>CM032635.1:9199037-9608540 GCA_019097785.1 Fraxinus excelsior
CTGATTCTGTCTGTACATGTCAATTCCAAGGTCACTTGACTTCAAAGTAGGGCATGTCAATTTTCATAAATAATCAAGATTTTTTGTTTGGATTGCTTATTAATTTTTGGGTGTTTAAGCAACAAAAGGGGAGGGTATGTTATTGTTGAATACTTGAATTCAATTATATGGGTCCATACTCAAGAAGTGATGCTGGAAGTTTACGATATTTTAGTGTACAATAAAATTAGGTAGCATTTATATTCTCAATTTTTTGAATTGAATTATATTTGACTTGAATTATATTTGACTTGACAATCGATATGAACTTCTTTCTAAATAGATCGGGTTATGTCCAATACACTTAAATATAGGGAACAATACATAAATCAGGTATTAAGAATCATCTATTTCAAAAATACAAAAACAAGTTTCAAAATTCAAAAATTGTTATAAAAGGAAAGTAAATTAGGGTTTAATGTGAATGACACTTGTACTCCTGCAGTCATAGATATTATTACCATATGTATATCTATTACTGTCATATAAATATAGGGCTTTGGTTCTCATTATAATATACAGATAAGTTTATTGACTTTTCCACTCTCTTCATTTTCTTTCTTTTATAACACATTATCAGCACGAAAGCTTTTTTAAAGTTTAGAGAAGAACTTGTACAATTTGTTTATTGAAGAATTGATATAGAATTTTGGCATGAAGAATTGATACAAAACTGACACATGCATTTTTTTTTTCAACTTTCTTCAATAAACTTGTATCAATTCGAGTACCATTGTAATGAATTTTTTTTCCTACCAATTTCTGCCCAACTTTTGTGTTGTCTCCCTATCATTACTCCTATGGAAAAAAAAATATATTATATGAATAATCTGTTTTAATTAATGTTTGTTTATACATATAATAATTTATACTTTAATTCATGTACTCTTTGCTCTAATTTTTTTTTATGATTATACGTTTATGATGATTATTGAATATTCTTTGTGTATTTAACTTGATTAAATACTTTTAGATGTTCTTTCATAAATTTTAAATTGATAATTTATTATATTGTTGCTCTTGAAGTAGAGCCGCTTTATAATTAATATTCCAGAAGAATATTAATCGTAAATTTATCTATTATAAATAATTTGTTGTTGCTCCTAAAGTAACACAACATTATAATTAATATTTTTGAAAAATATTATTTGCTCATGAAGAACATAAATTATATTTTTCAATATTCCAGAAGAATATTGACATATTACTCTTGAAAAAGCATAATACTGTAAATATTTAAATTGTATTAAAGTATTACTTGCTCTCAAAGAGCATAAATTTATAAGATCTAATGTCTTATATTTTTGCTCCTAATGAGTAAATAAATTGTTGTTGCTCCTGAAATAGCACAACATTATAATTAATATTTTAGAAGAATATTAATTGCAGATTTGTCTATTACAAATATTGTTGCTCCTGAATTAGCACATAATTATTAATATTCTAATTAGATTTTATTTGCTGCCGAAGAGCATAATTAAATAAAATAAATTGTGTTCAAACTCGTGAAAAATAAAATTTTATAAAATTTATTATTTTGAATAAAAAATATATTATTGCTCCTGAAGAGCATGACACTCCGATTCCAATATTTTAGAAGAATATTGATATATTGCCATTGAAGAAGCAAATATATTGCTCCTAAAGAGCTATTGTTTCGAAATAATAGTTTATTATTGTTCTTGAAATTGCACAACATCATAATTATTATTTCAGAAGAATATTACTTGCTCCTGAAGAGCATGAATTATAATTTTCAATATTTCAGAAGAATATTAATATGTTGCTTTTGAATGAGCAATAATAAATACAATGTACTCTCGGAGTAACACATATTTCGAACAATGTGTTATTTTGAATTCATGTTTATCCTTGAAGGACAACATGTAATTAATGTAATGAGAAAATTGATTAATTTGATTACTTGAATAATAAATGATTATATAATGTTTAATCATATTTTTCGAGATTAAATAATTGAATTATATCTTATATTGAACCAGAAATTCAATTTGATTTTATTGTTTGGCATGACCCCACCTCCACTACCCCTATCGCTTCGAGGACTATTCCGGTGACCGTTCTGGTCACCACTCTTCTCCAGTGACCATTCCGACAACTGTTCCGATTCCGACAATTGTTCCAACTCCGATGAATATTCTGGCGATAACTTCGCCTACTTTTTTGTGTATAGTTGACATGATTTTTGATCTTTTGATTGTTATCTGTGACTATTAATATAAAATATGAACTGTAAATTTGAACTGTGACTCTACAAAACAAGTAAACAACATGTGACCTGTTAATATTGATATGTGACTCGTATATATTGATTTGTGACCTATAAAAAATGACTGACTTATGAACTCAAACATGTGATCAATGAACTATGACCTTAACAACTCACAACTCATTCATTGCAAATCAGTCACGAATCGAAATTTTATAGGTCACAGATTATTCATCGACCACAAATCAAAAGTTTTATTGGTCACAACTCATTTTAAGTCAATTAAAAAATCTTATAGGTCACAATTTGTTCATCTGTCACAAAGAAAATATTTATACGTCACAATTTTTTTATCGATCACAAATCACAAATATTATAAGTTACAAATTATAGACAGTCACAAATTAACAATTTTTTATGTCACACGTTCTTTTTTGGTCGATAATTTCATATGTCATATATTATTTCTTGGTCACGAATCAAAAATTTTATAGGTCACATATTATTTATCAATCACAAAATTCAAACTTTTATTGGTCACAACTCAATTATAACTTAATAAATTGTGAGCCACAGTCACAATTTTTAGTTTTCAAAAATCAACCAATTATTGGTCACAATCAACCAAATAATTGGTTACAAACACCACGTCCATCTCATCCCACCCACGACCAACGTCACGACACCGTCGTCAAACACCACCACTGCAATGCAACACACACTTCCACCTCCAGATTACAAATCATTAATTCAAAGCCGAAGAAGAACATTTGCTACTCCATTTTCATTTCTTAGGTTCTTAAAATTGAGATAATTAAAGTGGGAAAAATCCAGATCGAAGAAAATATAGAGAATATGATAGATATGAAATTGATTTGGGGCAAATTGTTAAGCTACCATAAGTCAGCCCTTGCAAAAATCAAGGGGGCTACAAGTATTGATTCACCCCGAATCTTAATATATTCATCTCGATCTTCTCTCCACACTTCGATAAGAGAAAACCCCACTCAACCCTCTCTCTTTGTAATCACAGCCCCATTTATCTCAATTTTTTTTTCTCTCAAAAGTCAATTAAGAAAATTGGACTACAGACTTCGATTGCAGAATTATTAGGGGTTCAGTAGGAATAGGAGTTGCAATATACTCTAGAACCATGCTATAATGCCCAAGTTTGTTGACAAAAGGGGGGTGCCCAAATGATGTGGCACCCCCTCTTGAGGGGGTGCCCAAATGAGGGGGTGCCACATCATTTGGGCACCCCCATTTTGTCAACAAATTTGGGCAAAATAGCATTATCCTATACTCTATATAAGGGCAGATCGGTGCCACAGAAGGAAAAAGGACTTTAAAATAAAAATACAACTATTTGGTTGATTGTGACGATGGTGAGAGAGAGGAGTGCAGTGAGAGAGAGAGAACGGGTTTGGGGGAAGTGAAAAACACATCCAACGAAAAAAAAAAAAAAAAAAACTCACCAACGCGTTCTAATATTAAATGAAAATGAAAAATGATTAATTTGAATTTCTAATATAATATTAATATTAAATTTTTTAATCAAAACCTGATTGTTGAAAAGTTAAACTTGTCATCTGATTTATGAAAATGGTATTTTAAAACCAGGTGTAGGTGTAATTTCCTCTTAAATATATAGTCAACAAGACGAGTACTATTTGGAAAAAAAAAACTTGTATGTAAAATTGGACCGTGCTCGACTAACAAAGAATTTAGATTTTTAGGCCTCCCATTTTGGCCCAAGGCTCTCTCCCTACCAAAAAATAATTATTATCTGTGAATTTTTTTTTACATTAAATATTTTAATGAAGATGTAGTAGTGCAATAAAGTAGAATGTTATTTCCCTTCCCAATAATCCAATAATCCAATAATGTCTTTTAATTTTTGTTCTATTTGCTGCTTTTGAATTTTTTTTACATATAAGATATTTTGGACAATAAACGATAGTCATCACCCCATACTTCACTTATTTTCAAAAACTCTTTGTGTTCAATTTCTTGAACACAAAAATGATTTTCCTATGAATCAAATGGTGAGTGAGTACCATAGAGTTAATGTTCTTCATCACGAGAAATCATTTGATTCGATCATGTTTGATGTTAATACCCTTATAAAAAAAATTATGTGTAAAAGATTCATAATAATTTATCGTCTAGAACCTCGGGTAGTTTTCCCATTGCATTTTGATGTTCCAAATATGTTTAGGCCTCAGGGGATATGTCTCGAAGTAAGGGGTAATGTGTTACATGAAGTGCAATTAGGGGCTTATGTCCTAAAAGGCAAATAGATGCAATCTGCTCCCACGTATAAACTTATCATTGGCTATCCAACAAGAAGCAAAATCTCCCATCCAATTTAGCTCATGTTTGAATTTTTTAGAATAAATTTCATAAAACGTGAATTTCTTTTGGAGTACGTATGATTAAAAAATATTTTTTTTACTTACGTGCGGAATTATTTCATTAAGAGAATATATGATTAAAAAGGAAATTTTCTTTTGTCAATCGTTCATTGCTCAAAGTCAAGGCTTCATTGACTATCGGCGCACATGTAGGGTATTGCGCGTGAGCTATGTGATTCTGTAATTATATGGAGTTTTAATTTATTTAAATTAAGGGGAATTTGTTGTTTGCTAGAATGGTTTTTATTTTTATCTTTTCATGCAGTGTGTGGAACTGGAGTAAATTTTTTAAAATAACGCTACTTGTACATAATTGAGTTACATAATGATTTACATATAAATGATGTGTCAAAGAGAGATTGAAGAATTTTACTTTTTATTTGGTTGAAAAAATTCTGATCCAATTATATCCCATCACATTATATGTGTGTAAATCATTATATACATGTAGCACAACTGAATTTTTATTGGATAAAACATGTGTACATCTCCCTTTACTACTTGATTGACGATGGATGATGTGGTAGTTTTATAATAGTTGGATTAAATGTGTGAGATGTGAAAGACGGTGTGAGAAACTCGGTAAGTCATGGTGTAAAGAGAGGTGTACATGTAGCAAGCTTATTTTTTATTTATTTTTCACTCCTATAGCATGCAACTTAAGTGTATGTATGTGAATTGTTGATTGCTTACTTCGTACATGTTTGGCGCCGACCTAAAAATCAGCTTTCTAAAGTAAAAAAGTTACTTATTTTGATAATAATTTTTAAGTTACAACCAACCTAGACAACTTAATTTTTTTCCAAAAACCAATAAAAAAATTTATTTATTTTTAAAACTACTTAACTTTTAATCTTTGCCAAACATGCTCGAGTTTAAGTGCAATGGCCTCCCCTGCTTGGGTGCAAGGACATTTATCCGTGTGGAGCTCCAAATAATTTGGAAAAAAAAGCACGTCTAAAGAAAATATTTGTTTGCACAAGTATGCACATGGGAGTTGCAGTCATACAATCATGCCTGCGTTTGTTGAAGATGGAGTTTAAATGAATACACAGCCTTCTTCAAGAGCTTTATCTTTTAGATGAGATGGTTAGGGGTGTTTAATCCAACTAATTTGGAGTATACAACTGTAACGACTCCATTTTATGTGTCCAAGTTGTTCATTATATCATAAGTACTGTTCGTTTTATGAAAGTCTGTATCCATCTTACATCTCACGAATTTCTATTGTGTTCCACATGAAACTCTCCCAGACTGAATAGTACGAACGATATAACGATTTGAACAAAGAGGCTTGAATCATTTCAATAACCATATGCATGTCTACAAAGCTGTATTGCGAACATGAGGTTCCAAATGATCTAAGCTATACAATGGTTTTTGTGTATGCAAGTTATTGTCAATGTATTAACCCAACACATGGATTTATATCACTAGACTATGTAATAATAGTATATGTGAATACAATTCATTCAGTTCGATACAGTTAGCCCCTGTTTGACACCCATTAATTTCTCTTTCTCTTTCTCTTTCTCATTCTCATTCTTATTCTTCATTTCAACCACACATTCTTCAAATAAAATAATATTACACACAAATCAAAAACTTTTCATCACTTTTCCACCACACATTCTCACATCAATCACTATTCTAAAATTTCTATTTCTCCCAAAATAGGTTTCAAACAGGGGCTTAATGCATTTATGATGTATAATTTTATGATTCATAAGTTGAAGGTACACCAAACGGAGAATTGGAGGCTTCATCTGCAAGAATGGTTGGAGCTAATGACTTGCTGATTGTCGAAGGTGCACCAAACAGAGTAGTGAATTATTTGTAAGAAATGCTTTTAGGTTCAAGATATGAATTTGAACTATTAACTCAATAACCTTGTAGTACAAAGTGAATAGAGATGCCTATTGTTGATTCTATATTCTCAGGTGTACCGATCGTTGTAAGTAGTATAGTTGACCCATGAGTCCAAATTACCGTTTCAACGAGGACTTCCATATATGAGTCAGAAAATTGATGGAATTGGTGGATAAGAGTGGAAAATATGAAAAGAAATTTGGAGCTTTTACACGTAAGCAATTTGAAATTGTTTTGAATACAATTCTCTCATCTCCTTTATAAAGAAAAAAGAAAGTGTTATCATGCAACAATTGTTGTTTTTGCAGGAACAAAGGATCCTTTAGGTAAGAAATTAAGCAACTTGAAACCCCGTGTAAAACTAGGGTGGGAGCCGAAATATCCGAGTTATGCTCATTGCCTTGGAGTCTCCAAATAACTTTTGCAATTAACCCATGGTGTTTGAGATATATCACCAAAGCAATTCGTGTAAAAATGCATATATTGGCACTACTGAGGCACGTTCTGGACTTGGTGGGTGGGTCACTGGGTCAAACAAGGGTCTTTGGATGTTTGGTCAAATCTATAGAGGACAATAACTTCCCTCCAAACACAGCTAATTACAACTGTCATCGTACTGTACTTTCTAAAAAGCAATTCTTCTCAAAACCCCACTCAAAAGATGATAGACTAGAATCTCATTCTAACTAAGGATTCTTATAGTTCTGGATATTCCAGCTACACGAGAAATATGAATGAAGATCTTTCCTTCCTTTTCACCTTACTCTTTGATCTTAAGAACACTGGTTTTAAAAATGAGTAATTACATTTCTTCGATCTTTACTGGCTAACCTGAAAACTAGCATGACATTCCCCCTTATGTGGGGGAATCCATGCATTGATGGAAAAAGTAAGTAAAAAATCAATGATGTAGATCACGTCACATAAAATAGTGTAACACATAATGTAACAAACAATGTACCTGTGCAAGCTTTGATCTCTATAACTACCAAATAGAGAATATTTGGTGGAAATTTGCAGTCAAAGTAGTAACTTGTCTACGAAGTACTATCAACCATTTGACATGTTAACTTTGATATACAACAACTGTCTCAACAACTGATTATTGCATGGGAGAAAAAAAAACTTGTGGAAAATGCTGTCGATCCAATTGAAGGCCAATTTGTTGATGTTAGGTGTTGTCGTACATTATTATAGTTACGTTTGGTGGAGATTAATATAAGCTTTTTAGTAAATTTTGATTAAAAAAAATGATAAACTTTATGGTTTAAAAGTTGTAGGTCCCATAAAATGTGTAATAAAAACAATTATTGATTTTAACGTAAATTCAAATTAAAATTAAAATTTTAATTTTCACTAAACAAGAGTTATATGTGAACTAGTGCTCAAAGTTGGTTGTGTACCTAGTATTTGTTCCAAAACTAATCGATAATCATGTTAAATGATATGTACCAGTGAAAATGATCAAAATCGTAGGGGTATAGGGGCGGAACAGGATTATACGACACGATATGAAGTATTGACCACAACAATAAGATGACCACAAAGACAAGAATTTAATTTAAGAGAGGAATTTTAGATTTTATTCAATTATAATAGAGAAAGAATTACAACAATTGTGTTATTCATAATTATTCTAACTTCCATAATAAATCAGCTTGTAAAGGAGAGCTAACTACATATATAGGAGACATAAAAAAAAAATCCTAGCGATATTCTTAAAGATAGAAATAGTATAAAAAACGTGTGAAATGATGGAAACAATATTTTCCCAATAAAAAATGCGTGGAATAAAGGAAGCAATATTTTCCTAAAAGAAATCCAACCGAATTTGGGGCACAAACCCGACATCTCCACCTTGACACAAATTTCATCGCAATGAACAAAACTCCAAAATTTCTCCACATGGAGAAAAAATCCTACTACAAGAATTGAACTAAACTCTTCAACAAAAACCAAACTAACTTTTCCAATAAAACAAAAAGTCTCCACCTCTTCCACGATATTTAATTAGGATAAATGAATACAAGAACTGCTAGGTAGAATTAAATTGGGTTCAACCAAAAATCACAAATAATTCAAAATTTACCAAACACAGCTTAAACACGCCCTAAAATAGAATCAACACCAAATGCTTTTGTAGAAAGCCCCTTGTTGGACTCAACACCTTCAAATATACTTAAAGAATGCACAACAAAATCAACATCCTCGTACATATCTTCACTGGAACTGTACCTAACAATTAAATACGATGACACCACAGGTGGTAGCAAACGACATTACCCATATCATTCGAACTCGACTAAGTTATATTCTTCAATATGGACCAAAAACCAATCTCATCGGTATTGCACCAAACTGAATATCCACCACGATACTAAAGATTTGCTCATTGTTCTTTGCGAATTACACAATCTTACAAGACATATAATTGGGACTTTTTCTATCCATCCAATACAACACAGACACTTCTGCAAACCGTTAAAACTTCACCTCCACCCAAAAACTTGTACCCTTTTAAATTAAGAGTATTCAACGAGATGAGATTTTTCTTCAAATTTGGAACATATTGAATCTGAACAAGTGTTCTTAAGTCTGACTCTACCGATATTAGCTAGCCAACATGTGCATTGTTTCTCATGACCATGACACCTGTCGAAACTGTTTCATATGTTGAAAACAAATTGCGATTATGACACATATGAAAAGCACAACCTGTGTCCAAAATTCAATCATCGCCGGGTTTGGACTTATCATCGAAATAGCCAACACATCTCCATCACTCCAGTAGTTCTCTGCAACATCGGCTTCACCTGTAGTTTCTAATTGCTCTCCCTTCTGATTTGGAGCCAAATTTCCTTTATTCTACAACTTATTGCAATCTCTCTTGACGTGTCATTTCTGTTTGCAATAAAAACAAATTTGATTACATAAATTAGATTTCAACATATCCCTTCCATGACCAATATGAATAACAAGATCTTTTCCATTTCTAGCCTCAGATCCAACTAGATATTTCATCTTCTCATTTGAAAATAAAGTATCATACACATCTTCAATTATGAGTGTATCAGACTATATAAAATCGTGTCTCTAAACGAAGTGAGCGACGAACACAAAAAAATTAAAGCTTAATTTTCTTCATTATACTTTACCTCTAAAGTATCCAAATTAGCAACGATCTCCTTAAAAGCAATTAGGTGATCTTTCAATGAGATCCGTCTTTTGTCATGCGATGAGAATACAAATGCTGATTCAGGTACAATTTGCTGGTTAGACTCTTAATCATGTACAATTGCTTCAACTTCAACCACAATGCAACTGCCATTTTCTCCTTCAAAACATCAAGAATAATGTTATTCGAAAGATGAAGATGAATATGTGAAAGTGTCTTTCCATCCTTCTGTTTCTTCTCCTCCGTCGTCCAAGTTGTCGGCATCTTGTCAATGCCCACCAACGCATCCTCCAAATCCATTTGAGCGAGTACTGCTCGTATCTTCATCTGCCACAACGACAATCTAGTGTTGCGATTCAAAAGCGGAATATCATACTTCATGGTTGCCATCAAGAACAAGAACCTCGAACAAATAAAAAAAAAAGCTCTGATACCATTTGTTTGGGCAGAATGAGGTTATACAATACGATATGAAGTATTGATCACAACAACAAAATGATCACAAAGATAATAATTTAATTTGATAGAGGAGTTTTAGATTTTATTCAACTATAATAGAATGAAAATTACAACTGTTGACCCCAAAAATGTTGTCAACAGAAGCCGGACCCACATGTGCACGTGCAAGCCTCGTTCAACATACGTGTACCGAAGAATATTCAGAAAGGTTCTAGAATCCGAATGTAGAAGGGACTCGCCGCACGTGATGTTTCCGTTCAGGCTCCGGCAAGATAAATGTAACGTGATCGTCTAAGAATCCGATCACGAGAAACCTGATTTGTATTTGTATTTGGTATATCTTGTTTTATGTGTGTTCAAAGATATTAAGTATATTTTGTATTCAAAGTTGCATCATCCTCTTATATTACATGGTTGGGGTATTTATAGTGTTACAAATAGAATGGTGATCGTCGGATCGATGTACATGTGGCCTCATCTCCCCAGCCAGAGCATCACATCTTAGCCATCAAGTCCTCTCCCCTATATCTATATACCCAATTAAATACTCTTACATTGACAAGACAAGACAGGAGTGGCTTTATGCAAGGGTCACGTCAATCATTCACACAGATTTTTATCATCGTGATATCTTCACACACGAGGCTTGGGCCTCGTTTGGCTATAAAGGTCTGGGGAGGGGTTTGCGTAGATTGCTGGTAACAATAGTCCCCCAAGTCCATGTATAATCATTTATGTCTTACGTGGACTTTCAGCGATGAAGTTAGAAATCGTAGAGTACAACAGTTAAGAAGGTTGCCTCGAACGCTGAAGATCGTTTAAGGCCGAGGCGAGTTCATATTAGAACTGGCGAGGCTGAAGTCCTTTAGACGAGGAGAGTTCATATTAGAACTGGCGAGGCTGAAGTCCTTTAGACGAGGCGAAGCTGCAGTCCTGGCGAGGCTGACGTCCTTTGGACGAAGAGAGTTCATATTAGAACTGGCGAGGCTGAAGTCCTTTAGACGAGGCGAAGCTGCAATCCTGGCGAGGCTGACGTCCTTTGGAGATTCGCGCCTTTGACATGACGCTTTTGCGTATTCCCAATGCCAATTGTAGCATCGAAACGACTTTCAATTACCGTATAGCCGTTCGCATTTAAAGTGTCATCACGGGTAATTATTAGGCCGTGTGGTATTGGGAGATTCATTCACGCGCCAAGACGCGCTCGTGCTGAACACGCATCAATCTGAGGCGTTGGCGTATGGATCGTCTGGAATCCATGGCCTAGAATGATGCAATCGTGGATGCTTCAGATCAATTGGGCTTATAATCCAACGGCCAGGGTTAGGCCCATTATAAGTATAAAACGCAAGACCTTGCCATTCTCACACTTTACTTTCGCGAATCATTCTTCCAAAGTTCTCAAAGTTTTTCTTGCTTTCCAGTCTTCCGGCAACCTTCCGGCGAGTTTTTTCCTGCATTTTAGGTATTTCCTTGTTTCGGTCATCTTCCCTTCCTTCAATACCATTTCTGCAGTCCTTTCTATCGTTTTTTAGTTCATAATGTCAGTCGAGGCGTCCTTGGCCATCACAGTGGCTAGGAGTGGTGAGGAGTCGGTGTCTGGGGCTTCGGGAGAGTGGTACAGTATGGCCGAGGAGCCCATAGATTACGAGGCGGGGTGGGGGGCAACCAAAATTCAATCCAACATCACCTCCGCCAAACTAGCCAAGCTTAGGGAGCTGTACCGTATTCCCTCCTACGTAGAATTAATAGTCCACAATCCCCACGAAAGAGCCTGTTTTTCGAGGCCAAACTGTGTGGCCTTCAGCGAATACCTGCTTAAGGCAGGTGTGCGTCTGCCTCTGCACCCCTTTTTTAGGGCGGTGCTGAGGACATTCATGTTGTCCCCCACCCAAATCCTTCCAAACGGGTGGAGCCAAGTCGTTGGGACCTACTTCCTATGGAAGGAAGTGTCCCTAGGCGAGGACTTGCCCCTTCATGTATTCGAAACCCTCTTCCACGCCGGGTCGTGGGAAAAGACGACTCTAAGGGGTGGTACTATATTACCCCTTGGGGTTCCCATGCCCCCTTCGTAGTTGGGCTTCCTTTCTCCATAAAGGGGTGGAAGGAGTCCTGGTTCTGGGTAACGGGGAGGTGGCAGATGGTTGAGGGAGATGCTGTCCCAGCCTATACCGCGCCGACCCAGTACTACGAAGCCTGTGAGTGTTGGTTTGATTGATTGTAATTCATTTATAGCCTTGTAGATCTAATCTTTTGTATTTGCTTTGCAGACGGCAGTTCGAGGTACGAACTATCCGAGGCTGAGTGGGGTATCATTGAAGACATATACCGACGATCCCCGAGGCTCTGAAGCTTTATCCACCTCATTGAGAGGGCTAAATATTTTGTTGATTTTGGACTGATGGCTCCCAAAGGTAAGACGCCATTTAACTAGGTGATTTTTATGAATTAGTGGGCACTGCCATCTGTTCTAAATCTCTTCTGACGTTTGCAAACAAATTTTCCAAAAAGGAGTTAGCCCTGCCTGACATGGCCAGCATCATGAGGGCCACCTCCACTGCCGGGGTGAAGACGCTGAAGCCCGGGTCCTCTGGGGTGAAGCATGTGAAGTCCAAGTTGGACTGCCTCAGCAAGGAAAAGAACGAAAATGAGGCTGAGGAGGGAGCTTCCAAGGAGGCTGGAAAGGAGGGCCAGGTTGTTGCCTCCAAGGGTAAGGGTGTGGCCGAAGAGCCCCAGCATAAAAAGAGGAGATTTAGCCCAGGAGGCGGGTCCTCCACTAGTTTTGGGACTACTGTCTCTCACGCTGGGAAAGAGGCACCCAAGCGGCCGAAGCTGATGTAATCTTCAATCGATTTGTCGCTGGTGGCCCAGTCTCGCCAAATAATTAAGGAGGCGACGGAGGCAGCTGGGGCCTCAAAGAAGAAAGTCGAGAGGACCCCAGGGAAGTCCGGGAACTTCCTGGGAGGCAGGGAGGACAAGATTGCTCCCGCGCTGATTGAGATGCTCCCATCCGAGGTGAGGGGGGCCACCGAGGGGTTTAATAAATTTTGGACAGAGAGGTGGCAGAATTACGTTGCCACGTGCGATGCTGTGGACCTCACTGCCACCTTGGTGAGTCAGACGGCCAGGGCTTTTGGCGTGGCCTTGGAGTGCCAGACGGTTCTGTCAGACATTCAATCAAGGAACCGGGCCTCGCGTGACGAACTGATCAAAGTCCAAGCTGAACTAAGGGAGAAAACTGACATGAACATTGAACTCCGAGTTCAGAAGGATGAAAATGACGTGAAGCTGGAGTCTGCCCTGGCCGAGGTGGAGGCAATGAAGAAAGAGGCCCACGAGACCCAGTGCGAGGTGGCTGCTCTTACAAAGAGGGTGGAAACTTCTGATAACCACCAAAAGGTCACTGCCGAGGCTCTGGAGAAGGCAAACCTTGAGCTGGCTGGGGCTCAAGACGCCAGTAAATTCATGGAGAAGGAAATCCGGTGGTATGCCTCGGAGGTGAAGAAGTACGAAGCGGATGTCGTCGAGGCAGGCGAAATCGCAGTGAGGAACTACATTGCTAATTTTCACCTCACTGAGGAGTACCGTCGCTTCGGAATGTATTGGAGCAGGGTGGCCTACCAGGAGGCCTTTGAGAAGATAGAGGAGGTGCACCCGGGGCTGGATATATCTGCGATTAAAGCGGAATTCCTTGAAGAGGATGTTCCCCAGACTCCGGCTGAGGAAGGCGAACTAGAAGAACTTGATTCTGATGACGCGCCAGCCGAAGCCCCTCAACCCGTGGAGGCACCTCCAGCACCAATTGAGGCTCCCACCTCCGATGCTGCAGTCCCCCAACCTCCTTCTGAACTTTAATTTACTTGTAAATCATCATGAATTTTATAAGGCGTGTAGCCTCCTTGTAATGGAACATTTAAATGAATGAAAATTGTACTTCTTTTTATGCCTGTGTTGTATTACCTTTTACGCTTTGCAATGACCATTTAAACTTCATTTAAATAAAAAGGCTCAATCAAAGTAATAACCAACCGAAGTAAAGCCAAACGTTGACCCTTATCAAAAGTTTTGAAATGCTTTTTCTTATGACGTTCAGCCTCATCGAAAGGGCGCTCGCGGTGTGCGCCTCGGAATTCGAACGGGGTGGCCTTCTTTGAGGTTCCAACCTCTCGTCCGAGGCTCCCACGCTTCCCAGCTTGGTGGATGGTTCATCCAAGCAGGGGCTTCTCCCTTCGATGTTCAGCCTCATCGAAGGGAGACTTGTGTTAAACGCCTCGGAGTTCAAACGGGGTGGCCCCTTTTTTAAGGTTCCACTATCTCCTCCGAGGCTTCCGCGCTTGCTTACACGACATATTTTTGAAACGAGAATTTTATTCATTTACAAAGGCTGGGAAAACACTTCCAGCAATGGATTACATTCAAAGGCTCTTCATTGATAATATATTCTGAGATGCTCGATGTTCCATGGGTGGGGTTGAGTCTTGCCATCCATGTCTTTGATCCAATAGGTGCCAGGCCTAATTTCCCTTTCAATCCGGTAAGGTCCTTCCCAGTTGGGTCCCAAGGTGCCCACTCTTTGTTCCCTTGAGGATAGGAAAACCCTGCGGAGTACCAGATCATTTATCCGGAAGGATTTCTTCTTCATTTTTGAATTGTAATACCGGGTCATCTTCCTTTGGTAGGCAGCAAGCCTTTGTTGAGAATCATTCCTTTCTTCCTCAAGGAAATCGAGTTCACACCTTCTGAGCTCCTCATTGGATATCTCATTGAAGCTCAGTCTCCGAGGAGAGGGCAAACCTACCTCAACAGGGCTCATGGCCTCGGCGCCATAAGTCATAGAGAAAGGGGTTTCTCCGGTAGGAGTTCTGCTGGTAGTCCGTATTGCCCAAAGTACATGGGGCAGCTCATCCACCCAAGCTCCCTTGGCTGTGTCTAGTTTCTTTTTCAAAGTATGCTTGATAGTTTTGTTCACAGCTTCGACTTGGCCATTAGCTTGGGGGTGATGAGGGGAGGAGAAGTGTTTCTTGATTCCCAATTCTTCACACATGTCTCTCACCTTCTTGTTGTCAAACTGTTTCCCGTTATCAGAGACAATGGAATACGGGATACCAAAGCGACAAATGATATTTTTCCACAAGAATTTGGAGGTGTTAGCCTCGGTGATCTTTGCCAAAGGTTCAGCTTCCACCTACTTCGTAAAATAATCTATGGCCACTATGGCGAAACTGGCGCTTCCTCTACCCTTAGGCAAGGGGCCAATGAGGTCCACACCCCACTTACTAAAGGGCCAGGGGCTGGATACCGCAGTAAGCTCCTGGGAAGGTTGTCTCTGTACGCTGGAGAAACGTTGGCACTTGTCACACTTGCGGACAAATTGGAGGGCATCTTTTTTCAAGGTAGGCCAGTAGTACCCTTGCCTCAGTGCTTTATTGGCTAAAGCCAACCCTCCGAAGTGGTTGCCGCAAACGCCCTCATGAATTTCCCGGAGTACATAGTTAGCCTCTTCCCCTCCGACGCACCGAAGAAGAGGCGCGGAGAATCCACGCTTATAAAGGACATCATCAACCAGCATGAAATGGGCCGACCTTCTTCTGATTCTATATGCCTCTTCCTTATCATCAGGCAGGGATTGATCCTTAAGATAGGATATGAGAGGCTGCATCCAAGTAGGGGTACCTTCGACCCACATTATCGCTTCTGATGAAGTGGATGGCTTGGTGAGGTATTCAATTGGGACCACTGTCAACAATTATGAGTCTTTGCTACTAGCAAGCTTAGACAAGGCGTCAGCATGTGCATTTTCATCGCGTGGGATTTGACTTAACTCGAATTTCTCAAAGGAATGGAGAAAACTCGTCACCAATTTGAGATAGGAAGCCATGGCCTTATCCCGGGCTGTGAAGTTGCCATTAACTTGTTGTCAACAGAAGCCGGACCCACAAAAATGTTGTCAACAGAAGCCGGACCCACACGTGCACGTGCAAGCCTCGTTCAACATACGTGTACCGAAGAATATTCAGAAAGGTTCTAGAATCCGAATGTAGAAGGGACTCGCCGCACGTGATGTTTCCGTTCAGGCTCCGGCAAGATAAATGTAACGTGATCATCTAAGAATTCGATCACGAGAAACCTGATTTGTATTTGTATTTGGTATATCTTGTTTTATGTGTGTTCAAAGATATTAAGTATATTTTGTATTCAAAGTTGCATCATCCTCTTATATTACATGGCTGGGATATTTATAGTGTTACAAATAGAATGGTGATCGTCGGATCGATGTACACGTGGCCTCATCTCCCCGGCCAGAGCATCACATCTTAGCCATCAAGTCATCTCCCCTATATCTACATACCCAATTAAATACTCTTACATTGACAAGACAAGACAGGAGTGGCTTTATGCAATGGTCACGTCAATCATTCACACAGATTTTCATCATTGTGATATCTTCACACACGAGGCTTGGGCCTCGTTTGGCTATAAAGGCCTGGGGAGGGGTTTGCGTAGATGGCCGGTAACAACAACAATTGTGTTTCTCATAATTATTCTAACTTCTATAATAAATCAACTCGTAAAGAAGAACCAACTATGTATAGAAGACAATCAAAGCCCTAACAACATTTTTAGAGATGGAAATAGTATAAAAACACTTGAAATAAAGGAAACAATAATTTCCTAATAAAAAAACGCATGTAATAAAGGAAACGATATTTTTCTAAAAAAATTCCAGCCGAATTTGGATCATAAACCCAACAAATCCAAGTCGGATTCGAGTAATGCATTCATATGTTCGCCACGAGAAGTCCTCCCTGTCAAGCGTTTTAGTATGTTCATACACAATTTTGGAAGACTATTTTTAGAATCTTGAAATGCACTACCCACCCAATATTATTTATCAAACGCGTCTTAATATTTTCACCTACCCACAAATTTGGATGTCTATTTCTAAGTTTTGTAGGACAAACTTTGAAATTGTCATCCTTCCATGGAAACGACTTTTCTACATCGACTATTAATCCCCCAGCACCGACCGCGTGGTTCAAAAACTTTGAAACAATTCGTTGTTTTTTCTCCTTTCTTTATAGAAGAAATGATTGAAAGTGATTGGTTGATACACTCTTTTTGATTTTCGTATACATTTTTTCTCTCATTTTTTAACCTTGTAAATGTTTAATCGACCAAAATGGAAGGCCAAACCATGTGTACTTCACGATGATGGTAAACAAAACAAATTCTTTTAAATGAAAACCGTGTTTGAGAATTTTCCACCCTCCAATTTGATATGTTATTCACTATGACGTTAAACAATGTTGTTCGATTTCTTTAGGATATAACTTGTTAATTTTAACTTTCCTTAAGATTATGTTTATTGTCACATTAACAAACCTAGAGATTTTAACGTAGTCTTCACAAAAATTGAATTAGGTTGCATAATCTTGCAAATTTTTAAAATCATACTCATTTTTCAATTCAAGTCCATTACACTAGTGTTGTATTTGTGTAAATTTCCCTTCGTCCATCTCTAGGTTGGCGCTCGATGAAGCCTCATTGAATTAAGAAAGTAGTCATATAAAAAGTCCTACCTACGAAAAAATTTGGTGATATGAAACAAGGTTCAAGCCTATCTATTTATTAGAATGCTTGAGTTGTATATATAATCGCATTTACACTTAACATATATTGGTAAATGACTTATCTTGATGCGACCTTCGATTGTCTTCTTTGAAATACACTATAGAGGTGGGAAAAGAAGAATTTATCGTGCAAAACACGTCCTAGAATCGTAGTTGTAATTTTGAAAAAGAGAACGTGTGCATTACTACCACGAAACATTATTGAAAGACCAAGACCTTAAACAAATACTATGAACCTTCCAAATCACGAGAATATACTATTAATTTCTCTAGTTGCCTTTTGAATTGTCTCAATTTCATTTCATCACATTTTAAGTACAAGTTTCACAAGACACCCAAGTACAGAACAAATTCTTCCATTGGTAATTCTATGGGGAAGGTTTGCTGTGAAGAATCTGACAATGGTGTACTCAAGGGATTTCTCGTGGTGATTCTTCTTGTAGTGGTGCTGTTGTCTCTTTGCAATTCACGTCCAAGTGGACGACGTGTTGCTTATATCTATCGATGTTGACTGGGTTTACCACGGTATAGCTCTTTCCATTTGTTTGAATTTTCTATCTTCATAGCAGAACTTTCAAGGAATTGTAGCACTTGCAATGGCTCATTGAGAATTTCACTTATATTGACGAATCTGCACGTTTTTCCTTGTTGACTAGTGTTTTTTTGCACATTTCATCCCGAACTTTGATGAGAATTAAAATCAGATTTTTAGTAAATTTTGATAAAAGTTAATAAAATGTATAGTCGAAAAGTTGTAGATCCCATAAAATCTAACCAAATAGAGGCTTTAATTTCAGGAGCTTTATTTTTTTTTTTGTTCGAGTCACATAATGAAGATATAAATATAAATAGATTTATTCCCCTCAACAATTTAAGCTTTTGAATGAGATGATTTAGCATTGTCGTAGAACATATAAGCTCTAACATCATAAGCTTTCATAAAAAAAAATTTACATTGAAGATCTCCAACCTTTCACTTATGTAGCAAATTAGCAAGTAAATAATTTTGTTCGTCTTTGTGTATCCCTAAACCTTGTTGCGCTAGAGCTTTAGACGACTCGTATTATTGTTTGAACTTTCTATGCTATGAAACTATTTCATGTCATTAAGTTTCGGGTCAATCTCATTAAGAAGGATAGCCGAAGAACTTACACATTGATTATTACTTTTATAGTTAAATCAATTTTGCCTAACTACCTCAAAGTTCATCAGATAAATGGTATTATATCATCTTAGTATGAGTTTGATCGCTCAAATTAATAGATAAGATTTTAATTTATTTTTCTCGGGAATCTTACCGTTGGTTTTTCTTGTTCTAACACAGATGCGGCTTTTCTCCAGGTCGCCACCAATGCAGTGCAATTATATGCACTTTTTACCATAATTCTTGAGTGATTTGAGTGTAACACTTTGTATTACTGCAATTTCTTGTTGAAGAATGAATAGGAATTTTGATACGATATGCAAATTTTAGAGAATAAATTGTTGTAGTCCTCCTAGTTTAGGAAACTATTCAAATCAAAACGACTTGTATTAAAAAATTAATAAATAATAATAATATACCAATCAACAGTAGTCATGAAAGTGAAGGAAAAGATGATCGAAATGTTTGGTTAAGCTCAAAATAGTTTACTTATAAGCAAATAAGTTAATCGAAATGTTCTTTCTATGATTTAAAAATTAAGTTACTTAATTTGACAATAACGTGTAGTTGCTAAAAGTTACCTATAACATGCTCAGCCTGATTTCAGTGTCAACTCTGTTATGATCAATAAAGCACCATCAGCATATGAGAATGCAGTCTTAGCAGCAGCATGAGATATAGATATGTCTCTCATACAAATTCGCCGCAGTACGACTAAGCAAATTAACTTTCAAGAAAAATGAGGCCTTACCGCCTTAGTGTATAGAGTTTTGAAGATTATGGTACGCTGAAATTCTAAACTTACAGTCCTCGTAGAAAACCGCTTCAACATACTCGAGCAGTTTCTGCTTTCTGGTACACTGGGTAGTTTCTTCTTTCTGGTACAACAGAGTGGATGGATGTCAGTCGAGCCTGCACAGTGTAATTGTTGGGAAATTTACGTCAATTCCCTTTCTTCTTATTGCCCGCATGATCTTTTGTTGTTCAGAAAAAATATTAGCAAACAAAGAAAAATAATATAACGCACAAATAGACCGCCAAAGCTTTTTTCACTATATGAAAAATTGTTACAATCATATAGAATTTTCACTCACCAAACCAATCCCCAATAAATATTACAGAGAAAAATTCAACAGCCCAGTTGTAGCGATCAAGAACTTTTAAATAATATAAAATTAGTTTTCTCGAAAAACGTGTCGCTAAACTTTAATCCTAATTTTAAAGAGAAATCGCGTTCGTCTAGCCGTTATAAAAACGAATTCAAATCTATTCGATCGAATCCAATCCACGAATAATAATTTTATTATCAATTCCGATTTATTGTATTTAAATCCAATTTTAATAATTTCAAGTCCAATATTTAGAGCCCAATATTCATAGTCCAATACTTTATACTTTAGGGTCCAATTTTATTAGTCAAATCCCAATTCATTTAGCCCAATTTTACTCAAACCCAACTGGAAAATCCCTTACAGCCTAGACTTTTGGCCCAATTAGCTTCCTAGGGATTTGTGCCCTAATTGTCACTATTCATATATCTCACTGGCACTCCCACTCTTCACTTACATTCTCACACAGCCAAACAGCCCTTGGGTAAGGAAAACTTCATCTCCCTCATTTTTCTCTCGACCTCAGTCCACTGGGAGACCTCTTGATGATGCTAGAATGATGCTGATGATGATTTTTAGCATCAACATCAATCCCTCTAAATCTGGAAACTCTTGATGATGCTAGAATGATAATTTCTAGCATCAACAACTTGTTGATTCCACAAAAATTCTACAGCACAAACACCAACAACAGTCACCAACATTGCACTCACTGAACTCACTGCAAAACGAACCACCATCACTAACACTCCCATTGCCAAGCTCGAACTCACTGCACAACACCTCCACCATTCATCACCACCACCAACTCACAGCTCAAACCACTGCAACCCAACATCAACTCCAACCCGAGAGCAAAACCACCACCATTTCATCACTCCCAACACTGAAACCCAAACCACCAAGCCAATCCACGAAGCTGCTCAAACCAACAACCCCATTCACCACCATCTCCAACCGAGACCATCAATGCCACCATCTCCCCAACACCAAGCACAACCGACCACCACATTCACCACCCAAACCACCTCCTCTCACTGCCCAACTCGACCGGTCAGCTACAAAGCCACCACGCCACCACCACCAACCCAAACCAACCGCTCAAAACTACAACCCAACTCTAAAGCTCCACATCACATTCCAGCCACCCATTTCAAGCCTCCAACCCGTCCCCTCAAACAACCCAAACAACCTAAAAATCAAAGAAAAACACAACACCCATAACTTACCTTGTAGTTCCAGTCGAATGTCACCAAGAAACCCCAAGAAAATCGAATCCTCCAAGCCTCGGTCACCATCGTACCGCGCGCCATTTCGCCCAAATAAAACCCCCCACCTACCCACGAGCCCGGCACCTGCCACCACCGCCGGTTGGTGGTGGTGGAATCAGGGAAGGGCTTCGCCCTTTCCTCATCGCCTCTTCTCTCTGAAAAAAAACGAAAGAGAGAGAGAGAGTGTGTGATTTTAATTGTTTTTGTTTTTATTTTGTTTTTATTTTGTTTTAATTTAATATATTTATTTTAAGTTTTAGAAATTTCATTTCAACCCCTAGATTTAAAAGTCATTCATTTTCAGTCATGCAGTTTAGAAAATTTCATTTTCCAGTTTTTAAGTTTTATTTATTTAAATTATAGTTTCATAAAACTTTCATTTTAGTCCCAAAATCTTTAAAAGTCACTGTCCTATTTTCAGTTTTAAATAATTTCAATTTAGTCCCCAAGTTTAGAAATTATTATTTCAGTCCTTAATATTTTATTTTCAGTTTTAGCAGATTTTCAATTAGTCCTTAACTTATAAAAGGTACAATTTCAGCCCTTTAATTCTATTTTCAGCTTTATTATATTTACAGTTTAGTTCCTAACTTTCAAAAGTTACTATTTTAGCCCTAAAACTTTTATTTTCAGATTTAATAAATTTCCAATTGAGCCCCTAAGCTTTATTTTAAGATATTTATTTCAATTTCACAGATTTTCAATTTAGTCCCTAAACTTTATTTTATTGTTTTAAAACTTTAAAACTTCGAAATACTAATTCAAAACTTATTTTCCATTTTGGCTAGACGAAACGTACGGACAATTAGGAGATAGAAGATATATGATGTTGTTATGCTTGCCATAACTTATATGCTTTAATACATGAGAAAGACGAGAATCTCTTATGAGATAAGATGAGAATGTTAAGCATAACTTATGTGCTTTGTATGCACGAAAAAGAAAGACTACTCACATCCTATGATTTTAAAGAGCCTATGATTTTCAAGAAAATGAGTCAAAGAAGATGATGATATCACGTTGTATATTGCATAAGTGTGTATTCAATTATTCTGTAAATTAATTATCGGCGATGAGTCTACTGAGTATTTTTTCGAAATACTCACTCTGTTATTTTAACAATATTTACAGACTTCGGAGGTGATCTGATTGATGGGCAGTGGTGGCATAAAATTTGATTATCGCAATTATTAAATTTTGAAATTTATGTATTTGAACATTGTTAACGTATTTGTCGTTTCCGCTATTCCAAAAATATGATATTTAAATTTAAAACAATCATCCTATGAGTTTTCTTCCGACGTAGTTTTCAATTACAAATGTGATTTTAAAAAAATTAGGTTATTTTCGTAAATTTTTTATTATTAAATTAGGACAAAAGATGATGACATGGCAATCCGGGTTAACGGAACTCGAGGCGCTACACCAGTTCCCCCTTTTTTCTCCCGCGGCCAATTCTATGTTTTTCTCTATATTTCTTCTTGTAGAAGTTGTGCCAATTGAGTGTATATATATACTCAACCATCCTCCAAAAATATCAACCCAAGGCAGCAAGAGGAAGTTGAAATTGTTGACTTCCCAAACTTCAATTAACTTGGTATCCACAATTCTTGAAACTTACTCCCAACTTCCTTGGTATCCACAATTCTTGAAACTTACTCCCAGCACAAAATAGGGGCAAATACCTAAAAATAGCCTAAAATTGAAGCCATAATTCAAGAATGACTAGGGATGTCAACGAGCCGAGCCGAGCCGAGCCCGAGCTTTTTTGGGCCCGAGCCGAGCTGAGCCCGGCCAAAAAAAATTAGGCTTGGCCCGAGCTTTTGACCCGAGCCTTAGCGGGCCGAGCTCGATGTTTTTTTTTTTTTTTTTGTGGCACCTTATAGGCTTATGTCGAATAACATGTTAGATTTATAAATGAGTAACTATCCATTATAACAAAGTAAGAAATCTTTTTAATGATCGATTTAAATTTTCTTACAAATTTTAGTAACCATTGATAAAATTAGCTCAATTTTTAAATGTAATTAAGCAATATATATCACTAATAATTTTACTTAATATAAAATAATAAACATTTGTGTAAATAAGAAAATACTTACTTTAAATATTTAGGTACTTATAGTTTTAGAGAAATGAAAACAGTAATAAACAAATAATACAATAAATATTAAACAAACAAATATCACTCATTTTTCAAAATAATCTATGTGATACATTATAAGATAAATTTGTCACTTATAATTAATTTATTAGTTTCATGATGAGTGAAATAAGTTGGCAATTTTTGATTTTTTTTTTTCGGGCCGACCCAAGCCACACGGGCCGGCCCGGCTCGGGCTTTTTCCGTTCCGAGCCGAGCCCGAGCCGTGCGAGCCGTCGAACTTTTTTGCCATCCCTAAGAATGACCTTTGACTATTTTAAAGTTTTAAAGTTCCGAAAATACCCTCAATATAAAAGGTTTCAAAACAAGTCATTCTATTATAAAATAAATTCTATTTCAGTCCTTAAAAAATTTTTAATTTAGGATTCGACAAATTTTTTTGGAATTAAAAATTAATTATTTCACCGTCAACCTTTTCCACTTTAATTGAGTCCAAAACATTTGATATTGATTTTAACTAATTTTGTATTTTTGTTAATAATTGTATTTTTGCATAAACCCCCCGTAAATTGGTATCAGAGTCATAGAAATCATAGAAATTGAAAATATTGAGGATATAGAAACTGAAGTTTATGAAGGGATAGAAAGATATGCCTTAAAAGGAAAATTTGATTGGGAAAAATTTAGAAAAATTAATAAAGCAGAATTAAATCTTAAGCCGCCAGGGAAAAATAGATTATTTAGTATTTTAGGTTCAGCCTTAAAAAAAAAAGCTAATTATTAATGAATATTACGAAACAGAAAAAACCATAGATGTAAAACATACACAGTGAAAAATAAAACTAAATTTAATAACAAAAAGAAATATTAATGAATTTTTAGGAAAATTAAAACAAGAAAAAAGAAGTAAAATATCTTATGTCTACCTTGCAGGAGTACAAATAATAATAAAATCTTATTTTAAAGAAGGAATTAATAGCCATATAATACTTAATTTACAAGATGAAAGATATATAACCACAGAAAATGGAAATTTAGGAACAGTTAAAGGAAATTAAGCCTATAAAAAATTTACTTGTTATTCAAGATATTGTGTGCATATAAATGATAAAAATTTAGATGATTGTCTTAGTCTACATTTTAAGATGCCTAATAAAATACTAAAAGATGATAAAAAAGTCTTTACTATATTATATCAAGGATTATATTGTTATACAAATAGTAATTATGGAAATATATATAAGGAAAAGCCTTTTATAGAAATCGATGAAAAATTTAGAGATATAGGAGAAGCAATTCTACCTAGAGAACAAGATATAGAGGAAATAGAAAATTTTGAGATAGGACATGATGATGCTATAAGTATTGATCAACATTTAATACCAAAACTAATAACTTATAAAGAAAATAAGATAATTATTGGAAGTAGTAGTACCACAAGACATAGTATTTCAAAAATAAAACAAAATAAAAATAGTAGTGTTTATGGAATAAAAGGAAAATTTTTTAATGGAAATAAATGGATAAATGAAAGTAGAATACTTATTGATATTGGAGCAAGTCAGAATCATATTTGCTCTCTTATAGATGAAGGAATCAAAAAGAAAAAAGTAGAACCATAGAATTATAGAAATTTTGAAGGAAAAATAAACTCTTGTGATATCATAGGACAAGTTCAAATTAAACTTGGAAGTTTATTATTAAACATAGAATGTTATATAGATAACAATATGAATTTTGATGAACATCCAATATTATTAAAAAATTCATTCTTAGATAGTTTAGATAATTATAAAATAGACAATGAAGGAATTCTTATTATACATCAAGGAATAACTACATATTGCCCTAAAGAAAAATGAGTAGAGAAATAAATTTTCATTAAGTGTATACATACAAATAACTGTATTCGAATAAAAAATAACTACTTGTGCTTTAATAGATACGGAGCTGAAATAACTGTTTTTAAAGAACTTTTATTACCAAAATGGATAGAAAACAAACAACAATTAACTCTACAAGGAATAACTGGAGCAAAAGAATCATTAAAATACAAAAATGAAAATATAGAAGTTATTATAGGATCTAAAATAGTAACTGTAAAAAATGTTTACCAATATAATATAAATGATTGTGATATTATTTTAGGAAATGACTTTTTACAACAGTTTAGTCAATATAGTCAAAATATTTACACTATTCAATTAAGAACCCCACGTGGACATTTACTAAAAATTGCTAGAGAATTTAAACCATTTAGAGTTCAGCCGCTCAGCGTGGTGAAAAGATAGAATTTATACCAAAATTACTCAAATACTCAATTAGAATAATTACTCTTAACCAAATAAAAGATCTTTTAGCCAAAAATTATAATGATAATCCACTTGAAAAATGGGAAAAATAAAAAATTACAGCTAAGATAGAATTACTTGAACCTACAATCATTATTAGAGTCAAACCTATGCTTTATAATCAAGAAAATAAAGAAGAATTTCAAGTACAAATTCAAGAACTTCTTAATCAAAAACTTATAAGAAGAAGTAATAGTCATCGTAGTAGTCTAGCCTTTATGATTAGAAATCATGCGGAAATAAAAAGAGGAAAACCTAGAATGGTAGTAAATTATAAAGAACTTAATAAAAATACTAAATTTGATGGATATTATCTACCAAATAAAGAAGTCTTAATAAACATAGCTAAAAATAAAAAATACTATTCAAAATTTGATTGTAAATCTGGATTTTGGCAAATCAAGCTAGAAGAAAATAGTATATCATTAACAACATTTAGTACCCCTCAGGGACATTATGAATGTATAGTTACGCCATTTGGATTAAAAAATGCACCACAGATTTATCAAAGAAGAATGGATGAAGTTTTTAAAACTTATAATTTTCTTATTATTTATGTTGATGCCATACTTGTTTGTTCAGAAATATATGAAGATCATCTTAAACATCTTAGAAGTTTTGATATACTTTACTCAAAAGAAGATATAATATTTAGTTAGAAAAAAGCATAAGTAGCAAAAAATGAAATTGAATTTTTAGGAATGATAATAAATAGTGATGGAATAAAATTACAACCTCATATTTCAGAAAAAATAATTTTATTTCCTGATAAATTAGAAAATAAGCAGCAAATTCAGAAATTTTTAGGATGTCTTAACTATGCTGAAGGATTATAGAAAAACTTGCAAAAAAAAAAAAAGAAATAAATTGCAAAGACTATTAAGAAAATCAAATAAGTTAGGATGTAATGAAGAACATACTCTTTGTGTTAAAAATTTAAAAGAAAATTGTAAAAATTTACCTAAACTTAAACTTCCTGATGAAAAAGATAAATTAATTATACAGACAGATGCATCAGATTTATATTGGAGTGCTTTATTAAAAATCAACTTAAATAAAATTTGTAGATATACTAGTGGAACATTTAATAATGCTGAAGTAAATTATTCAACAAATGAAAAAGAATTATTAGCAGTTGTTAAAGGAATAAATAAATTTAAAATGTTTTTGTTACCCGAAGAATTTATTGTTCAAATTGATAATACTCAACTTAATGGACTAGTAAATAATAAATTACCAAATTCACCTCAATATAGAAGATTGCATAGATGGCAAGTGTTATTATCTTTTTATAATTTTAAATTTGAATATATATTAAAGGAAAAGATAACTTATTTACTGATTTCTTGAGCATGAATCATGAATATGGAAAAGATTGAAGCATTTACAAAGGAATTACAAAATCTTCTGACAGATTTTAATGCAGATTATCTTACTGTCCAAGAGGATCATCTTGATATTCAACAAAATTTGTGTAATTTATCAAACAATGTTGTTGAGAGTGGAAAAAAGATTGAGAAATTAAACAATAATAAAGAAAAAATAGTTGAGAAATTGACGAAATGTTTGGACTTTTTTGTAACTTGCAGCCAGGAGTACTCTCCTTTAGAAAAAGGTGAATACAGTCGAAAGGTTAGTCACATCCCATTTCGAGAGATTAATACATCCACCTCAAGTGGAGATTTGAAATTTAAGAGAAATGACTCTCTTACCTCGCAAGACGAAAAAGTCATAAAAAAGAGTCCAGAACAATCACCCGTCAGTATTGACACATTGTTGGAAAAATTTACAAGTGAAAAATGAGCCACTCACCTTTTAGGTGAAACATCCTTATCAAAAGGCCCATTAGAACAGACTACTGTTATCAGTGAATTCCAAGAAAATAAAAAATCATCTACTGGTGACCTCAAATCACCAAAGGGAATAATTACAACTCATCATGTTAGAACCAATTTACATCCTATGGAGAAGGAGTATTATGAATTCTAAGAATGGATATATAATTTCAGAAAAGGAAATTCTCTTTATTTAACAGCCATTCCAACGGCAATTTATCTAAGGATTAGCGCAGTTCAAGGTGCATATCCTATTATTGTTCGAAAATTGACAACATTTGGATTCTTAGATCGACTCTTCCCAGGAGCAGATCTAAAAGAAATTGAACAATTTGACAGAGAATTTATCAATTGTGTCAAAAAATATAGTGATAAACAACCAGTTGAATTGAGATTCTATACTATCAGTCCTGAGTATAAAGAACCAGAATGGTATGGAAACATCTTCTTGTCACTATTCGAAAAAATAATGGAAATCCACTCAAGGAGATTCAGATTTTTAAAGAGATGCCCACTATCAATAGAAAATGAATGATTTACAGGCGAGCATTTGGAATTAAATCAGTTTGCTCAACCGTGTAATTTTTCTATAGAGAAAAATACATGGTGTATGGAATGAGTAATAATTGGATCCTTATCTGTAGAGGAGACAAGGAATCAAAAATCCTAGAAGATAAGATTTGTGAAATCTTGAACGATCAATTCCTTAGAAGTGAGGAATGCATAAAAGAAGCTTATAGATTGATGGAACACGTCTACAAATAAAGGACGATAAGAAATCAACATCACAAGACAGCACCATGTGAGCATTAAAGAAAGAGAAGATAGCTGTTAAAGTTGGAATAAAGTCGCCGACACTAGCAGACAAGTACTTTGATTATTTCAACTACTTTGAAAAAATTATTGTACTTTTGCTTTTGTGTTGTAAAATTTCGATTGGCTAGAAGCTTCTCGGTGAAGTGCAAGACTCTTCTTACTTGAAAAGGCATGACCAAAAAATCCAGAGAAAAGATATATTCTCTCAAAATGATCTTTGTAACCACTTTCTTGAAAGAGTAGAAACCACTCTTCGGAGTATCAATCTTTGTAAAAATCTTTGTATAACAGCTTTCAAGCTATCATCAGATCAATAAAGTCTTTGAGTTTGAAATAAATCTTTTATTATGCTCTGAGTGTTGTTCTACACAGTGAGTTTGTTTGAGAGTTTTGAGTGCCTATGTGTCCGTTTTGTTGTGATGCTGTTGGACTTTGGCCAACTCTTGTAACGAAGGTGACTAGGAATATATAACATTTTTGCTATTTGGCGAAGCGTGGTAAATCCCTTATGTTAAGCTACGAAGAAATTTATTGTCTGAGGATTTGTTTGAAAATTATTATATAAGAATTTTTATAGGATTGTATACTTTGAAGAACTTTTAATTATGGAAACTTACGAATTGTATTATAGAATTGTACCTTTTAGATATACTAATAGTATTGATTATAGTCACATAATAGATATCCCAGAAACTTATGATAGTTATACTAGAGAAATAAATTTCATAAAAAGAGATTCTAGATATTATCAAAAATATCTTACAATTGCTTATTTTGGGTTAAAAGAAATATTACCTAAAGAAATAATAAAAATGATTATATTTTTTTTGGTTAGATAGTGAAAATAGTGAAAGAACATTTGAAAATATAGAGCAATATGATAATTAAAATAATGTTGCTGAATTATATGATTTTGATATTAGTTTTGATGATAATGAATAAAAGAATTAAAAATATTCAAAAATAATTGAAGGAATCACATAAAAAACTTATAAATGAGAAAACCTATCTCGAACAGATTACCACAAGAATATAAGAAATTAAAATTTAATATAACATTAAAATTTTATATATCTATAATTAACAATAAACTAGATCTTGTTAAATTAAAAGAATATCTAGAATACACAACTATTAAAGAATAAAATATGCCTGGAATAACTAAAGAATTTTGTGATAATAAAATAAAAATTTTAGAAGAACAAATAATGACCAGAAGTAATAGAAGAGAAATTGAAAGAGAAATTTTTAATTGGAATAAAATTAAAAGAGAATTAATAAGAAATGAAATTACAAGAGAATTAAGAAGAGAAGAACAATTAAGGAGATAAATAGAACAAATGATAAATAATATAGTAATAAATCATTTAAACCTACCAGATTAATATGAGTTTACCAACAAAAATAAGATTTGATAAACAAGAAATAGAAAATATAAGACTACCGATAGGAAGTTATCAAACTAGAGGATGAAATACAACTATATTTCAATCTTTAAGTTCATGGGAAAATACAGATAGATTATTAAATATGACTACAAATTGGACTAATGTATTTTTGTGGCAACAATTAGGACAAATAAAGACTAAAAATATAGAAGTTATAGATGAAATTAATAACATAGATCTAAAAGATGAAATAGCTAAGGAAAGATTAGAAATTTTAAGTAAAAATATGTCTAAACAATTTAATAAAATCAAAGAACAAATTAATAATTTAGAAGTGATTGATGAAGCTAAACTTGAAGAAATACAAAATCAAATATCAAAAATTGCACAGAAAAATAATATTAATAAAATTGCAACTTTAGAAGAAAAATTAGATATTATTAATTATAAAATAAATATTTTATTATATAAATTAGGATTTGAAAATATTAAACCACCTTGTAAAAAATCTAGAAGATGAGTATGAATGATAAAATCAATTTAATTGAAAAGGGCATAAAAATAATTGAAGAAAAAATTAATAGAATTGAAATAAGTTATGAAGAGGAAAATGAAAAATTACAAAATAATTTCTTAAGAATAGAAAATCTTTTAAATAGAATAATAGAAAATCTAAATAAAGAAAAACCATTTAAACCAGATTATACTGAAGAACTTAAAGAAGTAAGAAAAAAATTGAAAAGTATGAAGAACTAATAGAACTTGATGAATGATTAAAAGATGATATAGAAAGATTATTAATTGATCTTAGAAAACAAGAAGAAAATCTTATCAAAAGAGAAGAATAATTAATTATAGAAGAATAATGAATGAAGATATGGAAAACTTAATATTCGACTTAAAAGATTTAAAAATTCGTGAAGAAATAACTAAAAATCATATGGTTTGAAGAACAGGAGGACCACGAGCAATTAAAGAAGAAGATTTTGGAGAAACTAGCATAGCTAGATATGAAGCTGAAATAGATCCTAGAAGATATGTTAATACTAAATTTGATTTTAAAATTGGAAAAGAAAAAATGTATAGAGATCAATTTAAGCCAGTATTAAGAGAATCCGGTCAAATGAAAATTACAGGATCATATTTATACTTAGATTGTGAACTAGATGTTAGAAAAGCTATTAATGAATGGAGTACTAATATGATAGCACACTTTAATTATAATCGCAGTAATACCGATAATAAAAATAGAACTGAATATTTATTAGCAACTTTTAAAGGAAATGTAGCTAATTGGCACGGAGGATTAGAAGATACAACAAAAGTAATTTGGAAAGTTAGTATTGAAGCAGGATTTGGAGGTATAAATATAATTGTTACAAGAATTTATAGAGAATTTGTAGGAGAAGATTGGGTAAATGAAAATACTATAGCTAAAGCACAAGAAATAGAGGATGCTAAGAATAGAATGAAACATTTACAAATTTGTAATATGTGTTATCTTAATGAATATTGATGTGAATATAGTAAATATTATTACATAATGTTTGGAAGTGGAATCGATAAAGATTATTATAAGGAAGTTTTTGTTAGAAAATTAACACCACTATGGAATAATTATTTTCAAAATAAAATTAAAGAAAAAAAATTGGAAAAAATACATAAGCATATACTTTACGATTTATAATAAAAACTATAAAAGATGAAATAAGTTTAATGTGTAGCAATCAAATGGTTTATAGACAATCAGGATTTATATAAGATAGAATTTGTTTTCAAGACACTGAAATATCAGGAAATTGGGGATGTTATGATTATAGAAGAAAAATAAAAATAAAACATAAAAAAAATATAAAAAGTTTAAAAAGAAATATTTTAAACCAAAAAAGAAATATTTCAAAAGAAAATATAAATCTTATAATAAAAAACCATTAGATAAAAAACGATGTAAATATTGGAATTGTAATAAAGGACATATAAACACTGAATGTCTAAAAAAGAAAGTTAGAGTACTAATTACAGATTTTGAACAAATTAGAAATGAATGTGAAGAAGTCAACTTTGAAGAAATAGAAACTGATGAAGAAATTTTTGAACAAAAATTAGATTCAGATGAAATATCTAGTGAAGAAGAATAGAAATAGAAAAAATAAAACTATTCTAAGTTTGTGGACTCATTTTGCAATAAAAAACATATTTCATTAATGGTAAAATTGACTTTTTAGCTAAAACCTTCAATATTAAATGTTGACCGGCCATTTTTAATAATCCCCCAAATATTACACAACAGTAATGACATCATAGTATAAGCGAAAGTAAACTGAAAAATGCGCACGATAGAACAAATGTGTAGACATGATTCTGATGAAAATGATCATCGTGGCACAGGACAAATGTATCTTATGGACATTTCTGGGAGGACGCAATACGAAAATGAGCACTTTTTCTGTTTATTGAACAAGGACAATTTACAATAATATAATCATTGAGCAATAGGAACAACACAATTTACAAAATCACTCCAACGACAATGATATTCGACAGTTTACATAATACACAAAGGTGAAGACTTGTGTACCAATCCCGAAACCAGTAAACAATGAGTGATCCTCGACGCTGCTACGATGGTGAAAAAGAGTTTCCAAATGTTTGAGAAAATTAATATTTACAAAAGCTTCCTTATTCTTTTACTTGATATTTACAAGTGCCTATTGGATAGATAGGAGGGTTCTTCCTGACCATTCAATCCCTTTACCAAAGTGGGATAAAATTGTCAATACATTTATCATCACTTATCTTGTAAAAGCATAAATCAGAGAATAATCTAAACAGAAACACATAATTGCTCAACTTAATGGAGCTTCATTCATTCACACTTTGTGCAACTTGATGTGACCATGATGTGGATGTAGGCTTGACAGCAGATATCTGAACACGCAAGACTTCATGGATGGCACCTCGATGAAGCACCCCGAGGACTTCTGCATTGGATGCCGCTAGGTCTCCCAAAGAGGCATTACGAGAATGCAATTCATCACGCAAGCGAAAGCCATAGAACCATCTGCCTAGCTTCCACCATTGGACACGTACTTGCCTCTCTGTAATCTTGTTGCTATGTAGTGCTTCCATGACATATTTGGACTACAATAATAATGTTAAAACATCAATAGCCTGTTTGGTAGGGAGGATTGATAGCATTAGATAGTATTAAAAATAAAAATAAAAAGTTTGTATCATTTTCTATACTGTTTAGTCCCGTTTAATATTCCACAACAAATATGCACCAAATAACTCATCAAATTTGCTCTTATCATTTACTATTGAATAGCAAAAAAATTCAGCAGACGCAAGATTAAATGTGAATGAATGGTGATACAAGAAGTAACTTTTAATCCCTGAATGCATGAATCAAATTCTTCATACATTGTCAAAACAACAATATTTGTTTTAACCAAAAAAATGAAAAATGAAAAATGATGAGGTTCACAACAGCAAATAAGAATCAAATCCACAAGGCAACAATCAACATGTGCAAAGTGTAACTATTAGGCCTAAAATCAAAAGCTTTCTCAAGGAACCTTTAGACAGTGTCAGCAAAGCTATTAATGAAATGGTCAACCAAACCCAAGCAATTGACGTCTTTTCCCCACCACCCGCCTAATACGGGTTTCATAATATTAGGATTTGGTTCTACCACTTATATGGGGCTTAATGGATCCCTTTAATCAAGTTGACTCTACTGTAATACGATCCACTAAGCCCTTTTTGCCAATCCAAGAGCAACTTTTCATGGCCATTGTTGGGAAATCTTTTATAAAGGAGAACCAAGGCCATTCCGGGAGAAAATCTAAATATTGTATTTGTGTAGAAGAGAAACTAAAAACTGTGTGATTATATTCAAGTTACACTGTCTAGAATTCTGTCAGCTTGAAGATGGAAGGTATATTGATGCCAATAAACAAATTCCAAAAACAAGCAAATGATGTAAACCTTTCTACCACAGCAAAACACTAACCAAACTTAAAGAAATATGATTGATTCTAGTTTGTGTCATATACGGAATCATGCACGAATGCAGGTCAATCAACACAGATATCTAAGGTTATACTTATATTTGATACACAATGCTGGATAAGAGTGTATAGTAAATGATCAAATGTCTAACGATGAGTCATTTTGAGTTATATTAGCAATTACCGGCACATCAAGCCATATGATGCAGTAGTGCAAGCCAACCAAATTGAGCAGCACATTGAGCTTTGGTTTGAGAAAGAACATTTGGACATCTTTGAATCCAAATTGCATCGACTTCGTGAATTCAATAGCTTTCAAATAATTCCCAACTTCAATTGACTCATAAGCTAAAGCACATTCCACAAACTTCATTACCACAGATGCCTTTTCAGCCATCTCATTGTGCTTGCTTATATACAACTCCCTCCATCCCTATAGCCATCACAAAAAAAATCCAAAATCTATAATTATAATACACAAAATAAATTCAAGCTATCATCAGATACAAGTTTTGATATCTTGAGAAAACATTGAATTTGTTATGTTTGTGACTCAAATTCCATGTGATTTGAAAATTTGATTCATGAAGAAAGCCTAGTTAATGTTGGGTTTGAAGTCCAGTTTGTTAAGGGACAAATTTCATCATGAATTGGGAGTTTGATTTGGAAATGAACTTTGAAATTGATAAGGAAGTGTTTTGGAAGCATTGGGTCTGAGATGGGGTGCCTAGGCGCCGCAACACAAAAGGGACCAAATTTCATCATGAATTGGGAGTTTAATTTGGAAATTGTTGAGAATCAATCCCACATCGCCTGTGGACAATATCTTGGCCAGCTTATAAACAATGTGGCAAACCTCTCTTGAATAACCGGTTTTATGAGATGAGTTAGGCCCATGAATTTCTACATGGTATCAGAGCCTACCACAGGACTGATTGGGGCCCACACTACTTACCCCGTGACAAGGACCAGAAAAAAAATTACTGGCCTGCACGTGAGGGAGGGTGTTGAGAATCAATCCCACATCGCCTGTGGACAATATCTTGGCCAGCTTATAAACAATGTGGCAAACCTCTCTTGAATAACCGGTTTTATGAGATGAGTTAGGCCCATGAATTTCTACAGAAATGAACTTTGAAATGGATAAGAAAGTGTTTTGGAAGCATTGGGTCCGAGATGGGGCGCCTAGGCGCCGCAGCGCAAAAGGGAGCAAGGCTGCAAGGGCTGGACGCGTTTTAGCAGCGCCGACCCTTGGGCGCTGTGGCGCTGAGAAAAAAGGTTTTCTAGTTGATTTTGGTCGCGTTTTTTGTGTTTTACTTCATCCACAACCCCAAGATTTGGCTCCTATATATACTCCACGAGGTGCAGGCTCTTCATAGATTCAATATAACAATTATATTATTGTTGTATACATGAAAAACTTGAAAGAATTGTTTAGATTGAAATTGAGAGCATGAAATCTTTTAAAACAATTTTAATTTTTTGGTATAATAAATTCTCATCTTCTTCCACAAAAAGGCCGTGTGATTAATTAGTTTTCATATTGCTCATATTATTTTCGTGTTTAATTATTTGGTCGGATTCTCAACAATTGGTATTATAATGATTCTAGTATCTGATTAATTTCTAACAGAATTCATAGACCGAGTGTATACCTCTATCAATAAAACTCCATTTAACGTATAATTTATGTCTCCATATCAATCGCTCAATTTAAGACAAGTAAATATAGCCAAATTCAAGGATTTCAGATAATTACTTCAAACACAAGAAAATAAATTACAAAAGGGGTCTGATAATCTTATTTATTGTTAATTTTTCGTCACTCTAAAAGTAAACCTAAACATAACATAAAAGCTCAATTACAATATAATAACAATTTATTAACCCAAAGAATAAAAGTTTATAATGAAATCAAGAAACTAAAAATTCCCAAGCATTAGACAATACCCCAACTTATAGAAATAAATGAAGGACCTTTAAATTGGAATCCATTCGTTGATCAAGCTCGAAATTTTGATCTTAAAAAGCTGAAGAATCTTTATCAAAATCGCGTGCAGGCCACCTGTCTTTGCATAGAGCTTCCCACACACAATCCGACCCGCATCAAAAACCTGAAAAAGGATAATAAATCAATACACAGAGATTTTGTAGAAGGAAGAAGGTAAAGACTTTTACATTAATCTTCCATGCTTTACAATGAACGTGTTACAGATCTTAATATGCATAAATATGCTATACATGGTAAATAGAAAATGGTAATGGAAATAGTGTGTATATGGAAATAAAATATTTGGTTTGATTTCTGTGATTGCACTTGATTCCTTGATTGCTGATATGTCCTGTAATACTCCCCCTCAAGTTGGAGCATGGAGATCCGTAATGCCCAACTTGGACCGATAAAAGACAAATAATTCACGACCCAAAGGTTTAGTAAAGATATCAGCTTGTTGTCGAGACGTTGGAACATAGGAGGTAGTGATGAGACCAGATTTAATTTTCTCACGAACGAGGTGACAATCAAGTTCAATGTGTTTGGTTCGTTCATGGAAAACTGGGTTGCGAGCAATATGGAGAGCTGCCTGATTGTCACAGTAGAGCTGAATAGGCTGTGGATGGGGCACAGTCAGTTCCTGTAGAAGGAGACGGAGCCAAACAAGTTCACAAGTTGTAGTGGCCATCGCACGATATTCGGCTTCAGCAGAAGAGCGAGAGACAGTGGTTTGTTTCTTAGTGCGCCAAGAGATGGGGCTATTACCCAATTTGATGATGAAACCAGTTGTGGAGCGTCGTGTGAGTGGACAACTAGCCCAATCAGAGTCACAAAATGCAGATATCTGAAAACTACACGTGGATGAGAAAAAGAGACCATAACCAGGAGTAGTTTTCAAATAGCGAAGCAAGCGGTGAGCAACATGAAGATGGGGCTTGCGGGGAGCGTGCATGAACTGACTCAAAATGTTGACAGCAAAAGCTATATCCGGACGAGAGATGGTTAAATATATCAAACGACCAACCAATCGTCGATATAAGCTCGGATCATCCATAAGATCACCATCTGAGTCATTAAGCTTACAATGTTGTTCCATGGGAAAATGGGCAGGACGAGAGCCGAGTTGACCAGAATCAGAGAGAATGTCCAAAATATATTTTCGTTGATTGATGAAGATACCGTTAGGGGATCGAGCAACTTCAATCCCTAGAAAATACTTGAGATCACCAAGGTCTTTGATTTTGAATGTCTGAGCAAGATGTCGTTTGATAGAATTAATGGCAGAGATGTCATTGCCAGCAATAAGAATATCATCAACATATATGAGAACGACAGTAAATGTTGTACCCTTAGTCTGGGTGAAAAGACTATGATCAGCTGCTGATTGACGAAAATCCGCAAGAATGAGATTATGAGATAATTTTGAGTACCATTGACGAGAGGCTTGTTTGAGACCATATAAAGATTTGAGAAGACGACATACGCGCGTCTCCCCCTGACGACAATATCCTGGCGGTGGTCGCATATATACTTCTTCATAAAGATCACCATGGAGGAAAGCATTATGAACATCTAACTGTTGAATAATCCAATGTTTGGCTGCGGCTATAGCAAGGAGACAACGAACAGTAACGAGTTTAGCCACAGGAGCAAAGGTGTCAGTATAATCCAGACCTTCTACCTGAGTAAATCCCTTGGCAACTAAACGAGCTTTATGACGTTCAATGGAACCATCTGCATGTAACTTTGTTTTATAAACCCACTTGCAACCAATGGCCTTCTTACCAGGAGGAAGATGTTCAAGGGTCCATGTGTGATTAGCTTCGAGAGCTTGAAGTTCAGAAGCCATAGCCTGTTGCCAATGAGGCTCGAGAACGGCTTGAGAGTAATGGACTGGATCCTGAACATTTTTAGAGACAGAAGAGAGGAAAGCAAAGTGTTGTGGACTAAAGAAACGATAAGAAAGAAAATTAGGCAAAGAATGAACCGTACCTGAGAAAGGCTGGGAATGAGATGATGAACGTGGCCCCTCTTGAGGTAGATCAGAGCAAATATAATCCTCAAGATATGCAGGGCGAGTGATTGTGCGCCGAGGTCTAGGTGGTGGAGCTGAAATAGTAACAGGTTCTGGAGAGTTGGTTGTCCTAGTATCGTCTGCTGGTGCGGGTATGGATAGTTCAATGTCTGGTGGGGATGATACTTCGGGAGGTGGAATTTGATTGTCATGTATATCAGGAGTCGGATGTAAGGTGGTATGTGTTATATCGAAGTATGATGGTGTGTCTTGCAAAGTGTGGGGGAAAGAGGCATTAGAGGGTTGCCTAATGGTTTCAAATGGAAAGACAGACTCTACAAAGTGGACATCACGAGATAGAAATATCTTCTTGGTTTGTAAGTCATAAACACGATAGGTGTTGGGAGTCTGAGAGTATCCTAAAAATATGCATGATGTGCCACGTGGGGAAAATTTGTCCCGATGGGTGCCTAAAGTGCGCGTATAACAAAGACATCCAAAAACACGAAGATGACCATATGTAGGAGGTTTGTTGAAAATGAGGTCATAAGGTGTTTTGTCATTGAGAGAAGGGGTTGGTATGCGGTTAATTAAATACGTAGCAGTGAGTATGCATTCACCCCAGAATGAAATTGGTAAATGTGCATGAAAACGAAGACATCGAGCCACATTTAACAAGTGGCAATGCTTGCGTTCAGCGACACCATTTTGTTGTGGTGTCTCAACACAAGTGCGCTCATGAATGATGCCATGATCAAGAAAGAAATGTTGTATACGATGAGATAGAAATTCTTGACCATTATCAGATCGGATATGCTTGATGGGACAGTTAAATTGTGTGTGGACCATTTTAATAAAGGAGGTCAGACAAGTAAATGCATCAGACTTGAAACGCATTAAGTATACCCAAGTAACACGTGAAAAATCGTCAACAATTGTAAGAAAATAGTGCACGCCAGTTGTGGAGGGTGTCGAATAGCCACCCCAAATGTCACAAAAAACTCGATTGAAGATAAAAGTACTTTTATTTTCGACCAGTTTGAAGGGGAGGCGTGTTTGTTTGCCTCGAATACAACTGTCACAATTTTAACTTTATTTGAACTACATAAAGATTTTGGAATGCAAGAATGTGAGGGGTGACCTAAACGAAGGTGCCATAAATCTGGCATGGTTGTAGGATTGGCCGTGATTTGAAAAGCAGATGGGGTTGAAAGCTTGAGATGGTAGAGGCCACCACGTTCTTCACCCATTCCAATCAGCTTCCTCGTGTGTTGGTCCTGAAACAAGCAAAAAGAGGAGGAAAATACGACAATGCAATTGGATGATTTAGTAAGTTGACTAACGGAAATTAAATTATAATTAAAATTGTGGACAAAAAGGACATTGTAAAGACATAAATGGGGGAATACATAGATGTGGCCCATATGTGTGACTTGGGCCTTAGAACCGGTGGGCAATGTAATGGATTGGGAGTGAGCCCAAATTTGGTGGGCTTTAGACAAATTAGTTATGCATGATATATGGGCAGAGGCCCCACTGTCTATTATCCATGGGATTTGAGGGATTGAAGTGGAGTTACCAGAGAAGGCCGAGAGAGCAGTGGTCTGTGGCTGTAGTAGTTCCATTAATTGTTGATAATGCTCATTAGAGAGACCGGGGATCACACTCGAGGTAGAAGAATTGGAAGAAGCAGGCACTATATTCACCGTGGGCGAGTAATTATTGGCTGAACCATGTGGACGATTGCCGACTGAAGGGCGACCATGGCGATGTGGTTGTCTTGTTCTGTTGATGGTCCAATGAGAGGGGTACCCAATAATCTCAAAGCAAGAAGATTCTTGATGCCCATCCTTACCACACTTGGTGCATTTCTTACCGTTGCGAGGGCGAAGCCCGTGATTATTTGTTCGGACAGCCATGGCGGTGGTGTCGGGGTTGGGCAGTAAGGGAATTTGCATGAGTCGTTGGGTTTCCTCTTGGTGTATGGTGGCATATGCCTTGGTGATTGTGGGTAGGGGGTCCATGGCTAGAATTTGGCTCCTAGTGTTGCTGAAAGAGTCGTTCAGGCCCATGAGAAACTGAAATAGATGTTCTGTATTTTCAGCTTTCTGGGCATTTTGCTGGGCGGAGCACGTGCAACTGATGGGTTCAGTAAGGGTGTTTAATTCATCCCAGAGTCCTTTGATAGTGTTGTAGTAGGTGGTGACATTCATAGAGTCTTGGCGGAGATTGGCGAGATCCCTTTTGAGACGGTAAAGACGTGGATTGTTACTTTGAGAGAAGCGATGTTCCAAATCAGTCCATACAGCTGATGGATTGTTGCAGTAGATCAAGCTTTGGCGGAGGGATTTGTCAATAGAATTAAGTAGCCAAGAAAGAACCATGTCGCAACATCTCTCCCACAACGTCGCAACCGAAACATCCGTAGGTTTCTTGAGAGAGCCATCGACAAATACCAGTTTATTTTTGGCATTGAGAGCCATTCGCATAGATCGACGCCATGTGGGATAATTATCCCCGGTTAGGAGTTCCGGGACCAAGACAGCCCCTGGATTATCGGCGGCAGTTAGAAAGTAGGGTGAGGTGAGATCACTAATAAGTTGAGATGGTGTTTGCACTGTGGTTTGTGGATTCTCGGCCATGGTGGGAAATTCAACAAGATTTAGGGGTCCTGATGAAGAATTAATTGTGCTAGAATCAGTTCTGTGCTCGAATCATAAACTGGAAGAAGTAGCCTTGCTGAAATTAGAAACGAGGTTGGCAGAAGGATTGATTTGGCTGAAATCAGAAACTGATGTTGCTGGAAAAAAGAATTCTGCTTCTGAACAAGAAACTGTTGGTTATGCACGTTGCTGAAAAAATTCTGCTTCTGAACAAGAAATTGCTGGTAGGAATTTTGTTGGACGGGTGTTGGAGGAAGTTTCGATCTTACCGCTCTGATACCATAATAAATCAATATACAGAGATTTTGTAGAAGGAAGAAGGTAAAGACTTTTACATTAATCTTCCATGCTTTACAATGAACGTGTTACAGATCTTAATATGCATAAATATGCTATACATGGTAAATAGAAAATGGTAATGGAAATAGTGTGTATATGGAAATAAAATATTTGGTTTGATTTCTGTGATTGCAGTTGATTCCTTGATTGCTGATATGTCCTGTAATAAAGGATCAATTTTTTTCAGAACCCACATTCTAAAAAGATTTATAAAACCCAAATTGGAAAAAAAAAAGGCAAAAAAAAGAGAAAAATATTCATTTTTTTTCTATGAAGAAAAGGTTTATAATTACTAATTAGTTTAGAGCAGTAAAAAATAAAACCTGAAGGGATGAAGCTATTTTGAGTGAAATATCACGTGGGAGTGAATTCTTTATACTCTGAGATGGGCTCATTTTTTTGGGTTTTCTTGAGGCTTCAGAGGAAGAAAAATTTCTTGGAAATGGAAGCAAGTAGGCTCAAGTTTGTTATGTTTCTGATGTTTTCTGTTAGAACACGTCACAAGCACGTGTTGTTGAGATAGTAAGAACCAAAAGTCGCTTGAAAAAATAAAAAATGAAAAAAAAAATCATTTACTCAAAGATTCTACGGAAAAGCTGATTGTACAAGGGTTTATCGATTGGATTAATTATATTTTTTGTGCAAAATGATGTAAGGTCTTGCTAAGTATAAATTCAGTAAACGAAGTGATAAACCAGACCATATATGTAGCCAAACTCCCCCGAGTTTTTGAATTCTAATGGCAATCTTTTCTTTATTTTTCCCCCAAAACGGAAAGTTGAGTACCCTTGTGTGGCAAAGAATTTAATGCGCTTTATGTAAATTTTACAGGCACATAAAATAAATTCATTTCGATAGTAGTAAATTTCGATAAAGGTAAAGTTTGGACCAAGAATTTGTTAATACTTAGTTTTGTTAAGTGTGCTTAACATCTTATGTGTTTCAGTCCAATTATGCCAGCCCAATTACCTTTGATGAGTGTGATCCGGGTAGCCCATTACTATACATTCTCGCACTTTACTTAAAACACGATTTTGGTTTGTTGGAACAAGTTGGCTGAGATTATGACACATGGTGCTGGAACAAACGGTGGATACTTGGTGTAATCTTTAAAAGAGAGAAAATGAGAGTTTAAGACCGAGGGTTGATTCGAGTGATTATTCGGTTTCTAATTCTTGTATTTGATAAATTTTGTTCGATTCTAGTGGATTAGAGCGTTATTCACTTAGGTGAATACTCAACGGGTGAGTAGCCAAAATACTTGATGAACATCCGGGAGAAAAATCCTTCATGTTCATTTTATTCTTGTTGTTTTGGCAATTTCTGGGACTGTTTAATACCAACAGTGGTATCAGAGCCCTTGATCTGTGTTTGGAAGCCTTCAGTCTGAAATTTTTTGGGCATTATTGGCAAGTTGGTAGCTGACTTTCATGGATCTGTACTGTGGAGGCTTGATCTTCAATTTTTGATGAAAGTAAAATAGTCTGATTTTCACTATTTTACACTATTGCACTAAGATGCGTCTGGTAACAAGTTTTAAACCCTATACTGGTTGTTATTGTTCGAATTCATTAGATAACTAAGCGTTCTTGGTTGAAACTCATTTTGATCTTCCTTTGTCTAGGGTTTCATGTGAGAACCTTAGAATCTGAGAGGGCAAGGTTTAACGGTTTCTTCAAGATTATCCTCTAGTTCTGTTATTCGAAATATTAGATATTGTGATTTGTTACTTGAGACAACTTGCTTATTCTGTTTGCATCACTTTGTAAATATTATAGCAAGTACAAAAATTGATATTAAATTTGGAATGCTAAAGGAGACTTCAGTCTTTGGAGTAAAAAGATGAAGACACTTCTAATGCAACAAAAATGTGCTAAAGCCTTAGATGAATCTTGGGGTGTAGAAACTACTCAAACTAAAAGGACTAAACAAGTTGAAATTGCTTGGAGTACCATATTTCTGCATTTATCTGACAATGTAATTAGAGAAGTAGGTGACACTACTACTACAGCAGAAATCTGGACTAAACTTGAATCTTTGTATAAAACTAAAACTCTTCCCAATAAATGTTACTTGTGGAAACAGTTTTTTAGTTTTAAGTTTGACTCCACTTGTGATCTTGAAAACAAATCTGGACAAATTTAATAAACTGTCTCAAGATCTCACCAATAGTGGTGAGAGAATATTTGATGACCAAAAATTTGTAGCCCTACTATCATCCTTACCCGATAGTACAAGGAACTAAAAAATGCTCTTGAATATGAAAGAACCTCTATTACAGTTGATTATATTGTGTTTTTTTAAGGAATAAATAACTTGAGTTTAAAAGTGAATAAAAAACCTCCATTATTGAAGTAGGTTATAACATAAAAGGCAATTATTCATTCAAGAAGAACAATAATCAATTCTTAAATAAAAATTTTGGAAAACCAAAAGAGCATACTCGAAATTTCTCAAAAGGCAAAGTTAAATTCAATAAGTTTGATAATAAGGCTAAAGGAAAAATATGTTATTTTTGTGGTAAAATGGGTCATTATATCAAAAATTATATCAAGAGGATGTATGAACTGAAAAATTGTAATAAAGTTGAGGGTGGAGCTGCAATAGCTTATGAAGAAGTTACAGCCACCAGTGAACAAGTCTATGTGACATGTCAATCATCCGTTGAAGATGAATGGATCTTATATTCAGGGTGTATTTTTCATATGACCCCATGTAAAAAGTACTTTACTGAATTCTTGGAGATCAATGGAGGACAAGTAATAATGGGAAATGATTTTTCTTGCAAAATTAAAGGAATTGGTAAAAAAAATTTGAAACTTAATAATGGGAATAAACTGGTTCTGAATAAGATCAGATACATTCCCAGCTTAAAGAGAAATTTAATCTCCTTAGGTACACTTGATGATGAAGGTTTTAATATAATAAGTAATAAAGGTATTTTGATACTCCAAAAGAATTTTGCAAAACTTGTTCAAGTTGAAAAATCAAATGGGACTTATATTTTGAAAGTTTAACATCAAAAGAATTAGTCCATTGATGCCATCATCACACAGTCTGATAAATCTGAAATATGGCATAAAAGGCTAGGACACATCAGTGATAAGAATATGCATATTCTTAAGAAACAAGGACGTTTATGAAATGAAAAGATTGCAAAAGTATCTTTTTGTGAACACTGTATATATGGAAAGTAAAAGAAATTGCATTTTGCTACAAGTACACTTAAATCAAAATCTATACTTAATTATCTGCATGTTGATCTATGAGGACCAACTTCTGTGATTACTTATTCTAGCTTTAAATATTACCTCATGATTGCTGATGATTTGTCTAAAAAAAGTTGTATCATACTTTTGAAAAATAAATTTGATACTTTTCAAAATTTTGTTGCTTGGAAAACTCTTGTTAAAAACCAAGTAAATAAGAAGATTAAAGCTCTTAGAACCGACAATGCCCTTGAATTTTGTAATGAAAAGTTTGACAATTTTTGTAAAGACAGTGGGATCCTTATACATAGGAATGTCACCTATACCCCCACACTAGAATGGTCTTGCTGAAATATGACTCTTTTAGAAAGAGTTAGGTGCGTGTTAATAAGCTCAAGCCTGCTAAAATTATTCTGGGGAGAAGATGTCAAAACTGCATCATATTTTTTAAATAAATGTCCTACAAAATCCCTGAATTATGACACTCCGGACCATGTTTGGAACGGTCAGCCTGCTGATTATTCTAAACTTAAATTTCTTAGCCGTGCTGCTTATGTACATCAAAATGAAGGGAAACTAGAGCCAGTGTCCATAAAAGGTGTTTTCTTAGTTTATGGTAAAGGTTTCAAATGTTATAGGGTTTGGTTGAGGGACCACGAAGGTTATAAAGTCACTATAAGTAGAAATGTTGTCTTTAATGAGTTAGACATGCCCTGTATTAAGGAAAAAGAGGTTGCTTTCACCGAAACTGATCAAAATAAAAACATTATTCAAACTAAATTTCTTCCATCCGATTTCAATATTGGAAATGAAGATCAGTTTGAGGTGGAGCATGAACCTGAATAAGAGGTTACTAAACCTATTTTTGAAACCGAACTTGACCATCACTTAAATTCCTTAGAAGACTATCATTTGGCTAGGGATATAACTAGAAAGAAAATTAGGCCACTTATAAGATACAGTGAGCCTGATTTTTCACTACACTTAACATTCAATTTTTTTTGGAAAGTGAGCCTACCTTATATGAAGAGGCTATTGAAGGAAAAAAAATGCTAACATGTGGCTTGAAGTCATGAAAGATGAAATGCAGTCTTTGGAGAAAAATAAGACTTGGGTCTTAGTTAATAAACCAAAAGGAGAAAAAGTTATTGACTGTAAATGGATATATAAGATTAAGGAAGGTGACCCAAAGGATGGAAATGTTAGATTCAAGGTCAGGTTGGTTGCTAAGGGGTTTAACCAATGGGAGAGAATTGGCCATAATGAAATATTTTCTCCGATAGTCAAGTATACCTCCATAAAAATTATGTTATCTATTGTTTCTCAATTTGATTTTGAATTAAAATAATTAGATGTGAAAACTGCATTTTTGCATGGAAATTTAGATGAAAAAATTTATATGGTCCAATCTAAAGGTTTTGAACAAAAAGGTAAAGAAAGTTGTATGTGTTTTCTGAAAAAATCACTTTATGATTTAAAACAAGCACCTAACAATAGTACATCAGATTTGATACTTCTATAAAAGGTCTTTATTTTAATAGAAGTGACTATGATCCATGTTTTTACTATAAAGGAAAAGGAGGTCCAAATTCTTATTATCTCTCGCTTTATGTTGATGATATGTTGCTTGCTGGTTGTGATGTAACTGCAATTAATAACATTAAGCAAAAACTGAAGCAAGAATTTGAAATGAAGGACCTAGATATTGCAAAAAGAATTTTAGGAGTGGAGATTAGGAAAAACATATCTAATCACACACTGTTCCTCACTCAACATGCATATATTTTAAAAATATTGACTATATTTTTTATGAATGAGGCTAAAGATGTTACATTACCTCTTGGCAGTCACTTTAAATTTTCTGTGGAACAATGTCCCAAATCTGAAATTGAAAGAAGTAGAATGAATAAGGTTTCTTATGTACATGCCATTGGTTCAGTTATGTATGTAATAGTCTGAACTAGATTTGATCTTGCCTTTGCCATAAGTATCTTAAGCAGATATATGAGTAATCCAGGTGAATATCATTAGGAAGCATTGAAATGAATGTTAAGATACTTAAAAAGAACTTCAGATTTAGGTTTGATGTTCTGTAATAGTCGGAATTCAACTTAAAAGTTTTGTTGATTTTGATTTTGCTGGTAATTGTCAATAGAAAATCTATATCTGCATATGTTTTTACTCTTAATAATACCTACATAAGCTGGAAATCACAGCTGCAAAAAATAGTGCTCTATCTTCCATAGAGGTTGAGTATATTGCAAACACAGATGCTGTGAAAGAAGGTATTTGGTTGAAAATTTTGTTGGATGAAATTGGCTTCTCTGGTAATAATGATACTTTATATTCTGATAGTCAGTCTGCTATACACCTTAGTAGAAATCCAATTTTTCATAATAGGACAAAACATATAGATGTCAAATTTCATTTTATAAGGGATATTATAGAGAAAGAAATTATAAAAATTGAAAAGATTTCTACTAATTGTAATCCAGCAGATATGGGAACTAAAATACTTCCTTTACAAAAAATTAGGGATTGTTTAAATCTCCTATATATTATTACTAACTAATATTCTTGCAGGTACCCCGAGTAAATGAAACCAAAGTGTTAACCTCTAATCCACATGAAACCCCGATGATGTCAAGCAAGGTGGAGATTGTTAAAAGTGTGCTTAACATCTTATGTGTTTCAGCCCAATTACCTTTGATGAGTGTGACCCGAGTAGCCTATTACTGTACATTCTTGCACTTTACTTAAAACACGATTTTGGTTTGTTGGAACAAGTTGGCTGAGATTGTGACACATAGTGCTAGCACAAACGTTGGATGCACGATGACTCTTTAAGTCTCCAGACTCTTCCATTTGCCGACGATTCATTTACTCTCTTCTAGGGTTTTCTCTCCTTCGATATTTTCTGTATTTTCTCTCTTATGAAAACTTTTGGTTTTCACTCTGTAATCGTGAGGGTAGATAATCTTGGTGATATCTAGTGTCTATTACAGTTTTTGGTTTGTGTTGTCTTCTGATTCTTGGTGAGTAGACGTTTTGGTTACTTGGTATAATCTGTAAAAGGGAGAAAATGAGAGTTTAAGGTTGAGGGTTGATTCGAGTGATTCTTGGGTCTCTAATTCTTATATTTGATAACCTTTGTTCGATTCTAGTGGATTAGAGCGTTATTCACTTAGGTGAACGCTCAATGGGTGAGTAGCTAAAATACTTGGTGAACATCCGGGCCTACGGGTAAGAAATCCTTTGTGTTCATTTTATTCTTGTTGTTTTGGTAATTTCTGGGACTGTTTAATACCAACAAGTTTATAGGTGAAGAATATATATGTGTGCATGTTACATATGAAGTTGGTAAAACACCATGCAGGTGAAAAAAGGGATAAAAGAAAACAAGGTAACTGATATATATAATTTTATTTCCTTTTATTTTTTCAGGTACAATTATATTGACTAAAGTTTCAGGCTCATAAAACATCATATTTGGAGCCTACAAAATTCTGAGCTTGATGCCGAAACCTCTCTTTCTAGCTTTTCTGCTTTCTCCTCCTGGCCAGGAGTCGGATTTTGTCTAGCTGGAGGAGCCGAACAGACAGGCAAGACTGATCGAATTTGAACCGCTGGTGCCATGGAACCGGCATGTGATGTGCCCCTGACATTTTTCATGCCATTGAACAATGGTAGACGTAGAGCTGGATAAACTGCATTCCTTGGCGTTGAGGCTGGAGAGGAAATGGCCGATCCTCCTGGAATGAATCTGGTCGAGGACACTTCATCAGCAGTTCCCCTCAACGTGGCATGGGGTGGACGTGCCAAGGGACCTCTAGTTGGGCTCATAGAACTAGCCATTGCACTGTACGGGTGCCAAACACTAGATGATAAATGTGGCCCAATTTCAACTGGGAGCGTCTCTCTTGACCTTTTATGAGTAAATTCTGATGATATTTGATTATATTCTTCATTTAGGCTGGCTTCTGGCTGATTGGAGTTTCTGATGTCATGGACGGATATTCCCTTTCTGACTTCACCTTTCTCACGTGGAAACTCTTCCCTTCTGAAGCTGGGATTATCATTGAAGGGTTCACAATAGTCAGGAGCTTCAGTTGGCATTAAGGATATATTAGATGGGGTACTCGCCTTCCACTGAGCAGAGTTGGCATCATTGATAACCCGTGTTTCTTCACCTTCTTCACCCTGCACATTTTCTTGTATCTCTTCTATAGTAACTCGTGAATTAATCCCAAGTGGACGAGGCAATAGATCATTTGAAGCATAGAAAACTGGGCTAAATTCTGGTACAAACGAGGTAAGTTCTCGTGCCCCTGCAAAGGAATACAAACTGGTTTCTGGCCTGAATACAGAAGGTGCAAATGGAAAAAATTGGAGTCTCTGCTGCTGAAAAACTTGATGATTCCAACTAGGGTGAATGGCCACTTCAGGCAAGAAATTAGGATACATGAATGTATGCTGCTGCATTTCATAGAACGATAAGCCGGAGTTATATTGAGTCACGTCCCTCCTAATTGCAGAGTATTCTTGCCTTACCTGGCACCTCTCTTTATTTGCTGATTTTCTCGTCTCATGTAATTTTAAACGAGCGAGATATCGAGCAACAGTTACTTGTTCTTGCTCATCCTTTCCTCTGAGGCCTGATACAGAAGAGCAAGATTCTTGCTGCGCTGCTGCATGAGAGAATAATAGTGAGTATATGTAATTCATTTAATTTTCCATAAACGAGTCTTGTAAGAAATAACACAGAGAGAAACAAGAAAAGCTAAGTTACATATGACACAAGGAACCCTCAATAAAATCCATGTATCAAAATATAAATGCTAAAGGTCTCAGTAAGTTGCATGGGCACTGAAGCCATTTTGACACACAGCGAGACCTAATTGGCTCCCTATCGTATAGTTGTAGAAAGGATATCGAAAGAACAAGAACCTGAGGAAAACAAGCGTCTTATCACATCAATCAAGAAAGTTAGCTTCGGTTTCACATAGTTCACCTAAAAATGTATCAGTCCAGTGAAGATTGGCTGAGGGCAGTTCTAGCACGAATAAGTTGGTAAAAAAGGACACTTAGAAGCTAGTTAAGGGGGAGTAGACAATGGACGACTAAGCCAGCCGGATTGGGTAGGGAAACATGTATAGTTCACATGATTTTGGGGTTTGGGGCTGGAGGTTGATTGACGACCATGCTTTGACAGGTCGTGGTGGAGTACTCTTATGATAGATTCCATCTATTATTTCTTCCTATTCTTGAGGGAGTGATCTGGATTAATATGGGTGGAGATAAAGGTCAAAGCCATCTAAAGCAAATTGACTTTATTATTGTAGATGTCCGTTTTTGACAAAAATTCAGGGTGAACTATGCAGTATTTGGTATTTGTTGCCACTTTTTTACATACAGAATGAAACTGGGAGCACTTGATAATACACATACAGTTTTTCAAGGCAAACCAGGCAGCCATTGCAGCACATTTCTGAGCTTGCTTTTTGGTTTTGGCAGGCTCTCCTGCAAAAGTCATTCCATTGAGCTCGACTGTGCAAGTAAATACGGGAGCATAGGCTGGTCCAGAGCGGACAGTAGTATAAACAGGAAGCTTTAACCCTGCCCTGTGAGTGGTCTCCTGAAGTAAGTTTTTGTAAATTCCAGTTTCATCCTGCATTACAGAAGAATGCGAGAAGATGATGAAAGAATTGGTACAATTTTCTAATAAAGAAAATAGGAAGTGTAGTGTTAATTTAATTTTTCAGCAATGCTAAAAATGAATTTTAAAATTATGCGACTCAACACTGTAGTCAAAAGATATTGAGGACTCGTCACTTCATCTGGCTTATCCTGCAGAATCCAAGCATTTCCCCCCTTTTCTCTATGCCGTTGCTTGGGGTCCTGTGGTGGGAAGAAGATGAAAGAAATTTGCATTTACTTATAGATGTGCCGATTGCAATGGTCTACTTTGTGAAAATATGGCAAAAATCGTTCCAAATGCAATGCATTAGGAAGACATACGCTGCACGTTTGGTACTCAGTATTATGAACAAGATTTTACCTTCCAAACCAATCCTCCTTGCCAAACATGCTAACAGAGTTTCAATTTCCAACAAGATAATAAATGATAGACTATCATTTATATACTGGTTAGTAATTAGTTTATCTGCTTTTGGGGGGTTAAATTATATACAGTGTATAGTACTAGTAAGTGTCAAAAATATACTAGTAATTGATGCTCAAAGAATTGAATTGTTGAATAAATTTCAATTACCAAAATGGAACATTATCTTCAGTTATTGGTGAATTTCAGAAGTAGTCTGTTAATCCATAATTTAAACAAAATAAATAATATTGGCAGTGATTACAAGAAGCACTGTAAATTCATATTTGCCAACGTCTCTGTTGGTTGCAATAGAGTGAATGAGCATCTAAAATTCAGTGACATGATCGAATACTATGAAACCTGAGAAAATGATGTACCAAGAGAACGAAAATATTAATTATCACAGGTTCGGGAAATACCAAAACTCTTGCAGTTAGTGCTCTTGACGGGCCTCTTTGTGAAAGCAATCTAAGTGCAACCTCGGCTGCTGCATGTTCTGCTTGTCTCAAATTAGAGCAAAAGCTTGGACTCTCAAAGATTTCACCGTTGAAATTAACCTTTGCCTTAAAACGAGGGGCATGGTCAGGTCCCTCTCTTACACAGGAATAGGATGGAAAGTTGAAACAGCTTCTCTGAGCCAATTCTTGCAGTTGATTCTTATACATCCCGGCTAGGTGAAACTACCATAACAGTCACCTAGAAAAACAACTATCATTCCCCAAAATAAAAAATAAAAAAATAAAACAGAACTCGAAATGAATCACATGTGAAAAGTGTAAAATTATCCAAATTAAGGATAAAGAAAAAGGGAATATAGCTCGCATACTAGCATTTTGAAGAACAGACAAAGAAAAAGAAAAGTCGAGTTTCGTACTAAAAAATGCACGATTGATTTACCAAACCAGAAGCCACATAGCATGATCAAACCATGGAAATAAAAGAACTTTTGAGATAAAAATAAAAGAACCTACAGGACAATGGCAATGCAAACATAACCATACAAATTCATCTACTTGTTGTCAGCCACGGAGGTTGGAAAAGCTCAGTGACTCCACCCCTTGCAGTATAGCTAAGACACCCATTCTCGATTGACAAGCTTAAAAAGTTGCTAAGACAAGAGCCGAAACACTTGCAAGAAATGAAGAGAGAATTAAGAGAACCATACTCCTTTGAATAAAACTCTCCGGTATGGTTATGCACACCCAAATTCTCACTTGACCCTCACACAAATTTACCCTCATTTCTTGGTAATTCCAAGCAACGTGCCATTACACCAAGATTTTTTGAAGCAATTTTTCAAAGTGAAATGCAGAAGAAATCTAATGATCTAATGAGTAAGGCGAAAAAGGAAAGGAAGACAAATATTTGAGAACATCATAAGCACCAGTAGATATCAAGTTTGGATAATATCAAACGAGACATTAATCAATATCAATCCAAGTCTTTAATTAAGCATAGCTTGCAGCTGCATTAACCAACTACCAAAAATTAATTGTCTGGGGATTATTGAACAGACACAGTATTAACTGCATTTATTTAATCAACATTATTTAGAGAACCATCTTCCGTTTTAATTATTCGAAATCCTAGCTCCATCGACACCGTTGATTATTCCATTACATGCCAACTCGTTCAGGATCACAGAACCCGAGGTCCTCTATATCAAATATCAACTTCAAATCCAAATCCATCGCCAAAGATCGAATCATTACTTAAAAAGAGAAAAAGAAAAAAACAGTTATAGTTCAGTACAATAAAACCCACAAATTAATGAGACACGTATTCATGCATTTGATCATAAAAATTAAAGAAAAAGCTGATTCAACAACACCCTTTTGTTCAAAATCACATAATCAGAGCCGTACGCCAAAAGAAAAAGGGAACAGTCTGACCTTTAATGGTTGAATATTTTAATTAAGTGATGGGTGAGTGGCCGGGAAATGACGTCACGTTGGCCGAAAAACTTAAATTTCTTGCGAAGGACGGGTGGGGCGTGGGATCTGTGAAAGAAGAGTAAGTTACTAAAAGGATCTGAACAACAAACTGGATTTTTCAGAGACTCTTTTTTGATAATGAATGAATGAATTTATGCTATGCATATGTATTTTGCTGACCTCTTTCACTGCGCACTGCTACTGTGGGGTGGGGGAAAAGAGGAGTTAAATGTCATTATTCACTGAATTTATTCATTCATTGCGTTTTCAACTTTGGAATACTTTCGAATTATTGTTAGACTTTAACAAATTATTACACTTCATCACTTACTCATCATATTTCATAAGTTATTAAACTTTACAATACTTTCGAACACTCAATTACTGACTCACCATATTTCAACGGCCATTAAATTTATACCTCTATTAGGCTTTTTATTATTGAACTTTAAAAAATACTTTCGAATAATCACTTAAATTCATATTTTTCAAACAAAATTGATTTTCTACGCGATTCGATAATATCAAGAAAATAATAAAATAAATATCGACTAAATAACAAGACTCCCAATCTAAGACGAGAATATTGATATTGGTCAAGAAAATATAAATTCTTTAGTCGTTAAACTATGTTCAAGAGAAAAAAAAAATACTAGCTTCAAATTGACAAAAATCTTTATTTAGATCATAATCTTTCTTTAAGTCAATAAAATAAAATAGAGAAATTATTTCTTCATTTTGATTGAGTCGTAGATTCAAATAAAAAAATGAAAAATTATATCTTAAACAGACAATGATTTTTTTGCGTTAGAGTCTATAATATTAGTCAAACTTAAAAAAAAAAATATTAGAATTGTCACGAGATCATTTAAGAGGAAATAATGGCATCGTCTTCATGTATGATATTTTAAACTTCAAAAGTTTTAATTTTTGAACATTTGAATTTAGTGTGTAAAGTTTAGGAACCACTCTAAAACATTTTAAAGTTTAATGAGTAAAGCGTGATGAAAATATAAGCTTAGTGATTAATGAATCATGATAAGTGGGTGATGGAATGTAACATGTTAAGTTTCAATGACCACTTGGAAAATATTTTAAAGTTCAGTGACTAATAAAACACGATTAGTGAGTGATGAAGTACAACGTGTTAAATGTTAATAAACACTTGAAGATATCTTAAAGTTTAATGGGTAAAGTGTTATCGATGTGTAAGTTCAATTCAATGACTAATAAAACATTAAAAAAAAAAAGGTAGAAGAATTGATTTTTAGCATAATTTTTTATGAGTAATAATATTTGTACACAATGATGTACATAATGGTGAAATGGAAGAAAGAGATAGAGAGGAAAAAAAAAAAAGAAATTTAGTAATTATAACATTTCTTATATGGAATTGTTTTTATGGATAATTGCAGCAGCGGTTCCAAACCTTTTATTTTTTTGCAGACTATGCTTTAACATTTTATTTTGGCGGCTGCAGTCCCAACTTTTCACTTGAACGGTAGTTGGAGTCCATTGGACAGATTCCATCCTATACCTAGTTTGTCTAATTGGTAGTCTCTATTGTTAACAACAATTAATCTTCTTCATGATTTATGTGGTAGAGTTAGCTTTTGTAGATCTAAAATTTGGTCATACCCAATTTTTGTATTGTTGTTTGAGATTTGGATACGGGGTATTGAATGGAATCTGTTCAATGGACTCCAACTGCAATAAAAGCGAAGGGTTTGGGATTGCAACTACAAAAATAAAAGGTTAAGGTATAGTCTGCAAAAAATTGAAAGGTTTGGGACCGCTGCTGCAATTATCCCTTGTTTTTATATTGCTGTCAGTTGAGAGTGCGTGACATATAGTTTGGAACATTTGAATTCCTCAATCTTTAGTGCATGTAGTAATTGAGTTCTAAATTTATTTTTCATAACATTTAAGTCCCCAATTCTCAATATTTTATCATCAAGGGTAATTGACATAAAATGTTTTTATCCTTCATTGCCTGTTGTTCACGTGATTTGTCAACCGACTCACAAGCAACACACGTGTTCACAATTCACACGCAACACAACATGCTTAAAAATAAAAACATTAACCAACTGTCAATTAAAACAAAATATCAACCATACTCAACAGTTCCGATGTTTCAAAAAATGAACTGCTAATGATGTTATATACATGGTACCTAATATTACTTGTACAAAAGCAATAAACTCGACACCAAAACATCATAATAAAACAATTTTCATTGTTAAGACAAAAAAAATAAAATAAAAAAAATCATGTAACACATTTGCTGTTGTTGGTGGTGACCATTTGTAAGACCTATTGTTATTCCTCGATTCACCATACTTTTCAGACCCACTCTGTTTCCATTGTCATTTTGTAGCCTTGAAGTGCTTGAGGATAATCTTGCATTGCTTGCTTGGCTTGATGATGCCTCTTCATTTGGCTCCTTTCTTCGAGCCTTCTTTGGCCTCCCAACTTTTTTGGTGTAGAATGGTGGAGTTGGAGGGTTGAGACTTGGATTAGACCATAACTATAGACTTGTAATGGGAAAAATGAGTGGTGTATAAGTCATTATGTACGCCTCTTTTTTACAAATGTCGTCAACACAATCCATAATAATCAGACTACTCAATGAATCGCATGGCAACAAGGAATCCCAATTTTTTGCCAGCATTGTGTCTGACTTGGAATTTTTCATTGCCTCACTAATGAGCATAGTTTGACCATTCTTATCTAGAATCTTCTCAATTCTATGGCCAACAGTTGCATTCCATCTATCACGTGCTTACACATTAAGTCAAAATTCTATACATTAAGGGGCAAGTTAATGGATGTCGATTAAGACTAAAGTGTGCATATAAGTCAGTTCATTACATAAATCATAATGGAACGATTCAGTAAAACCCTACAACCATTTCCACAAAATGGCAGACCCAATCAAGAAAATTTGTTAACATGGCAAAACCTTCCATTTCAAATTATCGAGAAAATGTTTAATGTTTGGTTACATTTTTACATGGTATTAAAAGAACATTTTGACAAAGTCAATAGAAGGGTCCATGTGCACGAATTGATGAAAGATTGTAGATGAAAGTCGTATTAAAATTTAATTGAGACGAAATTGGAAGAAACTAGAAAGGTTGAGGACTTATAGTGTAATTACCCTACTAGAAAAGTCAAATTTTGATTGAAAAAATAATTATATTTTTATTTTCAATCAAAATTAAAATATACCCCTTTTACCATTTCAATCTATCATCCCAAGAAGGGTTGAATAAATTATTTTTTGAGTTAATTATTTCAATAATCACCTAACTTATATTATGATCACGATTTACTCAATAAAGTTAAAAGTGCTTCATAGTGCTCACTAAACTTTGTCCGTTTACACTCATTTATCACCTCAAAAATTCGTTACCTTATTCGCTGATGTAGCTAACATGAATCTCATATGACAGGTTATGATCGATAAAAAAAAATTACAACTCAACCCCTCTATTATTTTATTAATTTACTCATCAAACTTCAAAATGTTTCCCATTGGTCACTCATTTTTGAAATATTGCTATACATCCATCATCCGTCATATTTTGTTCCCTTCATTGCTAATTTATCGCTTGATAACAAGTTACAATCTTTAAAAGTCAAATCATCAACTCACAAAAATTACCATATGTGAAACGCAACTTTCAAATCCCCGTAAACTTCTTTAAAACCTAAAAAGGTGTCCCCAATTTCAGCCCTAAAAAACCTAGCCTCCACCCAATTCACTCATCTCACACACCTATAGTTAGGGATGGTAACGGGACACGTATGAGAAGGACTGATTATTCCCACCCCATCTCATCGGGGTATTTTTCTTTCCTTGTCCCGCTCCCATACTCAATTAAAACGGGAGGGCAAGGGATTGGGGGCAGTTTTTTATTTATTTTATTTTTTGTTTTTATTTTTTAATGTCTTTAGTTTATAAATATTATTACTTTTTTTTTCCAATTTGTTAAGAACAACTCATATTCTTTTAAAAAATGATTATATATCTTTTATTTTTATTTAAAAATAACTTGAAATTGAAATTAACTTAAACGGGATGGAGACTATGTTTCCCGTACCCGTCTCATACCTTCTTTGGGGCAAGACCATGTCCTGTTTACCGGATCATCGGGTAATTTCCGTCCCATTTGAAGCAAGTCCTTGCGGGTATTAGGTTGGACGGATTTTTTTTATTATCCCCATCTATAGCTAAATTATGTAATAAGACAAAATCGATTGTTAAGAAAGATACAAGAAAATACCATTTGTAAAGCTCTATCCTCCAATTGTACCATCTGCTTGAAGTTTTTTTGATCTCAATATTTCATTTTGCCAAACGTATACTCAATTATTTGAGGAAGGAAAAGTCATCGAATTCGAGCCAAATTGATAAATGAAGAACAAAAAACACGAACATAGCCCAGAAGGTATTCTAATCGTTTACCAACCATCGGAGTTCGATGACATTTCCTTCTTCAAATAGTTGGATACGTACATGCAAAAATGGAAGATTAGGTTGTGAGAGACGTCAAGCATCAATTGAGGAATAGAGTTATAAGTTGCATTACTCTTTATAAGTAGTAGCTTTGTGCATCCTCTCAACAATCGGTTCTATCTTATTACACAATTTAGTTTTACGTGGGTAAAATGAGTGAATTGGGGGCTAGGGTTTTTTAGGGCTGAAATTAGGAACTCTTTGTTGGATTTTAAATAAGTTTATGGGGTTGTGGAAGTAGTGTTTCACATGTGGTGATTTTGGTGAGTTAATGGTTTGGTCGAGTTGTAATTTTTCTAACGATTATAACTTACAACGTGAGAATTTTGTGTGATACATAGTAACGAAAGGAACGAAATATGGTGGATGATGGATGAAGTACAATATCTCAAAGATAAGTGACTATTGAGAAGTATTTTGAAGTTTGATGAGTCAATTGCAATCAAGTGTGAGTTGGATGAGTAATTAAACAATGATTTGGCCGAGTTGTAACTTTCTTAATGGCTGTAACTTACCATGCAAAATTTTCGTTAACCGCGTTAACAAATAAGGTAACGGATTTCTTAGGGTGATGGATAGAGTACAAACGAACAAAGTTCAATGAGCATTGTAAAATACTTTAAAAATTAATGAGTAATTCATGAATACGATATAAGTTGGATGATTATTGAAACAATTTAACTCTTATTTTTCAAATTCCTTTTTTCCCCCCACTATTTTATCTCTCACGAGTGTTTAATTCCATTCCATGCAATATGTTAATAGACAAATTGACAGTTTTCGTTGACTAAAGATGCTACAAAAATCAACTCAAAAATTTAGATGACATAATTAACATAATAAAACTCTGACCAGAAATGAGAAATTTTATTTTTTGGCCTTCATTTAATTTACAGTCCTACTCCCACGTGAGGATTTGTCATCAAAGGTGACATCTTCTTTCGACAAAGAAATGACGTGTTCGGTAGAAATTAAAATTGAAAATATAGCCGTTATTGGGTCTCACTCGTCTAATAAAAATTAACAATAATAACTAGTTTTTCAATTTTAATCTCTACCAAATACTATCTTGATTTTAAATTCAAGTTTCTTTAATTGTCCTTTATTAAAAAGTTTACACATATCACATCGTAATAGTGAAAATGAGTCAAACTTAAAATAAATATCAAATACAAGAAGCGTCTATAAAGTTTAACTATAAATAACTAAAAAAATCGATGATAAGTTGATAGAATTTGTGAATCACTTGAAATGTATTATGAACATGAGCCAAATATAGGCTTAAAGCTTGTTTGATTTTGATTATTTGAAAAAAAAAAATGTTATTTTTATGAATGATGTTCTAAAGTAAAAAAAAAAAAAAAAAAGTTACAAGAAAATATGAAACATAATTCTTTTTGAAGAATATATTACTAAAAATAAACGTGAGAGGAGCAAGAAATCAGAATAGGACCTATTTTCTTGGCTTAGTATTGTTTGATCTTACAGCTATATAAAGCATAGCAACCCCTGTTTTGGTCCCATTACTATTTTAATTTTTGAAATAATAATTTTTAAAGAATATGTGATTTAAAAAATAAAATGAATTTACGTATAATATTATTTTATCGAAAAATGAATGATTGATAATACTATTTTATCGAATATACTATCGATAAGACAAAAGGCTAAAATGAATTATAATTTAAGAATAATTCTATTCGTACATAATTATTTACCGAATTTTTTATCGAATTGGCAAGTGGCGGCCCCCTATTGGGGGGCGTCCGTGGGCGACTTGTCAATTCGGTAAATGATTATGTACACGTAGCGCGATTGATAATTTAAACCGGTAAACAGAGCCAAATATCAACCAGTTACTTGGATTCGACCTTGATAGAGCCATTCACCATCTCACTGAAAACTGCAAGCTTAGTTTTTCTTTGAAACTCCCACAGTTTCATTCGGAAGTAAGAACTCTAAAGATATTAATGTTTTGGTTATGGGTTCTACTGGTTATATTGGGACTTCTGTAGTTAAGGAGTTAATTGCAAGGATGTAAATGCCATTGCAAGGGAAATGAGTGGGATAAGTGGCAAGAATAGTACTGAAGAGACTTTGGGATTGTTGAATGGTGCAAATGTTTGCTTTTCGAATGTTAAAAAGTTGGAATCTTTGGAGAAAAGTGTCAAAAATCTCGGATTGTCGATTGATGTTGTTGTGTCTTGTCTTGCTAGTAGGAGTGGTGGGGTGAAAGACTCGTGGAAGATAGATTATGAAGCCACGAAAAACAGTCTTATTGCTGGTAGGAAATTTGGGGCTGCACATTTTGTTTTGTTATCTGCCATTTGTGTGCCCTTCTCGAATTTCAACGTGCGAGGTTGGAATTTGAGGCCGAGTTGATGGAAGAAGCTAAACGGGATAATGGATTATCTTATAGTATTGTTAGGCCGACTGCATTTTTCAAGAGCTTAGCTGGTGAAAGACGGAAAACCTTACGTGATGTTTGAGTGTGGTAAGTTGTGTGCTTGCAAGCAAATAAGTGAGGCGAACTTGGCTTCGTTTATTGCAGATCGTGTGTTGAGTGAAGACAAGATTAATCAGATTTTGCCAATTGGAGGACGGGTGGCAGCATTGACGCCACTGGAGCAAGGTCAAATGATGTTTAAACATTTAGGAAAATGTAAATTCTGGAAGAAAAAAAATATATTTCCTTTCTCTATAATAACATCAGAATTACATCAATAAATATGATAACTTGGTATCCTTCTTATCATAACTAACTTGCGGTTATGACTTGCTGAATAATAGGAATTAATCTAAATCTAATATTTGAATCCTAAACTAAAGGATCAGATTTTTATTTACAAACAGAAAGATAAAACAAATCCTAGCAACTTTTCCTATTTTTCTTACACTCCCTCTTAAGTTGGTGAGTAAATGTTGATCAATCCCATCTTGCTAATAAGGAACTCAAAGTTAATTCTAAACAATCCTTTTATAATAATGTGTGTTGTATGCTGTGATGTTGGAACAAATGGCATGCAAATTGTTGGGACCAAAAGAAGTCCCACATCGACTAGACATGAGAAATATAATTGGTGTATAAGTGTAGGACAATATTTCCATTAGTATGAGGCCTTTTGGGGTAAAACTCAAAAGCAAATCCATGAGGGTTTAGGCCCAAAGTGGACAATATCATACCAATTTGGAAATATGTTGTATCCATAAACCCAACAAGTGGTATCAGAGCCAGGGCCCAAAACTTAGCCGGAGGAACGCAGTGGAAAGCGTGGTGGAGGTCCTCTAATTAGCCTCACAATTTGACTAAAAAATCATCCGCGTTTGAGGTGTCTTGTGTCGAAAGTCTTCCTGACATAAAAAATATGGCGGTCAGGCGGCGAGTTCCGTTTGGTCGAAGGGCGACGGCAATAATTGCGGTACAAGATGATTGGCGGATGGATTATCGTTTGAGGGGAGACCACAATGATGTGGTCCTTCATTTGAGGGGAGGATTGTTGGGACCAAAAGAAGTCCCACATCGGCTAGACATAGGAAATATAATTGGTGTATAAGTGTAGGACAATATTTCCATTGGTATGAGGCCTTTTGGGGTAAAACCCAAAAGCAAATCCATGAGGGTTTAGGCCCAAAGTGGACAATATCATACCAATGTGGAGATATGTTGTGTCCATAAACCCAACACAAATGATTCCCGCCTCGAGCTTCTCCTTTATGAAGTGTCAATCAATTTCAACATGCTTGGTTCTGTCATGTTGTACTGATTATGAGCTATACATATGGCTGCTTTCTTATTGCAAAACAGCTTCATTGGTAAGTTCATAGGCCTCTGTAACTCTGCTAGAACTCATTGCAGCCATAACAAATACCATTTGCCATGGCTCTAAACTCTGCCTCTGCACTACTCCGAGCTACCACATTATGCTTTTGGCTCCTACAAGTAATTAGATTAATCCACACATAGGTGCAATATCCTGTTGTTGACCTTCTATTTGTAACAGAACCTGCCCAATTAGCATCGGTGTAGGCTTAAATTTCTCTTTGCATGCTTTTCTGGAAGAACAAGCCTTTCCCTTGTCAACTCTTTTAAGTATCTCAAAATTCGATAGGTAGCCTCTAGATGTTCCTTCTAGGGTGAGTTCATGAATTGACTTACTAGGCTAACAGCAAATGCTATGTCGGGACGTGTATGGGATAAGTCTATCAATTTTCCCACTATCTTTTGATATCGTGTAGTATCTATAGGTTCTCCCTTCATATCTACCTGAAACTTTACATTTGGATCTATTGGTGTGCCTACGGGTTTACACCCGCTCATTCCAATCTCATCGAGAAGATCCAGAATCAGGGGCGGACCCACATGGGGTCATGTGGGGGTCAGATGACCCCACAAAAAAAATTGTGAGGTTTTTTTTTTTTTTTAAACCTAAACATTTTTGAAATCTCATTTTTGACCCCACAAAGAAATTGGTCTCGGCCCGCCCCTATCCAGAATGTATTTTCTTTGAGTTACTATGATCCCCTTCTTCGACCTTGCAACCTCCATTAATTCCTAGAAAATAGCTTAGAGCTCCTAAATCTTTAATTTCAAATTCAGCGATCAAACTTTTCTTCAGCTGGTTCATTTCAACCTAATCATCGCTTGTTAAGATGATATCATCTACATAAACTATCAAAACAATTTTCTTACCATCGTCTAAATGCTTCATGAACATTGTATGATCATTTTGAGCCTGACTGTAGCCTTGGTTCTTTACGGATTGGGTGAATTTCCCAAACCATGCTCTTGGTGATTGTTTGAGACCGTACATAGCCTTTTTTAACAGACATACTCTTGAGCCAAATCTTTCTCCAAGGCCCGGAGGTGAATCCATACGGATCTCTTTCTCTAAATCTCCATTGAGAAAGGCATTCTTGACATCGAATTGTTGTAGAGACCAATCAAGGTTCACTTCAATAGATACCAAAACCTTTACAGTATTTAGTTTTGCCACTGGTGCAAATGTATTAGCATAATCAATGCCGTAAGTTTGAGTGAAGCCCTTCGCCACCAACCGAGCTTTATATCTCTTAAGAGTTCCATCTGACTTGTACTTCACAGTATACACCCATTTACATCCAACCATTGTCTTTCCTCTAGGTAGATCAACCACTTCCCAAGTCATGTTCTTCTCTAGAGTTTTCATTTCCTCAAAAATTACTTCCTTCCACTCTGGAACCTTTAAGGCATCCTGTACATTCTTTGGAATCTCTACGAGTGAAAGTTGTGAGATAAAAGCAAAAAAGGACAGTGACAGATTTTTGTAAGACAAGTACTTTGACATTGGATAATTTGTGCATGACCTAACACCCTTATGAATAGAAATTGGAATATTCTGATCATTGAATTGTGTTTCATAGGATGGATAAGGTTGGGAAATACCTGGTGAGTTTTGGTTTTGCTGTGGATTGGACTCATGCCATTGTAGAGAACCATCATACTCAATTTCCTAAACTAGCTGCCTCTTTGAGTAAACTACTCCAAAGATTTTTTTCCATATTTGTGCCTTCTCTTTTTCCAGTATGATTTTTATCTTATGATGAGATTTCAGTTTGCCTTGAAGATGTTTCAGTGTTTAAAACGCCAGTCTTTTCAGTTGGGATAATCTTGGTTTCAATATTTGTGTTATTCATATTTATTTTAGTTTGAATTGGAGTTAAATTTGAAATTTGTTCATTTTGAATAAACTTATTTTGAAAAAAAAATTCAGCTTGTAATAAATCTAAAAAATTCAAATTTTGAACAACATCAGACTCTTAAACATTCAAGTTTTGAAAAAGCGAACCTTCTTGCTTTTTCTCCTTCCTAAAGATGAGATTTAAAAATTGTTGGAATTAATTGATTTTATTGGGTTTCATTAAATGTTGTATTTAATAAGTGGGTCATTACAATTAATTTGGGTGAATTGGAAAAGTCTCCAATATAGGTCCATAAGTTGATAAGCTCATTTTAAGTGTCTTATACATGATAAAGAATCACACATCGAAAGTTTACAAGAAATAAGTCTTGTTTATATAGTGAGATATGTGTATAAGTTATAATTTAATAAGTGACCTACAATTTGGCTACCTTTGGCTAGCCAACGGCTAGCAAACTAGCCACCACTAGAGTGGTGCTTCACACCACTCGCGCCGCGCCCCGATCCCGGTCCCGGTCAGCACACGTTGCAAAGTACGCATTGGGCGCTTTAGAGGCGCACGTACGCATCGTCGCGAGGAGCTGTGGAGCCTTATAGTTTTCAGAAATGGACTCATGGTTCGATGATATGGCAACGAGAGGCTCGACGAGCTGGCATCCTAGGTGGCACACACATAGCAAGTTGCGTCACTTCGTCATGCATGACAGTTGGTTCCATTGGACGTACGCGCCATCTACATGGTTGGTGACTGTTCAAAAATTAGTGAACAAACATGATGAATGGACACTACAATTCATAGTTTAATCTGGGCCGTCAGATCATGAAATAGTGCGATCCAATGGCTAAGACGAATCAGACCAAGTGATGCATCAATTCATGAAATGTCATACACCCATTCAAGGAGACCTCCAAATTCGTTTTTTGGACACACCAAATCAATTAAATTCTATTGATTTCTAAATTCTCTCTCTCTCTCCATATTTTGTTTTTCATATATATTCCGTTCGAGTACAATCATTTCTTGGTCCAGCCGACAATCATTTCTTGGTCCAGCCGACAAGGTTAGTATTGTGCAGTATCGACTTTGGAAGAAGCGTTGTATCTTGGGAGACAGACGTCCATAATCCCGTTTGCACATTGTTGGGGGGGCGAAATCTGTCTTAAGGAGATTTGCTTTGGCATACCTCGCTTCATCTTCAGCTTTTCTTTTTTTGCTATTTTTATTTGTTCTTTCGATTACTGTAGTCGAATTTCCGACAACAAAAATGACCTAGTTTAAAATATATATATATATATATATATATATATATATATATATATATAACAAACACTTTTTTTTCAAAACATGATCATAACACTTGTATCCTTTTTGGGTGATGCATATCCTAAAAAAATGCACTTTCGTGCCATAGGATCTAACTTGCCACGATTTTTATCATGATTCTGAACTAACGTTGTGCAACCAAAAATTCTTATTGGTAAGTCAGCGGATATCCTAGAGTTAGGATAATATTTATAAAGGGTGTGCAAAGGAGTTTTAAAATTCAAAACTTTAGAAGGCATTCTATTGATGAGATAAGTTGCTCTAAGAATTGCTTCACCCCAAAATTATTTTGGAACATGATTTGTCAAAAGTAGGGCTCTAAAAACTTCTAAGAGGTGCTTGTTTTTTCTTTCGGCTATCTGATTTTGTTGAGGGGAGTCATTACAAGAACTTTGTTGAATAATACCATTTTCCAAGAAAAAATAGTCCAAAACTTTGTTAAAAAACTCCTTGCCGTTATCACTTCTAAATCTCTGAATTTTCTCATGAAATTGTGTTTGTACCATGGTGTAAATTTTTTGAAAATCCTTTCAACTTCAAATTTCTCTTTTAATAAACAAGCCCAACTAATCCTAGTACGATCATCAAGGAATGTGACACATTCTTTTTTTCCTTAAAGAGTCGAAGTCCTTGAGAGTCCCCAAACGTCACTATGAATTAAAGTAAACGGTTTAGTGGGTTTATATGGTCTTGGGGGATAAAAAACACAATGTTGTTTAGCCAAGGCACAAATCTCACGTTGGAATGAAGATGGACTTTTATTTCGAAATATACTTGGAAACAAATGTATTAAATACTGAAAACTAGGGTGGCCAAGCCTATAATGCCACAACATTATTTCATAATTACCAAAAATAGAAACGGACTCAAAACATGTTCTTTGGACTTGTTTACTAAAAGTTGTTCCATCTTCAAGGAAATTTGCTTGACAATTATGATCATGGGTACATGATAAATTGGGAACGTGGAGCACATTATGAAGAGTTAAAGAAGGAGATACTTTTATCAAACTCATTCCGGCTATAGCCGAAAAAGATCCACCAGCAACCTTGATTTTTTTATTTCCTGCACACGAACTATAAGATGTGAACAATTGTAAACAAATAGTCATGTGGTCCGACGCTCCATAATCGATAATCTAGGAAATTTGTGAATTAGGTGAGACACTAGAAAGAGTTGTGATTAAAGTTTTACCTTGGTGAGCCAGAGAACATGAAGGATTGTTAGAGAATTGTGGAGATTTCAGAATTTTGTAGAGATTCTCTAACTGTTCATTTGTGAAAGGAGACACTTCCGAGTTAATGGACTGCACTTGAGAATCTTCAGCTGTCGTATGGAAGGCTTTACCATCAGATTTCAGATGTGGATGCAGCTTCCAACATGTCTCCCTCGTATGCCACAGCCTCCTACAATGATCACGCTGCGGCTTCTTCCTCTTTTCACCATCAGCATCAATCCCTCTGGAAGCTAGAGCCGAACTCTCTGGTTCCAAATTTGTGCTTGGTGCTGAGCCATGTAGCATTATCATCTTCCTGTTTTCCTCATGTTTGACTTCCGAAAACACCTCACGGAGGCAGGGTTTTCGCACAAGAATCCTTCCTTTCACGTCATCCAAGCTTTGGTTAAAACCTGCAAGAAACATATAGACTCAGTTGTTTTCTTCCCGCTTCATGAATATTGCACAGTCATTGGGATTTTCCCACACATCATCATAGCATTGATCTAGCTCCTGCCATAAGGTCACCATCTCATTGTAATAAATAGTAACCTCAGGGTCCCTTGTTTAGATTGCCAAGGTTTTGAATGTTGATTTTTTTCATGAAACTTAAACTTTATAAATTTTGCATAATTGCCAAGATCTCCATGTCAAATCACCAAGAAAATTAATTAATGCGGAACAAACCTTAATCCATTGATTTGAATCTTGAATCTTGAATCTGGATCTTTAAATCTTGATTTCTTATTCTTCAATTTAATTGCTCCAAATCTTCTTCTTGATTCTTGATTGTGGGTTTTTGTATCTTCCTCTTCAATATGTTTTCTCTTGTATTCTTGTGTTGATGAAATGACACAAAGAATGAGAAAATTACATGTGAATTGGGGACCATAACCCTATATATAGTTTTCATATGTATTTAGTCCATCGTTAAATACAAACTCTAATAGATCTGATCTCTACACATATAATTCGGCTCTCACTTTATTTAGATGCCCAGAGCCCAATTACTTAATTCTTTATTAGATCATTTTAATTTTGGGCTTAACTTTATGATAGCATTTGTACATTGACTTCAGCTTATAGATCAAATTAAATAATTTCCCAACATTGACTTCAGCTTATAGATTTGGGATGAATTCTCCAAGTCCGAGTATGTTTCTCGAACTGAATCCCATACATCCTTTGCCGTTGGAATAGTAATTTTGCTTTAAATTTAAATTTTAAAAAATTAATTGTAAAAATAAAACAAACCGATTTAATGGGGGTTTTCCGAATCCCAATGCAATGAATCCTACGTTTTCCCCGTTTACCCAACGCCTCTTCTCCGTCCACGAGCCAAGAGGCCCCCCAATTATGGAGGATGAATTTTCCGCAGAGAGGGGGGTTTTTGCAAATGAAGTGGATTGAACGCTGGCCCCTATTTAATTGGAGGGATGAATTCGCTTGTCCCGTTGGTGGTCACAAGAAATGAAGTTGTGGGGGTGGGACCTGTCTTGGCCCCCGTTGTCCTCAATCAATGGCCCCTGTCCCCCTTTAAAACCATTCAAAAGCTTAGAGATTTTTCGGGAGCCCTTGGCCTGTTACATGTAAGTTCTGGAAAAGAAAAAACAATATATAATATTTTCCTTTCTCATAATTTAACATCAAGAAATTACATCATTAAACATAAAGATAAACTTTTGGTATGATCCTTCTGATCATAACTAACTAGCTGAATAATAGGAATTAATCTAAATCTAATATTTGAATGCTAAACTAAAGGATCAGATTTTTATTTACAAACAGAAAGATGAAACAAATCCTAACAACTTTTCCTATTTTTCTGACAGAAGAAAACCTAAATTCCTCAAAGTACCTATCCAAATAATGGACTTTGCTATTGGAGTTCTTGATTTCCTTGTGAGAATTATTCCATCACCGAAAGATGATGCTGAGTTTGGGAAGATTGGAAGATATTATGCAGCCGAGAGTATGCTGATTTGGGATCAAGATACCGGTGAATATGATGATGAGAGAACTCTGAGTTATGGGAAGGAGACACTGGAAGAATTCTTTAATAGAGTACTCAAGGAAGGAATGGTTGGTCAGGAGTTGGGGAGCAAACAATTTTCTAAATTTACCGTTGGTTGAAAGTTTGTTTAGAATTCCCAACTCACTCAGCCATGTTTTTTATACTGAGAACACGTATAGGTGCCTGATTACTCATCTTCTACTTGGCGTAGGATAGATTGCAGAAGCATGATTTGTACGGAAATATGAGAATCTGAAGATATGTTTATGTTCTGAAATACAGATTAACTCAATAATATTTTCTGCCACTCTTTCTTCCTGTAGTATGAGCTTTTTACATAGAGGTAGAAATTGTCTATCGGTGTAATCTTATCATTTATGTCATTTTAATATAGCAGCACAAATAATGGCCATTGGGTTGTCAATATTCTTTATGATGTCACTGTTATTCGTACATAATTTTATGTTTCTCGAGTGATATAGAGTTGAATTGAATCTATGGTTCAATTTCTTTGGATGTAACTTTGAGTAGGTTGGACTTTAGTTGCAGGTCACAAGAAAAGGTTTATATATCCAATCCCAAGTATATAAGAAATGAGGCCAATGTTTCTACTATTTCCAGACTTGGAACATCATAAACAGAGGCAAATATTGAAATTAGTCATTGATAAATGTATGTTTGCTTTCTAGAACTTGCAGTCGTGTTTTTGCAAGCACGGCGTATGTTTTACAGTTCCCTAGTTCCCATCTTTTCAGCCCTTTATGGCAGCTTCCATGGTGTTTTCACTAAGGCGTTCTGATTTACCGGGAATTTTTCTTAGCCAACTGTCATCTTCTTGCCTTAACGCGACTTTTTCTGGTTTTTAGTAAATTATATGTAAAGCTAGCGTGTGTGAAATGCTATTTCATTGTAACAGCTTCTACTTACGATCTTGAAAGAAAACCGACCTAAAGATCTCAAACAGTTTTCTTCTTCCTTTTCGCTGTATTTCCATGTAGAACCTAGAGATTTCCATCAGATTGTTGCATAAACAGATTATTTCCAGTGGCATGAGGGACTTTGAATTAACGAGTATTGGTTGTCTATTTTTTAGTATTCGTGATGTCGTTTTCATGTATATCTCCCATCCACACACAAGTCTTGCATTGGTTTCGATTGAAGCTCAGTTCGATCAAGCAAATGATACATCAACATATTTACAAAATGAAAGCAGGATGGACCAAGTTTTTTTTACCAACTCCACAAATACACTTTACATACGCACACATGATATGATAATGAATCCCCACTTGACATAGACAGTATGTCTCTGGTTTAACTTACTAAACATACCATAATTGGCTCCGATTCATGTTGCTTTAACCCTCTACTTGGGAATTTTCTTAGAGAGAGAGTATACGGAGAGCAAAATGAGCAACACAAGCACGATGGAGCCAAACAAAGAGACGACAATTGAAGCTCCGATGTGTGTACAGAATTCGTCGTACACGTCACACACTTTTTTCCAGCCAACATGAGAATTGCCTTTCAAACCTATATAAGCAACTCCACCTGCGGCTCCAGTTGCTGCCGCCACAATTCCTAGCAATAGCTGCAAAATAAACATATACAATACACACACTCGTCACAATTAGTACCGAATATTAAACGTATATATATAAAGAGTTGAAGTTCAATTACGGATTTCTAGTCGAACTTACCACGTCGAAAATGACGAAATGAGACAAGACCGTTGGACAACAACCGGGCTTGAGGAGGGCATAGAAGGAAAGGAGAGTGGTAATTATGCTGTACAAGCCTGCAACTGAGAGCGCTGCTACAAAGTATCTGCATCATCAAATTATAGCTTAGAAAATGATTTGGTAATTAAAACACAAGATACTTTTCCAAACATTGTGGTAAGTACAAAATGATAATTTTTGTCCCCACGTGAAATATATGTCAAAATCATATAGAAGTTCTTAAAATATGTATGGACACATGTTTGTCTCATATACAAGAGATAAAAATGAGATGAGTCGCGTCAAGACAAATATTGATAGTCGAGCTGGATGTGTTGAGAGAGCTTTGGTCAAGTGTGTAACATTTGAAGTTCGAAAAGCTTTAATGAGAAAAGACATTAGCAAAGTTGAATAATTTTTTTATATGATTTTATTTCACGAGAAAAGAAGATAATTTTCCCATACAATTGCATTATTTATTGTTGTTATGTAAAATATTTATAGGTGTCAAAAACTGCTTAGAATCCACATTTATGTCTGAATGGTGCAATAATTAGATAGCCTAACACGATGAGTATATTTGATGACAATGTTATGATCAAGACAAAATTTGTATAAAATATTTCGGACCAGTAAACTATTTTTTTTTATCTTAAACATCTCATGTCAAGTTGTCAACTTGCAATTTGATGTCCCACCTTTAGACATAAAAAATCGAAACTTCGAAAAAGAAAGAAAAAAAGGACATTAAGCTAACGGGAAAAGTGGCTTTAGAGATAGATTAATACATAAACCCATTTAATAATCTTTTCACGAATCTCTTTATAGAAAAAAAAAAAAAAAAAAAAAGAGAGAGATTCTTCACGACGCACACGCAACAAAAGGGTAAAAAATAAAAAAGTATTCATCATGTATTATGTGATAATCTCAAGCCGTGTTCTAAAAAGCGTAAAATGGGGCGAAACGTGGAGGTCGAGCTTAAGCTCATCCAGGCGTTCAAAAGTATAAATTTTTTTTCTTATTTTAATATTATTTTAAATTTTTAAATCAATCTAAAAATTATTTAATAATTAAAAGAAAATTAACATAAAAAAGGTTAAAAAGCATAAAAAAGCGCACGCTAGGCATGCTTAGTAGTGAAAAAAAAATTAAATTAAAATAAAAAAATAAAAAAGTGCGAAGTGAGGTGTTTTGCTCCTATTTCGAACTTGCTAGACGCTACTTTTTAGAACAGTGATATTAAGTAAACAACTTCTAAACCATATATCTTCTTCAATAAATGAAACTTTGTCATAAACATATTATAATATTTTCCAGTTACAAATTTACGCACTAGGAATGACAAATGGATTCGCTCGCTTAAACTATCTTATTTAAAATAGTAAATTATTAGAGAGACAAATTTATTTATTTAAACGCATGACATATTTTGACATCTCTTACCTGACATCCAAGTGTATGCAAATTTTATTATATAAGTGACGATGAGACTTGAACTCAAGATGATGTATATCAAGTTAAACTAGCTTGATTGTCTGAAAGATCAAAGAATTGGACAATTTAACAAGTAGTACACACACATAAATGATAAAACTTACATGAAGGCTGGTGAATGGTTGAACTTAGCAGGAACAGCAGCCACAAATGGAGGGAATGGTAAAATAGGAACTTTTTCTGTTTGCTTACTAGTGACCATAACCACAACAGCCACTAATGCTGAAACAGACAGTAAAAACCTCAGCACCACATCAGCCAAAGCAAAGTAATTAGCAGATGAAGAACCCGCCGGAGTTTTCACCTCCGGTGGATGCTCCACCTTTTTGTGTTCAGGGGCCGAGGCTTCACGTGGAAGCTCGACCTTTTCTGGGCCTTCTGGTGGCGGCACCACCACCCTTTCAGCTCCTGGATAATCTGTTTCTGTGGAGGCCATGGAAATTTGGTTGAAAAGTAATATGGAGCGGAAATTTTATCCGAATAGTGGCGATGGATTGATATATATAAACAGAGTAAATTGATGTGTGTGGGTAATTACTTAATTCGGTTAGAATTTCCAGCACGCCAAGTAATTTTATTTTATTTTATTCTTTTCAATTATTGATTATAACAGCTGGGATGTTAGATGAACGTAAAAATTTCATGCAGAGAAACATCATTAACCTTAACCAGCTCGACTAATAGCTTATATGTTTACAGATGGCCCCAGGGCACATCTTCGAGTGGTAAAAGGGGAAGGTGGAAAAATTTCAACTTTGCTTGAGGTTGTCGTGCGAAAGTTCCGAATCCTTAAATATGAATTTGACCATTGGGTAAGTGCAAGTGTACAAACCTTTCACTCTGTATCCTTGAAGGCATAACCTGCGATTTACCTCATTCACCAACGCCCAAGGCAGGGCGGGTGGAGACCGTCAAGGATGTGGTTCACCATTTTTATATGTTTACAGATGGATCAAATTTATTTATTTAAATTTAATTTTCATCACGTTTTATCACGTGCATATGAAATTTATTTTATTATTAAGGGCATGTCTCGTGTACACTTTTCGTAAATGAGTGAAAGCGAAACTTAAATTACTTTGATTTCGCCTAATTTTGATACTTTATCATTAAAATCTTAAAGACTAAGAGAATCACATTTATTTAAACTTGATATACAATCACTAAAGTATAAAAATATTAGCATAAATATGTTTTGTTAAGCTAAAATTACTTACAACTTTCTATGCCAAACATATTTTAGATTTTTATCTAAAGAACCCCTCTTTTTGGAAAATTTTAAGCTCAAAACTTGATAGTTTAAAATTGTTCTTTAGGCAATGAAATATTTGGTTGCGTGTAAAAAGATGTGTAAACATATGAATATATATTGTTTGATTGAATAATGTTATTTATAGTGAAGATTATCGATAATTATCCTACGTGACGTATACATGACAGTTTGATGGCATTACGCATTTTTAGAAGAAATTTGATCGTTGGTTTGTGAAGTAACATTTTCTTTATCCGTTTCGTCTTACACAAATGTGGCATGTAACTGTACCATAATGGGTTTTGATTTTACTCTACAAATTTTGTCTCTCTCCAAAACAAAACATGCACACATTCAGCCAAAAGTTGGGGTATAATTGAAAATCAAACATATCTATCAATAATCAAATACATATGGCATTCAATGGTGTACCCTACTGATGTGAATGGAAAATGAATTCTTTGGACAAAAATGACACCCAAACCTAGCTAAATTAAATTTTCCCCAAACCCACCCCACCCCCAGAAAAGAAAAGACAAAAAGACAATCTTGTGAATGGAAAATGAATTATTTGGACAAAAATGGCACCCAAACACTAGCTAAATTAAATTTCCCCAAACACCAAAAAATAAAAATAAATAAAATAAAAGACAATCTGTTACATTCATTTGGGCCCATTATTTTCTGTCTGAATTCAAGAATATCTGTCCAATGGACCAGAAATATTGGTTTATGTCTTCCAAACCAAATCAATTCCCCTTAATTCAAGAAATAGCTGTTTTCTACAATGGAATCTGGTTGATATTCTCGAGCGTTCACAATTTTATTGATGAAAACGACCCTTTTTTTTTTAATGTTATTAATCCTTGTATTTGTTAGGTTATTTTACTTAACTATCGTCAAATAAAAAATTTAGATGGTAAGCATTTTTTTTTACCCAACTTATTTGAAAATTATTCTTTATCAAACACACATTCTTCTAATAAAATAAATTGAACGTAGACTCATAATTTTTCCTACTCTAAAAAATTCATTTTTCACGTCAAATAATCTCTTCCAAACAAACACTTATCTTCAAAACTTTTTAATTTGTGTTGAATTTAATTTTGAATGGAATCAAATAAGTTTATATATGAATCACTCAGTTACTCGACGCACGCTTGAGCTCCACCTCCACCTATTTAATTAGTTGATTTTCTCAAATGGCTAGAGAAACGTATTTCTTGTAATATTTCGTTTTCTTCTAATCTTTTAAGAATACTGATCTTACCGGCTTAGGGTGAAGGGAGAGAGTGCCACGAGTGGCTCGAGAACATCAACATAAGAGGGTCGATATTCTTCGCCTAGACTTCTTTTTCCCTCGCAATTAATTTTTTCAATATCGGCTTTGATTTTTTTGTTTCTTTGAACCAATTATCAGCAAAATAATTGCAAAGATTGACGCGAAAACTATGAAATTCAACATACAACTAAGAAAGCGTAAACCTAATGAACACGTAATAATGAAAGACTTCTTATCCGATAAATTTTCTAAGTTCGAAAAGTCTATTAGTTGATGGAAAATGTAAATTACCCTTTTACCCCACGATTTTCATGGATTTTTGCATGGGTTTCGTATCGTCCTCCGTCTTTTCAAAGCAAGTGGGACATTATATGGAAAATGGAATTTAGCCATCAGCAATCACATCTAGCGGTTTTGCCATTATCTATTTTAAATTGGTTAAAAATGTTATTCAAATCAAACCAACCCACTCAATAATCAATCGAAATAGGAATGCAAAATCACGATGGCCTCAATTCAAAAATAAGGTAAAATAGTTTAAAAATTCAAAAATCAGGTATGCATTTAATTAATTAAAAATATTTATTAAATAAAGTCACATTTTATGATTAATGGTCACAGATTCATAATTATAAGTTACAAATTTATTATCGGTCACATATCATCAAATTTTGGTCACAGATTCATAATTATAAGTTACAGATTTATTTACTGGTCACGTATCGTCAAATTTTTTTATTACAGATTATTTCGAGGTCACAGATTTTTAAATTAATTGGTCACGGATTATTTTTGAATCACATATGTTGGTCACAGAGTCACATATTGTCAACATTTTTAGGTCACATATTAAATATTTGGTCACAGATAACCAAATACTTGATCACACACCACCAACGTCGCCGCCCCCGCCACATAATCGCCACCACCTCACAACCACCACCCAAACCACCATAGATCCACCAACAATAACCACCAACGCACAGCACACCACACCACTCAATAACAAAAAAAAGACAGCGAATCAACCACCAGCAGATCCGTCGCAGCCACCTCCACCGCACACCCACTACACCACCACCGCTCCAAGCGAGAACAACCAAAAAAAAAAATAACAACTGATGCTACTGCCGACAGCAAGCAGTTGCCGCTGCCGGCAGCTGCAGCTGCAGCAGCTTGTTGCTGCGAGCAGCAAGCAGTTGCCGCTGCGGCAGCTTCAGCCGCTGCCGGCTGCTGTGGCTGTCGGACCGGGGAGGGGAGGGGCCGAGAGAGAGAGGCGGCTGCTGCCGGCTGTTGCAGCAGCTTCAGCCGCTACCGGCTGCAGCGGCTGCTGTGGCTGTCGGACCGGGGAGGGGAGGGAAGGGGCCGAGAGAGAGAGGCGGCTGCTGCCGGCTGTTGCAGCAGCTTCAGCCGCTGCCAGCTGCAGCGGCTACTGTGGCTGTCGGACCGGGGAGGGGAGGGGCCGAGAGAAAGAGAGAGAGAGAGAGGCGGCTGCTGCCGGAGGGGGAGGGGGAGAGAGAGGGGGGGAGAGGGGGAAATGAAAAATTAGGGTTAGACATTTTATATATGACCTGAGTTTTGAAAAATAAAGTTTGGTCCCTGATTTTTGAATTCTAAACTTCAAACCCCTGATTTTTTTGTAATTTCCCTTCGTTTAATCGAAGTAGGAATGCAAAATTTTAAAGCATCTCCAACAAATTCTTTATATTAAACACTTAATTTTACTACTTCCAACAAATATTTATTATTTTTCTTTATTTTTTTATTTTAACTAGTTTTTCTTTATATTATTTTATTAATTTCCTACATTAAAAATTGAAACTTTTTTAATGCATTTAATTATAGAGAGTTTGGAGAGAGTCAAACCCACACTCTAATTAAAATGTTAATTTAAAGAGTCTCTTGGAGCATAGTTTTAAGAGTAATGCTATTCATCCACGGTGTGTTTACAAACACAGTTTAGGTGGCCTTAATGTGGCATTAAATGATAGGTGAAAATTTTCATTTAACATATCATTTAGAGCCATCTAGACTGTGTTTGTAAACACACTGGGAATGAATAGTATTACTCTAGTTTTAAATGTTTATTTCGTTATCAACTAACAAAAAATTGACAAAAGCACAGCAAAGAGTGCCAATGAATTCAAAATATACGTACGAGAAACAAATGATGTGAAACTTCTATGTGATCTGTATACAAATTTAACTCCTTTTATTTTTCCCTCAGCAGCAATGGATATATTAATTTCTCCACGGCAGGACGCAGGACTAACTCCCTTTCTCTTTCGTCAACTGACAAATTTCTCTGTCAGTTTCCTTCTCTCTTTATCTCCTTAAACTTTTATATATTCAAACCCAATTAAGAACACTCAAATTCATTACAGCAAATCTTGTACACGCATTGAAAACACAGACAACTCAACCATACTTTCAGTGTTCAAATGACTGCAACAAATTTCCTTTCAAAGCAGCAATGGAATTTTATTCAGAAAGCAAAGACACCGGCATTGGATGCTGTGAAGAATGCATTGAACTCGACCACCCTTTCTCAAAAACAGCATACCCCAAGTATGCGACCGCAGAAAGTTACAAAATGACAATTTTCATGTTGGTGTAACAAAATTAAATTTTCATTTTGCCGATCGAGGTATGGCAAAATACCTTATGCAATATGGTTACTATAACTGGATTCTCAAATAAGAAATTTTGCAATCGATTCTCTCCGCCATTAAGGAATCCTAATCAATAATAGGATTCTGAATTTCATTTTAGATCAATAACATGCGTAAAATTAACTGTGACAACATATAGACTAGAAATTACTAAGAAAAAAAAAATCAATATTCAAATAATTCGAATGAAGAAATTAACATGTTTCCTTGGTGGATAACTTAACAACAACTCGTCTTTCTATCCTCTTTTTCGTATCCCTCTTCGCTTTCTCCAATAGTTCTTCATCATCGTCCGCCTCCAGAATGGCCACATTGGCATCTAAATAGCCTTTAACACCTAAGGTTAGCAGACATATGAAACTTATACTAATGCAAAGGCTTCTCTTGTAGAGAATTGGAGGAGAAATAGAGGCCTAATGGATTGCCATGCATATAATCAGATGTCTCCTAGTAGATAGTGATGTTACACGTTGAGAAGAAGATAAAGAGTTGAAGGAATAGGAGGAAAGTGTTGTGATTTTTGATGGAATTGCCTTCATCTTCATCAGTGAGGTTAGGGTTTGTTGTTTATGTAAATGACTCATTTTCATCCATTTTGAGCGTATTATTCAATTTTGTTGTTTATATGCCATACTGAACCTAATTTCCTCAAGCTATCATCTTCTCTTAGAGACCTAAAAACCTACAAGCCTACTATCGAAGAGCATCTCTTCCACCTTACCTTGGATGAATTTCATAGCTCATTTCTTTGTTCTTCTTCTAGTTACTCTGTCGAACGACTCTATGCTAAACGTTCAACTTTTCGATTTCAGATATTGAAATTTTTTTGAAAAATCTGGAGAACTTTTCCAAAACTAAAAATTGATTTAATAATCATTTTTATTTTTCGAAAAAATAAATAAATTGGAAACTTTATCATTAATACAAGAAATCAAGACTCAAAACTTGTCCACATTTCTGCAAACAAAAGTCCCACTTGGAAAAAAATTAAGGGTGCGTTTGATACGCCACCAATTCCATGGAGCCGTTTGATGCGTCTTCTTTTCTAGGGAATCTATTTTCCATCTATTTTCTAGGTACAATCATTTGATGCACAAAAGCTTGATTTTGTTTTCCCACCTATTAGGTGGGAAAACATTTTCCACCTTTTTTTTTTTTTTTTTTAAGTAATGGCAACAAATTCTATCAACTATTACAAAAAGAATTTTCACTTTTGTTGACAATTTCTATACAAAACAAAGTCAAACGAATATAATTTTTTTTCTAATTGTTTAAAAAAATTTTTTTTTTTTTTTACTTTTTGGTAATTGGAACAAATTCTAGACTCAGTGGTAGAAAAAATTATCATTTTAATGGACAATTTCTATAAAAAAAATGAAGTCAAACGGACACCAAACTTTCAACATTTTTCAGGTGGAAAATTATACCAATCAAACACAATTAATTACAATTCCCAGTAAAACAATTTCTAGGCAATTCAATTCCCTGGAATTCATTTCCTTTCCACCTATTTTCCACGCTTGCAATCAAACGGACCCTTAATATTATCATTGAAACTGAATATTTGATGCTTGACAAATATAAAATATAGTAGTGACCAATGAGGTGACACCTAGTTTGGGATAGTCACGTGAGATTATAGATGTGTGAATTTATGCAATAAATTACTATGAACAAATCTTGGTATCAAAATGTGTTTCGAACCGAATCTATTCACATCCTTTCTTTTGTTCGACTCTGCTTAAACAAACCAGGTGGGTTAACAACATGTTTCTTATGATCCACGACTTTTATTGAAAGCTTTGTCAAACAAACCCCTAAGTAACTTTCATTCATTCGTGAAATTGTGTACATAAGAAAAATTGATTCCAAAGGTACATAAGAAGTGTGCTAAAAATAAAAATTATAAATAAATAAATATATGCCCAATGATACTTTGACATTATGCCCCTTTTTGGTGGGGATAAAAAATCAGATTTTTAATGTATAATTGAAAAATTGTAGGTCCCATTAAATGTGTGATTAAAATTAATTATTGATTTTAATTTTAATTTTAATTTTAATTTTAATCCCTAAACCGTTGCTAAATTATTTAGTGATATTGAACTTGACTTTTATATCCAGATTGGAACTGGACTTAAACGTCTTTGGATCCTGCTTATGGCCGGCTTTCAGTCCACTTTCATATCAGGAACGTCGACTTGCAATTGCAATATCGAATTTGACTTTCCAGAATCGTTGCTCCTAGCTTATATTCACATAGGCCACTCGTAAGAATAAGACATTCAACTCCCTAAAACAGGTGTAATTGAGAGAGTCAGAATATAATTGCCTTGAGTAAATGCCTACCTTCAAGAGTTGCATTGAATCCGAACAATCTGAATTTCATTTTAGATCAAGATCATTCGCAAAATTATCTATGACAACATATCGACTAGAAATTACTCGAAAAAAAAAAAAAAAAAAAAAGCATACATTTCAATAAAACAAAATTCAATAATCAAATCATTCTAAGGAAGAAATTAACATGTTTCATTGATGGATGACTTAACAACAACTCATCTTTCTATCCTCTTTTTCATATCCCTCTTCACTTTCTCCAATAGTTCTTCATCATCGTCCGCCTCCAGAATGGCCACATTGCTACGACCATAAATGTGGATGATATTAATGTGCACTAATTTCAGATAACGAGATCCTCTTTTTCACTCATCTACTGTAAACACAGAAAAATGATAAATAGCACAATAGGTCTGCAATCTATTGTATGAGTAGAAAGTTGGTCCCCAATCTTTAAAATATTGGGATCTATTCACACCATCCTGTTTTTCTAAGTCTTACCCAATTCCACTTCCATTACCCTGTGATCTCAATTTCTTGCACTCTTTTACAACGATATATTTGTAATTTAAAATAAAACCCGACGATATATAATTATATTTTAGTTGTTACCGTCAGTTATTTGTAAAATACTTCATGATCTTCTATAATGACGAATGCTAGTCTTCTTGAATTTTTAAGATGATTTTGAGAGAAAAGCTTTGACGAACAGATTTTCGAGCATAGCACTTTGTTCGGACTCGGGTATTAAAAGGTCAAATCTTTTTAAGAGAGTTAATCTAAATCTTTGTACGTTGATTATTATTTCATGTTTTAAACTACGTGAGATTTTACTCTTAGGGCATGTTTGTCTTCCATTTTGAGAGAAGAAATAGAGTTTTGAATAATATTTTTTGGAGTATGTGCGGTTGAAAAGCAAAGTAATTTTATTGGTTTGTCTGTAGAATATTTTATTAAGAGCCCGTTTGGTAGGGATTAAAATCAGATTAAAATTGAAAAATTAGACGTTATTGTTGACTTTTATTAGACAAGTGGGACCCAATAACGGCCATATTTTCAATTCTAATTGGATTTTAATCCCTACCGAACGGGGCCTAAGTGAATATGTGGTGGAGATTGTTTACTGTAACAAACAATGTTTGAAAAACTGGATGACAAACACGGGTTTAATACGATTTGCAAGCTCATTTGACAACATTATTCTTAAATTCAGACAGCTATTGAGTTTTAAACTTTTAAACTCATTTGTCTCATTTGACAACTTCTTGGATATAAATAGAATGTTTACTGAAGTTTAATTTAGAAGTTTGACCTTATTAAAAAAAACTATTCAAATCTTTTTATATTAAGTATTATTTTATATTTAAATGACGTGAAATTTTAATCTTAACAGTTTCCTCCTTGACAAAATATTGGCACTCACGTACTCGCCATTAGCCCAGAAAATTACAAGATTTGGCACTTTCCCTTTCCAAAAATTAATTGTTGGGACTGTTGGGACATAACAAACAAGTGGGGAGTCAATTGTATGTATCCCAATCAATTAGTTGTCCAAAAGACGTTTAGATAGAAAAGTCTAGAATTCCTCCCCCCCCCCCCCCCCCCCCCTCCCCAATGACCTTAAATGTGAATACTATATTGAATCAATGTTTTAAAGAATAAGTTCGATCGATTCAATCAAGAAAATCAAGAACTATAGAAAAAATTGATATAATCATATAAAGAAAAAATCAAAATTTATCAATCGACTAGTTCAGCCGTGATCAACAAGACGAACTGACAACAATTTTTTCAAATGAAAGGTCAAACGAATATATGTATATCTATCAAGCTATGATCTTAAAAAGAAATCAAATCTTCGTCCAGGCGACTACAAATGTGAACGCCACATGCAATTACACTACACACCAAAACCTCCAAAGCCCACCCCATGCAATAGTTTCAGATTCTCCTTTTCACGCTTCAATTATTTATATAATAAAAATCTTACCTTTCTACCCTTATATAAGTTCCTAGACAAAACCTCATTTTGTACAATCTTTTGCAAGTTTCTACTTCCTTTAGAAAAAAATACACTAAGAAAATGGAGATGGAGGCTGCATACATGTCTAGCAATGGGGAAAGAGGAATAGAAGGTGGCGTTAATGGCGGCGTGAAACAAGTAGTGGTGGTCGCTAACAAGAGAGCAATGAGGTTTTCCGACTTGGTTTTACGGTTTTTGGCCCTGGCACTTACGCTGGCTGCGGCCGTGCTTCTTGGCGTCAATAAGCAGTCCGCAGTGGTACCGGTAGTGATGGTGCCAACACTGCCGTCGATTAGCGTTGATGTCACGGCGAAGTGGCATTACTTGTCTGCCTTTGTGTGAGTATAATCTACTCCGTTCCTTTTAGAGCATGTTTTTGATTAGGCAAGAGTTAATTTCATTATAAGTACTGTTTTTAACTTTAAAAAAAGATTAACTAAATATGCTTATAGAAACAAAATTACTTGGGTTTGATTGCAAATGTGGAAAATTGGTAGAAAGAAAATGTTTTACGAGGAATTGAATTGCCCAGAAATTGTTTACTGAGAATTGTAACTAATTGTGTTTGATTGATATAATTTTTCACATGAAAAATGTTGAAAGTTTGATGTCCATTTGGCTTCATTTTCTTTATGAAAATTGTCCATTAAAGTGATAATTTTTTTCTACCATTGGATTTAGAATTGTTCCAATTGCCACAAAAAAAACTGGAAAATAAATTTCCACCAAAACCAAAAGAAAATGATTTCCACCAAATCCAAGAAAAGCCCGCGTGAGGAGAGAGGGAGGAAAACATTTTTGGGTAAAATTTTGCCTATCAAACATTACAAAAATTAAAAAATGGAAAAAATCCATGAAAAAAGTAGTGTATCAAACGCGGCCTTAGATTAACTTATTTTTAAGTTAAGTTTTGTTTTCAGAAATTAATGAATCCATTTGACAGTGTATATGTTTACCGCGTGTCTACGTGCATGGTAAGATCGATTATTTAAATTATGACACAACGGACCTATCATGTGGGGATACATGACCGTTTTCTTGAGGTTTTTCTCATTCGTTGAGAACTCTTACCAATAATATTTTATATCTAAAAATAATTGCAAAATTATTAATACATGTAACTCTTATCACCAAGTGCAGTCATAAAACTGAAATTCATCTGACTATTAGATGATATAATTTGAAAATCTACTTCTAATTAATGATCCCAAAATTTGCATGCCTAATGCCCATTAAACTGGGTTGTCTGTGGGTGGGCCTGTCCACCAAAATTTAGGTGGCTTGGGCCCAGGCCCGCTCTAGAAATTAGTAAACAGATAATTTAATTTTTGTGAAATTTTAAATTAATATTTTCATAATCTTCTCATTGTGCAACCTCAGGGGACAAGTTTTAAAGTTTAGCTAACACTAACTTTATTGTATTGTGATTTTTGGTTTAGTACTTCGTGGTGGCAAATGCAATAGCATGTGCCTATGCAGCCATCTCACTACTCCTCACTATGGCAAATATGGCAGGAAAGGTTTTGGAATGATCATAACTATCTTTGACCTAGTAATGGTGGCGCTCCTCTTTTCCAGTGTCGGTGCCGCCTTCGCCGTTGGTCTTATCGGGTTTCAAGGGAATTCACATGTGCAGTGGAAGAAAGTGTGTAATGTGTTCGAAAAATTCTGCGACCAAGCAGCCGTTGCTGTTGGCATCTCCTTTGTTGGTTCAATGTTGTTTTTCTTGATGGTTTTGCTTGCGACTTTGAACCTTCACAAGAAACATTATTGAAAAGTGAATTACTATGTGTTAATGACTTCACCAGTATGTAAAAATGTACCATGTTTAATGAGTTAAATTTACTATGTATCAAGTTCTTGTAATATAATTTTGTTTTCTTTAAGTAAACCAAACTTGCTTATCTCGTGAAACTTAAACATTGGAGACTTCAATGAGTACGCATGTTAAATCACAATTTGGTACCAGATATCTCGAGGAGTGGAAATAACATATGTGAAAAGTAGAAAAAGTACCAGAAAGGACGATTTTTTATGAATCATAATATAACAAAATATAAAACTTGAATTTATAATGTGTGGTTGAAAATGATTAGAATAATGCGAATGAAAATTTTAATGTGTACCAAACAGGGACTTAATCTACAAATTATGAATTAGTGATGAAGCAATTCAAGCAATAAAAAAATGAAGTAAAATCAATAGAAAAATCAGTTAATTAAATAAATCTTAAGAATTGAAATTAAAGGTTAAATCCTAGGTTATATTGTTCATCCTAATTATTGATTTAGTTACTACACTTTATAGAAGGGGAAAAAAAAACACAAAAAGGTATCTGAATGCATAACCGGATGATAAGTGCGTTCTTACACACTTATTGTAGGTCACAAATATGGATAATTGTTAATAAATATGTGGAATATAGCGAAATTCGATGTATTTGTGTTTTACAGGACAACAATGATGAATACGGTGGAAATTAGGAGAAAACCCCAAAAAATTGTTAAAATGAAGCGAAATCAAAGTTTGAGGACTCAAGTGCAAATACTAAAAAGTAGTGTCGATCTCACGATAAAGATTTGAGAGTGTTAGACATCAATTGGATGAAGAAAGAAGCCAAATGGATGAATATAGCCGGAGTATTATCACATTTTAACTTCCAACCGAAAAAAGTTATGTTTCGAGTATTCAGTCTTAGTTTGAAACCCATTTTTGACATAGAAGAAGTTTGAATTTGAAAATTCATATTTCAGGAAGATTTGTAGCCATTTGAGTTAGCTTTTCAACGCATTTTAAATAACTTCAATCGGATATTAGAAGAGAAGGATATGATCAAATTGAAAACTGTCCGATAGGAAAAATTTATAATTATGCGGTCGCACCGGATTTAAAAGGAAAAACAAGAAAAGATGAATATCTTACGTCAATAATTTTCATTCTTCAAGCGAAGTTCTAGAAACCCTAGAGTGCTTTTGATTTGATATTTTCAAGTTATTTTTAGTTTTGTAGAACACCCAAAAGTTATTTGATCTTGTATTTTTTAAAATACATTTTTGAAAACAATGTTAAATTTATAACATAAAACTCAAATATAATTTTGACCTTTTCAGTGAAATCACCAAAAACATTCAAAATACGAAAAATCAGTCCGAAGCTCCATTCTCCCTGATTCTCCATCGCCTTTTTCAAATTTTTGGGGTTTAAATAAAATTTCAAGAAAAAAAATAATAATAAAATTTTAAAAAAAATTAAAATTCAAAACTATAAAATTTAATTTTTAATTTTTAAAAATAAATTTTGAAAAAATAAAAATTCTAAAATAATAAAACTCTTATTGGTTATTTAAATAATAAAATTTAAAAACTCTATTTAAATGAAAACATATAAAAACTTCCTGTTCGCAACATTAATTTTTATTTTTTTTCTATATTTTGTCAACTCAATTATTATTTATTTGTATTTTACTTCTGCGATAAGAAAAACATTATAAGTTTTATCAGTTTAAAAATTATATATTGCTTGAAAATATATTGGTATAAAATTGTTATATTTTACCGAATAATCAAATTAATGGAATAAAATGTCAATTTCTCAAAATTTCAAATCAAACATGATTTCAAATCAAAATTTCACTCCCAAAAGTTGTGAATTTCCTCCAATTAAGCTCAAAAACCTCCCATTTGCTCCAAGTACCTCCAAATAGGGGTGGGCAAAAACCCGCCCAACCCGATCAACCCGCCCAACCCAACACAACCCGACCGGGTTGGGTCGATTTTTTCCATTTTTTTCTTGGGTTGGGTTGGGTGGCAAGGTTAAGTTGGTTGGGTTGGGTTGGGTTGTGGGTTAACCCATCCAACCCGATAAAAACCACCCAACCCGACCCACTAATTAAAAAACTAAAAAACTTTGCCAAACTAAAATAGAATAAAGGTGAGAGACCCGGTAAAAAAAAAGTGAGACACAAAAAAAATACTAACATATCTTCCATCATCTCTCTCACGCGGCGGGCGTCGTCTCACCAAATCATCAACATTGGTTGTGATTTTGGATGAGATCTATCTTCCAATACATCTCTCTTTAACGCAATATATTCATGTTGCTTTAAATTTAGTACTTTGGTGGCTTTAATGTTTGTTCATAGGTCGTCCCAACTCCCAACCTAACCCGACCAACCCAACCCAACCCAACCCGACCGACATTTGGTTGGGTTGGGTTGGGTTTCAATCTTTACATGGGTTGGGTTGGGTTGGGTTGGGGGAAAAACCGACCCAACCCAACCCACGCCCACTCCTACCTCCAAATTCGATTTTTACCTACAATGAAAATATTTACACTAACTATAATTCAAGTTTATAAGTACGAATAAACATGAAAAACAAACTTATCAGTGCATCAACGTAGATATTAAACTATTACTCCTAATAATTTTTTTCTTTTTAAGATAAAATCTCAAAACTCATTTTGAAGTATTTCACCAACTCGATCATTTCAGCTACACGTATTCTACTCCTGTAATGATCTATTGAACTACATATATACAACCCTTTCAGTGTCGATGAACATTGAACACCATAGAGACAAACTAGTAACTTTACTATTTGATAGAACCAGCCGTTGAGGCTTGAAACGGGCCCTAAGTGAGTGGCAACTTTGAGCTCAGACCAAGAATAATTCATCTACTTCCCTACTCCAAGAAATACATACACATTTTTTTTTTAACTAGGTCAAAGCAACGTGCAATGCACGTTTGCTTAGTTGATATTTAATTTATTTGGTCAAGAAGAAATGTTTTATTAATAAAGATGTAATTGTTTTGGATAATTAAATAATTGTTGATGTAATTGATAAATAATTACACGTGATATATTCAAAGAAGAGCGTTAATATAATCTGTGGAATGGTCCTATGAATAAACATAGCTATGAATAAACATAGCTCACTAGTTTTATGAAGGGTATTTGAGATAATTTTGATTCTAAGATGACGATTCAGCATTTTCATCATCTTGCATTGCTTCAACAGAGAGGACATTAAAATGCCTATATTTTTTCTCGTTCAGTTTTTCTGGATCTACAAAAAGTTGAAGGTTCCAGATTTTTTTCGATAATTTCTCTGCAACGCTTTTAACATATGGTTGATTTTCCTGCAAGATAAATTTTGTATAGGTTTACATAATTAATATAAAACTCATTTATATATATTTTAAATAATTGTTTGTAATGTAACCGAAGTTTTGAAAAAAAAAATTAAAGAGATACCTCTCCAGCATGTTCTATCAATTGAACTGTTGAACAACCAAGTGTCTGTTCCGCTACTTCACCAAACAAAGTAGCTGCTAGCTTTCCAGTATTGTCATCCAGTTCAACATACGCTCTGACACTTTAAATGCGTTGAATATATTAATTAGTATTTCAATGTTGTTATGTTATAAATGAAATAAGATATGAATTTTAAATGAAAATTGTGAGATACATACCGTGGTTCGCTGATCCCTTGGCTTTTGGAATATATACAAACGAAGGTTTCATTGTATTTATATCCAGTTCCTCTATTACAGACAACACATAACATGTAATAAAATACTTGGGCAAACTCAATCACATTTCTCTACGCCTTTATCCAGATTTTTGCTTTCTATATTAAATCATAATTAATTTTTAGAATGAATGTTTGCGTAAGTATTATGATGAATTACTAATAAAATAATATTTACCGCTGTGGGTTGTAAACCCTTAATCAAATCTGCAATATTGCAAATCTTCACTGTTTCCCGAATACCAGCAGATGGAAGTGGTGTAGATGGGTAAGTCAAAGATCTTGCAATGATAGTTTTGATTATCGAATCATTATTCTTCGCCCTTGAAATTCAGAAAAGAAGAATATACATGGAAATTACATACATCACATGATTATGTCTGATATTAATGCATTAATATCTAATTTTTAATTGACGAGAATTACCATTGCTTCATTGCAGCTGCTTGAGGAAGAAGATGATTGATTATAAAGGTACTTGACGGACGTGATGATAGAGACAATTCTTTGTTGAAATTTAGATTGGGTTTAGTGCAAGTATATGCAGTATGGAAAAATATGCAACATTTGTTATTATTATAAATACCGTTATATGATCCAACAAATATTTTTGTTCCAAGTATTATTGGCTTATCTTCAATAATATATTCTTCTTGGACGAATCGACCTCACATAGTCAAACATATGGGGTTCAAGCTACAAAATTGAAATTACTAAAAGTATTAATAAAATATTCCTGAATTAATATTGGAATTCATATTTGAAAGGAAAGAGAAGTTATAAGAATTTTTTACATTTCATCGATAACATATATCTCTTGAATTGTTGCTCGTCCAAATGTTGTCGTTACTTCTTTAATTGGTTTAATTTGTATTGCAACAGCTAAAATAGCTAAATATTTTAAATATGAAATGTTAATTTATATTGATAATGAATTTGTAATAAAATTGAAATTAAATTACCTATTTTTCCAATCGACCATCTATGAGCCTCTAAATCCTTGAATGGGACGATCTCATATTTCTGTACATCTATTTTGTCTTCGTTATGTGAAACATCTTCTATTATTGTTTTTGAGTTCAGAATCCACTGATGTTTATATTCTCCAATTTTGTACTTTGGATCCACTGGCTTGACATATGCATTGATGATATAATATGAGTGTAAAATTTTTAAAGTGTCGGTCCGGGGGTCAATATCAGTGCCAAATATTGTCGCATGCACTCGATTTCCCTATACGAACAATAAAAGTAATTGTGATTAATAGTGTATTGTATAAAGTTATGTGGATTGTTTTACTGTACTAAATTTTTTAAGTGATTTATGTATCCTTTATTTTTTTTTACACAAAATATGTTGTAAAAATAGAGTTAAATAAGTACAGTGTAGTTAATATTTTTATGTAATACGATATAATTTAAGAACCTCTAATTTCAAAGGATATTGATAATTGGAAACATAATATAGGCTAACAAATATCATACCTCTTGATCAATTAATGTCAAATTTTGGTACTTCACCGTTGTGCGTTGGCTTGTTCGCTTAGGTGACTTTTCCGCAAGGATCATCTTAATCTTCCACTTTTTTGTATTTGGAGTGATATCATTTATTGATGTGTGCACCGTCCACGTTTTTTCCTTTTTCTGATACAAAAATATTAGATTTGTAAGCGTAACAGATCTTAGTTTAAATTCATAAACTACTAAAACAACTGATGAAGACTTTTAATTAAATGATTGAATATTAGACATATGGAGAAAAATATTATAATACACAATAAATCGAAAGTATACAATGAAATCTAGTTACCTGAATAATATTAATTCAAACATGATAATGTAAGTAATTATATTAACACAATATTTTTTGTGGTGTTCTTTTCACGTTGTTCAGTGGACAGCGGTCGTATTAGAACCCTCACCGCAGATGCTGTCTTTGTCCTCGATAAAACCACATATAATTGACCATGTGAAAAAACAGGTTGAGGTAAATAAATTCCAACATAATCCAATGTCTGCCCTTGTGACTTATTTATAGTCATTGCGAAACATAATCTTATAGGGAACTGAGTTCGTTTGAATGGAAAACCACTGTTTTCTTCAACATTTGGTAAGAATGGTATCCTTCGAATGAATACTATTTTTCCAATATGGTGTCCAACTGCAATTTCTGTATCTATGACATTTCGATCAAAACCTCGACAAATCAAACGGGTTCCATTGCATAGGCCTTTTGAAGGATTAATATTTCTAAGGAGCATTATGGGACAGTTTTTCTTTAGTAATAATTCGTGTGGCGGAAGTCCGTTTGGGGTTAGAATATTTAAGAAATCTTCCATAACTGATTGTTCAGATGCATCTGTTGTCTCATCGAAACTGTAATATCGATGTATTTCACCTGGGAACCTATGAATCAACAATGCATTTATTTCATCAACATAACCGTTCTTCGGTGTTAATATGGCCCGATTCATCATAGATGAAATATTTATTGAATATTCATGAACATCGTGGAAAACATCTTGTATCAAATGATCTAAAGAAGTGATGTCATCATCATAGGGAACAAGCATCCTATTTGGTATTTTTATGGTTTCATCGATTGTATTTGGCGGCATTCCATTTTCTATTTCTAACACATAATCTGAAAAATTTGGATCCAGTCTTGCTCGCATATTTTCTTTTAATCGGAACTTAATCAATGTAGGCCACAAATATGAATAAACCAAACTGGAATTTACATGTTGTTGTCTTGTTCCTTTACGAACGACAGGCAGAACCTGTCGAAAATCTCCACCGAAAACAACAACCTTGCCACCGAATGCTACATTTGAATCATTGATGTCCCTTAGCATTTTATCTAATGCTTCTATGTGTTGTTTTCTCGTCATGGGAGTCTCATCCCAAATTATTAATTTTGCTGCACGTAGTAAGTTTGCCAGTGCACTTTGTTTGTTGACACAACATGTGTTTCTTTCGTCGGTATCAAGTGGAAGCTTAAAGCGTGAGTGTGTTGTTCGACCTCCCGGAAGAATAGATGCAGCAACACCTGATGAAGCAGTTGCAAGTGATACTAATTGTCTTGATCGTACTGTTGCGAGAAGTGTTTTGTACATGAATGTTTTCACCGTCCCACCTGGGCCATCTACAAAGAAAGCAACATTTTGGTTTGCAAATACTTTTTTCAGTACTGCATTATAGGCATGTTGTTGTTCACTATTAAGAGATTGTGATGCAGCGATATCCGTTTCTAGAATTTCAACAGCCAATTCGTTATCGATTTCTCTAGATTTATATTCCTCTTCATCGAAGAAAATGTCCTCATCAAGAAGATGGTAGGAATTAATGTCTTTCCCCATTGATTCAATTGTAAAAGAGATTGACATCAATACTTGGGTTCTTACATTTGATATAGTATCTTTTGTTGATTTGAAATCAACTGACATATCTTGCTCAAAACGTTCCCAAAGCTCCCTCGGATTGGTTGGATTACAATAAACCAATATTGTTGCAAATAACCGTCTCAAAGTTGAAGGCATCTGATATAGAGTTGCTTCGTTTAAACAATCTTCTAAGCTGCTTTCTCTCTGTAGCAACCCATGCCATGTTGCTGCCTCGTGAAATGTTGGGGCCGCAACACCATCAAATGTCCTAAGATTTTCAAACGACAAAGGTCCTCTTACATGGTTTAGCAATATCCGCAGATAATACCTCTCGCCTTCAAATGGATTTGCTGTAACAATACGGCCTATAACGATTTTTTTTTCCGATGAGTCCAATCCCTGTTTTGTTGGCTCCAAACATAATATTCTGGAAATTCTTTATACAATAATGTTTTGGCATTCTCGTCTACTCGATTTAATGCAAAGAACCGTGTTAACATCGTTTTCTAGAACGATCTAAGTTAACAACATTGTTTAGATCGTCATTTGCTCGGAAAGTCACTGGGTGTTGATCTTGCAGATGTAAATGTAAACTATACACTGCTGGGTACATTTCATTAATAGTAAAGTCATATATCCTCCACATAGCTTCAGGGGGAGCAATCCATCGGGTTGATTGGAATTGTTGGATTTCATCAACTTGTTGATTGCGTTGTTCAGAAATCAAGTTGAACGCAATACGATCATATCCTTTATAAATGTATTTATAAAGATATTTGACAGCTTTTATCGTAGAACAAATCTCGACATTAATGTGACAGTCAAATGTTGCAAGCAGATATGGATTATATGGAATAACCCAACGATTATCTAAATTTTTGCCTCTGACTTTGACAACTATTCTATTGTTTGAACGCCTATATATTGGAAAGCAATCATTTCCAATGGTTGTAGCAGATGCGTAATTCTTTGGATAATTACTTTTGCAACAACCATTTTTTTCATGCAAATATTTGATGGGTTGAAAACTCCACATGGTCAATGCATCATATGCTTTACAACAGCATTATGCAAGTGCAAGTTTGTATTTTTATTAGGTATCCCTGCTGATACGATCTCATCAAAAGATTCAGGCGCATAGACCTTCCAATCCTTTTGTAAGATAATTAAGAAATGCGCATGTGGAAGACCTCTATTTTGATGCTCAATGACGTAGACATATGCTGAGACATTACCAAATATTTTCCTCTTGAATAATTGATCCTTTAATTCTTCTAATTTTGCACAAAAGACTCGAGCAACCAAATCAGGTCAATTCTGACCCTCCTCTTGTGGATTTAGTTCATTTGTAATTTCTTTCCAGTTTGGATTGCACGTCATCGTTAAGAAAATGTCCGGTTTGCCGTAGCGTTGAATTAAAGCCATTGCTTCCATATATCTTTTTCTCATGTCTCTTGGACCTCCAATAAATGATGAAGGCAGTATAATCCGTTTCCCAACATTAGAAGCAGTTCTTTCCCCAAGCGTAATTTTATCAACAATACCTTGATATAACTCTGATCGAATATGTTGTTGCTGCTTCCTAAAATAATCCAATCTTGACGTCTCGATCTTAACATACATATCTACTACAAATTGTTGCAATAGTCGACCAGAAAGTAGCAGAATTGATCTGGCATTTGCTCTGATTTGCAATTTGTAGCAATAATATTCACGGCATGAAACAACTGGGTCCTTCCTTCTTCTGTTTAATGCTACAAAAGTTGAATGTGAATGAAAGGTTACTGAGTTGGACGTACATACTAAATGAAATTTTTGAGTATTAATAATGCAATCTAACCTAGTTGTTCTCTTACAAGTAATTCTTATGCGGTCTCTGATTGTTCAGGATTTATTGATTGGTTTGTTTCGTTATATGTAGATCTCCTTCCTCTATTGACCCTTTGAATCTCTTGATGCCAACCAACATCGCCACATGGAAATAACAACGGATATTGCAATGGATCATAACACCCGAAATAGTACTGAACTATATGACTTCCACCAGAATGGTTAAAGACAAAAATGTCACGTCCTCTTAGTTGATCTTCACCATCATTTTCTACCCATATTGCTGCATCTTGTAAACACGTGGGAGCATTGAATACACGTTGATCTAGGCCAGCATCTGATCTTATATGAATTATTCTATTTTTCAAATTTGGAAAATCACCAAGAGAGCGAAAAAAAAGAATATGGGTTGATGCGAAGAATATCGATGAGTTGAGTTACAATTGATGGATCCATTCTGTTTGAATCATAAATGTTCTGTATCATAGAAATACAATTGGAGATAAGAAGGACGACCATTTGAAGGAATCAAATAATTGATATAGTGATAGATCTGTCCCTGAGTTCTGAAAGTGTAGATTCCTTTATTTCTCCTACAAAGATCTTTATCAAATTTCACTCCGAATGATGTGAACGCAAACTTGTTATTATAAGTTCGAATGTATGTCCTGAAATATACAGATTCATCTGTGTTGCAGGTGAACAACGAATAAAGCTTATCAGGAACATCATTTGTGGCTAAAGAAATTGTTCCATTAGCACAACAAAAGCCAGTTGTTTCATGGTAGAATCGCTTTGCTTTACAATGTATGCAGTTGGGTACTAATGCCAGAGAATATGCTTCAGATGGCACTACCTTCATCAATTGTCTAAACCCGATAGAAACGTGATGCGACTCACCTATTTGGTTGAAAAATGAAAATAACGCAACATAAGCAAGCTTGTCATGTTGTTTGAATTATCTGAGTAATGACATTACTGGTACAATACCAATATTTGACGACTGAATTCAAAGAACCAACTAATTTTACATTTGTTTCTTACCCCTAGAAGGTGTCTGCATATTTGTATCATAGCTCGACTCCTCTCGAACGACATATGGATCCTATTTGTATAATATATTCCAAAATCTCAGAGGAAAAGAATAGAATGATGGTTGAATAAGAAATATAGAAAAATGATTAGAGGAGAACCTGCTGGATAAAGAGTTGATTAGAAGATTCAGAGGCATTGTTTGTAGCTGAATTTGTCTCTGAATTAATGACATAGACTTCAACACCAGGAAGAATACATACTTCACGAGACGAATCATTTTCAACGATATCAATATGAACACCAGCGTTCCGCTGTCTCTTTGATGCTTTTTGAACAACACTAAAGTCTTGAATGTTGTCTGTATATTGGACATCAATGTTTGAATATCGAACAATCGACGTATTCGTTTGATCACCACCGGATGTATCAAAATCATTTATACGAATGGAGTTCTTTTTCGATGCTTTTTGTTTAGCATATCTTTCTCTTTGTTTTCTACGAATCTCCTCCTTTTTCTCTTCTGGTAAATCTCTATAGAGGATTCTCTTTGCAGGTTGTTTACCATGATTTTCAAAAAATAGTTCATGCGCTTAAATTTGACATAACTTTATATTTTTTGTTTGTCATTTTTTTTAAAATTATTTACAGAATCTTACCACTTCTCATTATGTTAACGAAGGAAATAATTATTTCAACTGTTAGATACTGTTCTACGTAAGCAAAAATGAAAGAAATAAGTCATAGTTATTTCATATGCCCAATTAAATAAATAATCAAATGATAAAATACTATGAAATTGGAAACTAACAAAACCATATTTCAATTTGACATTCAAAAAATGTTGTCGAAACTATTTGTCAAACTCAATTCCCTATTCTAAGCAACTATCAGCTATTTCTCAACTAATTATTTTAAAATATTTCTCTACGAACTTTTAATTTGGATGTTATGATTTTTTTTGTTTTTTATTGTTAATTTTTATGCGGAACATCAAATTCCTTATGCCACGTCATTGATTCGTGTTATCATAATTCATTGGTTGAGAATCCATTCCCACCGACTTTTACCTCTTCTCTCTAGGCTTTGTGTTTCTCTGTGTTTGTTGAGGGGCCTTTCTGGACCATTTGATAGGCCTAATGGCGGAACAGTAAAAACACATGTCAGAATAGATGACTTTGAGGGTTTTGAGTTAGCGTAATTCTATTACCACTACAAATTTTATTAAGTACACCACAATATTCTCATTTACTTGCATTTTCCATTTATTAGAATTTTTAGTCCCATTGGTTGATAGCTTTTACAGTTTTACGAAGGTATTAATTCAAATAGTTTTATAATTACGAATTAATATTTACCCCCACTTATTTCTTCATTATACTGTAATCATCAAATTCATTTTATTTCGGCCGTTAAATTCAAGATTTTGGTTATTAATTTTCCTCAAGTTTTTGATGAAAATAGATTGCAATGACATCTACAAGGTTCTTCTATTAGTTTTTGTGGTCTGAAACATTCGCGACAAATTTGTCTGGAGAACTTTCGGTGAAACAACAATTTTCGTCAAGATTACAATCCTATCTATTTTAAAGTTCATGCATTAAAGTATATAAATCACGTAAATTCACATAAAACATGCAATTATAATTTAAACTAATTAATAGTGGCGAGTTTACCTCAATTTTCTTGAGTTCCGTGAACAGTAAAGCGGATAGAAAACCTCAATCTCCTATTCGTCCGTACGTTTCGTCTAGCCAAAATAGAAAATAAGATTGAATTAGTATTTCGAAATTTTAAAGTTTTAAAATGATAAAATAAAGTTTAGGGACTTAATTGGAAATTTATTAAAAGTGGAAATTGAAAAGTTTAAGGACTGAAATAAACTTTTTCAAAATTTGTGGACTAACTGTGGGAAATAAGAACTTCAGGAGCTGTTTTGTCTATAACATAAACTTTGGGACTAAAATAAATACTTAATAATAAAAGTTCAGGGACTTAATTGAAAATTTATGAAACTGAATTTGAAAATTTAAGGACTGAAAGTAGAATGTTCTAAATTAGGGGATTGACTGAAGAAAAACATAAACTCCAGGGATAGTTTCATAAATGACCGAAACCTTTGGGACTGAAATCAAACAACTTTAAAAATTTGGGCTTCAGGGGCAATTTCACAATAAAAATCAACAAAAATATATATCACTCCTCCTCTCTACCTCTCCAATATTCGAACCAGAGAGAGGAGGAGAGGGGAAATCTGGGACGGAGGGCGGCCAACGACGGTGACTCTACCGTCGGCCAGCAGCGGAGTCGGCACCACCGTCACGTGGTGGCGCCGGTGCAAGTGGGTGGAGGTGGCTGGGAGGGTTTTATTGTGCTGTCCGAGAGGTAATTGGATCGGGTTCCGGGTTTTCCAATGGTATTCCGACTGAAAAAGGGTCGGGAAAGGTGGGTTAGTTCAAGGGTCCTCTTGTTTCTTGGTTCTTGAACTGTTTCGGGTAGATTTTGGGTGAAACAAGGGCTGTCGAGTTTGGGTGGAATAGTTGTTGGTGTGGATTTGGGGTGATGGGTGTGGCTGTCGATGGTTTCGTTTTTTGGGTTGGAAATGATGGTTTCGTGGTTTGGCTGAAGATGAATGATGGTGGTTGCGATTTCGGCGCATTGGCTGGACGTCGATTGCAGTTGGATTTTAGGCAAATTTCGATTTTCAGCTTCAGAATTCAGTGGAAATCACCTTGTTATTAGGCTAATATATGTTGCTGGAAATGTAAATTGATCAACTCTCTCGAATTACAGGTAATTATCCATCATCTTACTTATACTTCCATTACAGTCTCAAGCCTTTTGAGTTCCTAAGCTGAAAGACGATAAATGGCTACCTTAATTGCTACTTAACATCCTTAATTTCTAATAAACGGAATCCATTACAGTTAACGGTGATAGATGGAAAACAAGAATTTCTGTTATTTCTGCCGTTTCATACTCACTTATTATATAGAAGAGATATAAAAAAAATACACTAGTCATTCCACTTAAAATGTTGGATAAAATTATCACAATCCCAAGTTTTTATACATTTATATTTCCATCCATTAAATGACATTTTCGTATGATTTTTACGGTTTTTAATTCAAAATCTTTAATAAAAAAATAAATATATTTGAGGACAATGTTGATGTCAAGTTTATAAGAACCAGGATGAAAGAAATGAACATTAATGATTACAAACAAATCAATTCGTAATCTCCATTAAAGAAAATGAAGATCCCCAACCAGCCAAAAAACTGATTAAAAATTAGCCCGTGTTTTAGACTGAACACACACACACATCTTTTATGAATAACATCGTAACAAGAAAGTGAGTTCATCCCCTGCATTAATGACGAGAAATTGTATATGTATAGTGGACAACAATTCATTGTTCAATTAGCTGAATTTTTCTCCACATTTTTTGAGAAAGAATTGTCTTCAGAAAATTTTTCTAAGCCACTCACAAAATGAGAGCAACGCAATAAAGAAGTCTCCAAGAGTTTCTGTCGACATCAGTCTTTTAAGTCGGAAATTATGGAAACTGATAAAAAATAAAAGGTCCCCTCTTGTTTCAGTTTCAAATCAGGCTTTGAATGAGTAAAAATGGTGTTTACTGAGGAAGAACTGGAGGTGCGATTGTCCGAGTATTGTACGATTCACAATGGCTGCATTTCTGACCAATGACGTGGAAGTAAACCTCGGTCGTGTCATTGCAATCATTGCACAGAATCCAAACCTGCGAAATTTAAATATATCAGATGAAGTTGAGTGCATTGTGACATGCTTGGTAAGATTAGACCGTGAAATAAAAAAAAGCTCAAATATTTTATAGCATACTGTCCAGAACGATCCAAAACTGCATGCTATACATACACGTAGCAATTAAGAAGGGCTGCAAGGAAGTACCTTCTTATATCTGTACTCATTGGGCATGCCAGTCGCTTCTATCTGTAAACATGCAACATTTTCAATACAAATTTAGTTTAATCGACCAAGCAAATGATATTGGGGGGGGGGGGGGGGGGGGGGGGGGGGGGGGGGGGGGGGGGGTGAGTGCTTAAAATATATAGCCTGGAAAAAAGTAGAAAACTTAGACAAAAAATTTCGGTGATAAAGTGTGTGGAGACAAGGAAAATGACGCAATAAAGAAGTTCCCCCAAGTTTTTAGCAGACCAATGAAATTAATGAATGGACAAGGTTCTCGCAGTAAAAATAACAACACAGCTTTAGCTTGACTTAAAATCTCTTGTACTGTGACTAGCTATGAACCATAAAGCATAATTTGCAAGAAGAGACAACTACTATTGATATGCAGAGTAGCTTGAGGCGGCAAAAGTAATGCACGTGCTGTACTCATAATTAAGACTGCTAAAAATACTAACTGAAAACCTACCTCTTCATCTATTCTCTTCCAGGTTCCAGACATGTCCATGATCGATTTAGAGCAAATTGGGCAGCTGTACCTGAAGTCACCATCAATGCAGTTTGGAAAAAAAATTCGGGTACAAATTCATTTAATAAGCAGAAAAAAAAAATTGCAAGTAAATTGATAAATTACTTGTCACGCTTTATCATCTCGTGGTAACATTCACGATGCATGGTGTGTCCACATTTCATAACGGTTGTGTCTTTCAAGGAGTCAAACAGATACTGTAAGTACAAAAAAGGGGCAGTATTACAATCTGACTACTCAAGATTAACAGTATAGAACTCAAAAATGGAAATCAAGGAAACCTCGTAACATATAGGACAGTGATGTCGCATGGAGTTTTCTACACACGAATGATTGTTACGCAAACTAACTGAATAACAAGAGCCTGCATAATTATGATAAAAATGTAAGAAGAAATTCAAGTGTAGTGATCAACTTAGAGAAGGTGTTAAAATCCAGCAAGTTCTTAAGACTCGTTATATTTTCTGGATCCTCACAATTTTACTGCAGAGATGAGGAGTTCAACTGAAAAAATGAGTTTGAAGACAAAGTAACAATAAAGTAACGCCAAAGAGCAGTTGCATACCACACTTCTTGCAGTGGAAGAAGTTCTCACGGCCGCCAACTCTAAATGATGAATCAGAATTTAGATCAAATTAGTTACAGAATGGAGAAATTTTCCAAAGCTTAAAAGGTTTAATTATAAGTAAATAAGCAAATTTCAAAAATATATAATTTTTATTTAGGCTCAGAATTTGAAATTAGTAACTTCTATTGCTTAGATGAAAAGGAAAATAAAAAAGCCTTATGAACATGTACAGAAACAACAAATAAATTTTACTTATTTTAAAGCTTGGCCAAACATCAGCACAGCGTAAGAAATGGGCATAAAGTAAGCATTTCTTATCTGATTACTAACCTGCAGATCCCACAATCATCACAATGAAACTGTCCTTTGTCAATCTGCAGCAAGCATAAATTAGCACTGTTTAAGAATTTAGAAGCGACTATAATCAATGGAGAACAAAATCATAGAAACAAGTTATTTTAGCTAGGTACAAAGAAAAATATCTTAATTACATCATCGTCATAGAATATGCACACGTCGCAAAAGTATTCTCCCATATTGACGCCGCAATTTGTACAAACATGGGCAACCTGGACCAAAGGGAGATCATTTGTTTTTTTTAACAAATCAAGTATTGATAGAAACAGAACAAAAAGGCTTATATAACTCAAGTCGAGAGAACTTACAGGCTGCTCCGTGTCACAAACTGAACAGATAACCTGCAAAATAAGTTAGCAAGTCTATCTATGTTAACAAGACTTTAGGAACATACTAAATCAAACACAAATGAGCAAAGAACAGAGATGTGAAAAACGTACTTGCTTTACATCATACCGCACCATTTCATGCCGATCAAAAATGTTTCGCAACAAACTCTGTTGATATAGAGTCAAAGCAACAAAAATCAGATAAAGAAAGCGAATAGACATAAAGGCAACAAACTCTGTTGATATAGAGTCAAAGCAACAAAAATCAGATAAAGAAAGCGAATAGACATAAAGGGTTTGGTGCGTTGAAAGGATCATTTAGCAGGTCGAATAAATCAAACAAGCAGAACCAGATAAACCCCTAGATCAAATAAAAGAACGAGAAGATTCTATTGGACTTAAAGAAAGAGAGGGCAGTGAAGGTGTTCGGAGAAATACCGTGGCTTCATTGTGACAGTGGCGACAATCATAGACCTCATTACAGCAAGGAGATCGAATCTTGCATCTTCTTCTATAATGCTTGCATCTACGATAGTTTCAAATAATCAGAATGTTATCAGCTTGATACCAAAAAACTCAAAATCATCTCAAAGATTAAAGATCTGAAACTTTGTTTAAACACTTCAAAGATTGAAACTATATTACATACGAAAGATCCAAACTTTACGACTACATGTTACATGGAAAATTAAAACACCAATCTGGATGCTAAAGTACATGAACACGTTCTTACATTCATAAATCATGACTCCAACAGTCATTTAACTACTTAAACCAGGGCAAATCCCCAAAGAAACAGTTGAAATATTCAGCTTTTATGCATAAATTTAAAATTACACAATATGCCAAGTTCTTGTTTCCTAAAAAGTAACTTATAAGTTCATTTTTCTAACACATCAAAATCAAATATTAATTTCAAACAACATATTCATAATTACTGCCCTTTATTATCCACATATTTCACGGGATCCACTCATATTCCTGCTAAAAAGGCTACAGTTAAAAGATTCAAACTTTACACACAATTAAACACAGCAGAAATTCAATATTCATCTGAAGAATTAATCAAGATTAACACACTAATGGAAAAGCTACAAGATACAATTTTTGAGCAAAATATTCTGTATCTTGAAGATTCAAATATATATATAAATATACATCAGAATAACAATCTTCAAATGAAATATCAATAAATAAAATCAACCCACCTATCAGATAACCAAAAAAAACTTATAGATTTCACGAATTTAAGCATAACATCACAAATCATTTGAAATTCCTACATCCCAGTAAAATGATAGGGAGAAAAATACCCATAACCCATCTTCCCAAAGGTAAACCGGTCATTGGAGGGACTTTCCATTAGCATTGGCAAGAATTATTTCCCAGAAACAAATGGGATAAGCCTTAAAGAGGGAAGTAGATTTAGGGGAAGAATGGAATGTGCCCAACAAAATAAAAAATCTAAAATCAAAGTGAAAATGCCCTTATATAGAAATGGGACACTGACCCTTTTGTATTCGCGCATTAAATAATTCAAACAACCCCACTGCTTTATATTAATTTTCTATATATAGAAAGATTTTTTTGACGGATTATGCATCTATATGGAAGCGGAAAACGTGGGTCGGGAATGGGTAACAAAGGGGACAAGGCGTCTAGGAAATGGGCGAAAGCAATTGCCCAGAAATAAAGTTGACTGTGTTGACAATTAAGAGGGAGAAATCTTGTGGCCGGGGCCCGGGACTTATTTGGGGTTTGTACATCACTAGATTGCAAAAGAGTTTGTCGGCTCAAGTGGCTCGACCTCGATCCGAAAAAAGCTCGAGTCGAGCCGACTCGAGGCTTGGTTCTACCGTACGAAGCTGCCCGGTTAAAAATAAATAAATAAAGTTAGTAAAAATAGCTGCATGTTGCACTGAGCAGACAGTTATAAGATAGCTGCATGCACGAGAAATTTAAGATTGACTATTGACTACTGCCTACATGAAAAGTTTAAAATATTTAAGCAATGAATTTAGATTTGACACGAAAAATAAAAAAAATCGAGCCTGTTTGGCTGAACCTGCTAAGACTCGAGCCTCGTTTTTTTATTTGGGCTTTTGCTCAACTCAGCTCGGTCCTATTTAGCTCGAGCCGAGTCCGAGTTTTGAATTTAGGCTCATGACTCGACTCGTTGACATGACTATTAGATTGTGATCAAAGTGAAGCCACGTGAGATGGTTGTACATGCACGCGACGTGATAATTCACTTGAGTTTTGTTTGACAATCATTCTTTTTTTTTCTCGTACTTATTTTTAACAACACATTTCTCACAATAAAATATACATTATGTAAATTCAATTTTTTTTCTTACTTTTTAACCACACATTCTTCCAATATTTACTATTCAAAAAACTCATTTTTATCAAAAAAAAAAAAATCTATTAAACGTGCTAAACAACGAATTAAAGCATTTGTTTGGATTTTTTTGGATAATTTGAAGTCAAAATGTAGTAAAAAAAAAAATAATAAAATTATGAATTCTATAAAACGTTTCAAAATAATTAAAAGTTTGTTCCAAACAAGTTCTAAATTATGGAAATCGCGATATTTTGAATGCGAAGAGGATCTTACTACCAACTAATTTTCTCTATTTTAGAGACATTTTAACTCATGGTACAAATATTATCCATAATGCATTATCCACCTACTTGTTTTAGCTCACAGCCACAAATACAATCTATTTTGCATATTCCACCTACTTCATGGGAATGCTTAAGTATCGATTTGAACACGCAGCCTCCAGTTCTGATATCAATTTGATATGAGATATTATCACTATTTTGTCCAAAAATCATAGTTAATGGAACAAACATGATTCACCTTTTATCACCCAAAATCGAACTCAAAAATTCACATCAAGCTCACTCCTTTGGGCCATCTACCGTTTCAAGTATATTCTTATATTATATGTGACTTAATAATTCAAGGTTCGAAATGTCTTGATTTGCATAACCCGTCATATATGTGTGTGTGTAAATGAGAGATCCAAATCGATGGAGTAGCTTAGGATTCTTAGCCCACTGGTAAGAACCCACTTGCATATAACTCGAATTTAGGTGAAATTATTGGACTGCCAAGATTCATGAACAAGTTAGTATAAAAGAACACACCACTTGATCAAATAATTTTATATAAATCCAAATACTTTTGAATTTTTTAAAAAAAATTCATTCTTTTAATCGTCAAAGTGAAGAACAATTGCACAAAAAGGAAAAGTAAAAAAAAAATGTTCACAAACATGAAACGTTTAATATTAATTTTGCTAAAGACTTGTGTTCATTTTTAAAAGGTCGACTTTATTATGAGAAGTAACACAAAGTCATTATGAGTTAGTCTATATTTTCATCTTTATTTGATACGAATTTTATCCATTAACATGCCCCGCAAGATGGTGGTTCAGTTGAGCAAATCAATTTTGAAATAACTTAATCGGATCGAATTACTGTTGAAGCTTAATAGGCTCGATATCATTTTAAGATTTGAGTTTTATCTCAAAAGATCGACCTTATTAAGAAGAGTGATACAAAACGTTTATAAATTGATCTATATTTTCATCTTTATTTAATGTGAGATTTTACCCATGTTCGAATTTCACTAAAAGAGGTCTCGTCCTTCGTAAAGGTCAAGCAATGCAATTTTTTCCCCTTTATCCCGTGAAGGTCTGAAAAGTTTGCAAAAAATCAACTTAAGACCTTTCTTCCCATCTACACTTTGCTTTTTATTTTATTTTTTCTTGCAAGTTACTCATTCTGTTGATGATTAGGTTTTTCTTTATTGACAGCATTTTATGGCATAGTTTCCCTTCATCAATTTCCAAATTTGAAATAGAAAACTTAAATAGTGAGAAAATAATCATCTTTTACTATATTATGCAGACAAAAAATGTTTGAAAAAGAAACCTATTATCACATGATTGAAATAAGTATGTTGAGGTGAAACCATTTACGAATCTTCCGCGCCAATTACATGACAAGAAATCCTATCGATGTTGCAAAATAGAGAACTTTAAGGCTGCTTGTGGTTGACCACCACTAGAGACAGACGGATTCAGAACTGGACTACAAATCGGGCTAATACATAAAAAAAAATTTACGCATAAAAAAAATTAACGGGCACAGCCCGACCCAGTCCCCCTCTAAATCCATCCTTGACTAGAGAGACTAGGAAAGGGATAAACTACGTAAGATGCTCTAGCGCTTAGTCAACAAGTGAACAAAAAATCAAATTCACAAAATTTCGATGTGATTCTAATTCTTCTCATTTCTTTCCTGATGGTAATTTCTCTGTATTTATGGGGATGAAAAGAGATGACTAGGCTATTACCTTGATAATGATTTTACAAACGAAAATAGCTACACGTACATGGAAACGTTTGAAGAGGTCAAATTTGTAGGATCATCTAAAGAGCGATGTGAAGAGATATGGGAGGAGGTTTGTGCTCATTTTCCAAAGTTTCAAGTCATGTCATCATCCACTTGTGCAAAATGCTCCAAATCAAGTTATATTGGATAGAGCGCAATTATGAGAATTACTTGACAACCACTCCGTACATTATTTTTTATTATTCTTGTTGTATCTAATTTATATAATATGAGGTGTGAGAGTTATGTACACCATTATGTATCCCTAGCATTGCTCATTATTTTTTATATTAATGATATAAATGAAAAATGAATAAGTAAATAATATATGTAGTTTTATTAAAATGTGTGAATAAGTCTATAATATTAACACTAATATTTTTATTAATTTATTTTATAGTTTAAAAAAACACAAGCATGCCAAGTTTTATTACTGGCCGGATTTAGCTGGGGGCCGGCTTTAACGTGCGTCCCGACGAGCCTAGTCATAAGATCCTTATTTGCACCTCCAATTTTAAAGTTAAAACACGACACTTTTACCATTGAAGTAATCTAAGGGGGTTCTTATGACCAAGTTACAATAGCCAACCATTCTTCGACTATGGCATACAGAAAATGAAGAGGTCGGAATTTTCATGATCAACCACCAACGAAGAACATATCCCACCAAAAGCTCCAGCTTTCCCGTTCAAGAAATTGTTGGGATTGATTCAAATAAATAAATACTTGAAGGACCTCTTAATATTTAAAATTAAGTTTGGGCACTTGTACAAGAAATATGAACAATTGAAGAGATTGCGTTTAGGGGAATTATGGCTGCCGTATGATGATAAAAAAATAAAATAAAAATAAATATATATATATATATAAAATAGGAATTAAAGAAAATATTGTGTGATTTTCTCAATTAATAGTCTTTTTTCATTCATTCATTCTTTTTTTTTTTTTTTTTGGTTGTCAACGACTTATCGAACTATGTTTAATTATCGTTTCTCTTTTTGTCTCATTTTTGTGTCATGTGTTTCCATTGTGTTTGGTGGAACTAATTTTCTCAAGAGTGGTATCAGAGTTCTAGATTCAATACTTGGCGCAGTACTATGCAAGATGTTATCATGCAACAAGGACTTTACAAGACGTTATAGTGTAAGAGACAATAAGTGACGAAAAATTCAAAGTTGCAACCCGATGTAAAGTACGATGTTTTGAAGTAAGGATGGACGAGAATACTAATTTTAGGGATCATCTGAATAAATTTAAAATGTGAATAACTGAGAACTACTTAATGTTGACTATTATTTTGTCGTCTTTCTTGCCAAAGTCATATGAGGCATTGGTGACCACACTGTTAGTTGAAAAATCTACTTTGATAGTGAATGAAGTTTCAATTGTTTTTTTAGAGAGAACAAAAATAAAAAAAGTCAACTGGTATTCTGAATGGTGATCAAGTTCTTTTGGCAACTTATGATAGTAGTCGTGGTGGAAGTTACTTGTGAGGAAGGAATTATGGTAAAAGGGATGATCGTTCTCGAACTCGTATTTAGGAGAGAGGTGTATCGATGTTGTTACTGCCAAAAGAAGGGCCACATTAAAAGAAAAATGTGAAGAATTGACAAACTATCTAGGAATGAAGAGAATAAAGAAGACTCGGATAATACGAATATTGTTGATTATGATGTCAAGACCGACAATGATTTTCATTTTCTTACTGATTATTCTTGGAATTTAGATTTTGTATGCGTTTATTATATGTGCCCCCACAAGGGGTGATTTGAGGATAAAAAGTCATGTGATGTGCCGTGCGCGTAATGTTATGATGGTTGATATCAGAAATTTGAAGTTAAGGGTTTGGGTACTGTGAAGTTGAAGATGTTTGATGGAGTAGGAAGGCAAGTAAAAAGTACATTGCATGTCCCAAAATTGAGGCGAAGTTTAGTCTTTATTTGGTTCTCATTATTTTTAAAATACATTTTTGTCTATTATTTTCAATTACACATTTTTCAATAAAATAATTGAAGGGAATTTGTGGCACAATGATGCAATGACTATTGGGCTCCACTATGCTAGCCCAGCTAGAAATGAAACTCAGCCCACTGTCTATCTATTTACTTGTTGAAAAAAAAACGTGTTGGTCTTTTTGAGCTGAAATCGTGTTTCCTCTTTACCTAATTTTTGGACGCCTGTGATGTCACCATGTGTCACATCCAACACCGTTGAATAGGCGACTGTAGAGTGACTCACTTAAAAGGGGCATTAGGGTTTGAGGCTCATTCATTCGGTTTCTAGATCTTTCATTCTCTCTCTCTCTGGCTGCGCCCTTTCTTCTTCGAGTTCTCTTCTTCTTCAGCAGAAATCAATCTGATTTCTGGTTTTCTTTCTCTCGACTGTATGTAATCTTGGGTGATTTACTTGGTTGAGCATTGGTTCTTGTGTGAATCGTGTGTTGGATTAGAAGAGACATCTCATCTTGTGTGATATATAAGTCAAGTCTGAGTGTCTCCTTTGTATTCTTACCATTGGGTCTTGATTCGAGTATACTCTGTGGTTATCCTTAAGGATTGAGAAGCTGAAACTGAAGAATCGAAACCTGTTGGTTTCGGCCATACTAAAAAGCTACGGTTTCTTCTTTTTACAGTTTCTTGTATTAAATTTGTACAACTTATTAGTTCTTACAATTTCAGTTTCGATTGTGTTCGAATATTGTAGTTTCCCGAATCTCGCAATATATACTTTACAGTTCATTTTGTGTTCAGTTCTTGATTTGCACTTGTATGTTTGGTTGATTGCTTGAGCTAATGTTGTGAATCTCCTCCCAACAGTGGTATCAGAGCGTTTGGAAGGGGATCATGATGCTTGGTGTGATCGATCTTGACACTGATATATAATTGAGCTTCACTGCGTGATTTACTCAAACCCTAATTAAAGGGGCTTTGGTGAGATCTATCCATTACTTGAATTTTTTCAAGATTAAATCAAGTTGTATAATTGTATTGCGTGTTCTGAATCGATTGGGTGTCTGGCCTTGTGTGGTTATACTATCTTGGTTGAAGTTTACTGCCTTGTTGGGATTTTTGTCTAGGTTGAATATTTTCTGCCTGTATAGATTATCTGACTTGTGTTTTAAAAACCTGAATCATTGACTCCTTGTAATTCCTTTGTCCAGAAACCATGAGTTGTCTGGAATCTGAGGGTTACTTGGATCACAGTCAAGATTCTTGATAATCTTGATTTTCTGAAAATCATTCCTGCAGTATTACTTAAGCTTGATTGATATCTGTATGTGATTTTGCCTCTGTACAATTTGGTTTGTAGTTAGTTTGGTTATGTTGTGTACAGTTTGAAATAATTATGAAGTGCCTGTGCTATGAACTTGCAATTTATGTTCTCTGTTGTGCCTCTTGAGTGTTGATACTTGACTCATCTACATTGCAAGTCATTGATTGGTGTCTGATTGATCTGCATACTTTCCTTTTATTTCAAAATGGCAAAATTTGAAATGGAAGTTTTCGATGGCAAATGAGACTTTAATCTCTGGCGCCAGAAAATGAGAGCTCTTTTACTTCAACAAAAATGTGCTAAAGCCATTGATGAGTCATGGCCTACTGATCTTGAATCTAGTAAAGTAACTGAACAAGATGAAACTGCTTGGAGTACTGTTTTCTTGCATTTATCTGACAATGTGATTAGAGAAATTGGTGAGACTAAGACTACTGCTGAATTGTGGAAAAAATTGGAGAAAACTTATTTGAATAAAGCTATGCCAAATAAGGTTTATCTTCTGAAACAGTTTTTTGGTTTTAAACTGGATCCATCACTTGACCTAGATGCTAATATTGATAGATTCAACAGATTAACCTGTGACATAACCAACTGTGACGAGAAACTCTCAAATGGACAGTTGGCTGTGGTTTTATTGAATTCAATTGGTGACAAATATAAAGATGTTAAAAATGCAATTGAATATGGGAGGGACACTCGAACTGTTGATGTGCTTGTTAATGCTTTAAGAACAAAAGAGTTAGAGTTAAATCTGACAAGAGAGAATCTATTAGTGGTGTTAGTTTGATGATGAAGTCCAAGTCTAATCCCAAAAATGGTAATTTCAATAAGAAATTTGGACATAAGAAAAAGGGCAACTTTAAGGACAAAAATAAAATGAACACCAAAGGAAAAAAAAATGTTTCTATTGCCTTGAAGAAGGTCATTTTATTAAAGAGTGTCCTAAAAGACTATTTAAGTCTAAAAATGATGGTGGGGCTGCTTTGGCTTATAATGATTCTAATGTTGATGAAGTTTATGTGGCTGTAAACTGTCCTCCTTGTCAAGAGTGGATTCTTGACTCCGGTTGCACCTACCATATGTGTCCTAATATGGATTTCTTTACAGATTTTGAAAATGTAATTGGTGGTAAGGTTTTAATGGGTAATCACATGGCATGTCAAGAAAAAGGTGTTGGGACTATCACTTTAAACTTAAAAGGGAATAAGAAGTTGATTCTTGAACAGGCTAGATATGTTCCTGGTCTGAAAAGAAATCTGATTTCCTTAGGGGTATTAGATGACCTTAACTTTGACATTGTGATCAATAAGGGTTACATTAAAATATTGAGGAGCTCTCAGCTGATTGTTGAAACTCCCAAGAAACATGGACTTTACATTTTACAAACTGAAAATTTTTTAGAGTCCACTTCAACAGTAATTTCAGTCCCAAATGATAAATCACAAATATGACACAAAAGATTGGGCCATATTAGTGATAAAGGTCTACATATTTTGAAAAAACAGGGTGTTTTTGGTAAAGATAACATTGAAAAATTAAGTTTTTGTGACTATTGCATTTTAGGAAAGCATAATAGATTACCTTTCCTACCTGGAATGCATAAATCTGTCTCCATACTTGAATATTTGCATGCTGATCTGTGGGGGCCAGTAACTGTGAGTACACATTCTGGTTTTAAATATTATTTGCTTGTCATTGATGATTTTTCAAGAAAAAATTGGACATTTTTGTTAAAATCAAAATTTGACACATTTAATATTTTTAAAGAATGGAAACTTTTAATTGAGAATCAAACTGATAAGAAAATTAAAGTTTTGAGGACTGATAATGGTTTGGAATTCTGTAATTATGAGTTTGATGAAATGTGCAAATTATCCGGTATGTTAAGGCATAGAACAGTCACACACACACCACAACAAAATGGCTTGTCTGAAAGAATGAATCGTACTATTCTTGATAAAGTGAGATGCATGTTGTTGTGTTATGGCTTGCCTAAAATTTTTTGGGGTAAAGCAGTTAAGACTGTTAGTTATCTGATTAATAGATGCCCTTCTAGTGCTATAGACTTTAAGATCCCCGAAGAAAAATGGAAAGGAAAACCTGTTGACTTTAGTAACTTGAGGGTTTTTGGGTGTGCAGCCTTTGCACACCAAACTGAAGGTAAATTGGAACCTAGAGCCCTTAAGTGTGTGGCTATGGGGAAGGGGTTAAAGGCTATAGACTATGGGTGAGAGAACTTAAAGGCTATAAGGTCATTATAAGTATAAATGTGGTATTTAATGAGGATGACCTGCCCTGTTTTAAGTCTGGACAGCAACCTGCAGACCTTTTAGAGACCCCTGAACAATCTGAAAATGTGGAAAAAATGGTTGAAATTGAGGTGGAGCAATCTGGGGAGGGTTCCTCAAAATGGTGAAGAACCTAAAGCTGAAATTGAACCTATTGAAGTTATAGAGGCTGATTTAGAGCCTGGACAGTCCCTGGCTGATTACCAACTCGTTAGGGATAGGGAAAGAAGGACCATTAGACATCCTTCTAGGTTTGAAAATGATGTTTCCTTGTTGTCCTATTATGATATGATTGAAGAAGAACCTGAATCCTATGAGGAAGCTTTGAGTAGCAAAGACTCCAAACAATGGCTTGCAGTCATGCAAGATGAGATGGAGTCCATCAACAAAAATAAGACATGGGTTTTGGTGAAAAGATCGGAAGGTAAGAGGGTTGTGGATTATAAATGGATTTTTAAAATAAAAAGGGGTGAACAAAGTGAGAATGACATAAGATACAAAGCCCGTTTGGTAGCAAAAGGTTTTACTCAAAAAGAAGGGGTTGATTTCAAAGAAATTTTTTCACCCGTAGTAAAATTTACTACAGTTCGTGTCATTCTTGCTTTGGCTACTCAATTTAATTGGGAGTTGGACAATTAGATGTAAAAACTGCTTTTCTAAATGGAGATTTAGATGAAACCATTTACATGAAACAACCTAGAGGATTTGAAGTGAATAAGAAAGCTGACTTAGTATGCCTTCTTAAAAAATCTCTATATGGCTTAAAACAAGCTCCAAGACAATGGTATAAAAAATTTGACAATTTTGTTCTTGGACTTGGGTTTAAGAGGAGTAACTTCGATACTTGTCTTTATTGTAAGGGTCAAGGTGGAGCTAATTCACTTTACCTACTCCTTTATGTGGATGACTTGATATTAGCAAGTCATGACATAAAGGAGATTGAGGAAATTAAAGACAAACTAAAATCTGAATTTGAAATGAAGGATTTAGGTCCGGTTAGAAAGATTTTAGGTATGGAAGTTAAGAGAGATAGAAGAGAAGGCACACTAAGTCTTAGCCAAAAATCCTATATTTTAAAATTGCTTAGCAAGTTTTCTATGGCTGAATCCAAGAGTGTTAGTGCCTCCTTGGCTAATCATTTTAAACTATCAAATGATTTATGTCCTAAAACTAAAGAAGAGTTTGAAAGAATGGCAAATGTGCCTTATCCAAATGCAACTGGATCTGTAATGTATCTCATGGTGTGTTCCAGACCAGATTTGGCATATTCTATAAGTGTTTTAAGTAGATATATGTCAAATCCAGGTGAAGTACATTGGGAAGCCATGAAGTGGCTTCTTAGATACATTAAGGGGACCTCAAACTTAGGGATTCAGTTTAGAAAACAAGCTGAAGGTGTTATTTCAAAAGGGTTTACTGATTCTGATTATGCAGGTGATAGAGATAATCGAAAATCTACTTCATCATACATGTATACTTTATGTAATTCTTGCATAAGCTGGAAATCCCAGCTTCAAAAAATTGTGGCTTTGTCTTCAACTGAGGCTGAATACATTGCAGCCACCGATGCCATCAAAGAAGGAATTTGGTTAAAAGGGTTACTTAATGAATTTGGTTTTATTAAAGAAGTTGTTCTTTATTCTGATAGCCAATCTGCAATTCATTTAAGTAGAAATCCTGTTTTTCATAATAGATCAAAGCATGTTGATGTTAGATTTCACTTTATTAGAGATGTTATTTCACAAGGTGTTGTGAAACTTGAAAAGATATCTACTAATTACAACCCTACTGATGTAGGTACTAAAGTTCTACCTTTAAACAAATTCCTGGACTGCTTGACCTTGCTGAGTATTGCACCTTGCTAATCTGTGGATGCTGCTATTGTGTGCTAATGATATTTGTGATGTTTTTTTTTTGAATAACCACGGATTAACTTGAATCATTGTACCAAGGTGGAGTATGAAGGGAATTTGTGGCACAATGATGCAATGACTATTGGGCTCCACTATGCTAGCCCAGCTGGAAATGAAACCCAGCCCACTGTCTATCTGTTTACTTGTTGAAAAAAAACGTGTTGGTCTTTTTGAGCTGAAATCGTGTTTCCTCTTTACCTAATTTTTGGACGCCCGTGATGTCACCACGTGTCACCTCCAACACCGTTGGATAGGCGACTGTAGAGTGACTCACTTAAAAGGGTCATTAGGGTTTGAGGCTCATTCATTCGGTTTCTAGATCTTTCATTCTCTCTCTCTCTGGCTGCGCCCTTTCTTCTTCGAGTTCTCTTCTTCTTCAGCAGAAATCAATCTGATTTCTGGTTTTCTTTCTCTCGACTGTATGTAATCTTGGGTGATTTACTTGGTTGAGCATTGGTTCTTGTGTGAACCGTGTGTTGGATTAGAAGAGACATCTCATCTTGTGTGATATATAAGTCAAGTCTGAGTGTCTCCTTTGTATTCTTACCATTGGGTCTTGATTCGAGTATACTCTGTGGTTATCCTTGAGGATTGAGAAGCTGAAACTGAAGAATCGAAACTTGTTGGTTTCGGCCATACTAAAAAGCTACGGTTTCTTCTTTTTACAGTTTCATTTATTAAATTTGTACAACTTATTAGTTCTTACAATTTCAGTTTCGATTGTGTTCGAATATTGTAGTTTCCTGAATCTCGCAATATATACTTTACAGTTCATTTTGTGTTCAGTTCTTGATTTGCACTTGTATGTTTGGTTGATTGCTTGAGCTAATGTTGTGAATCTCCTCCCAACAATAATATTACAAGAAAATTTATACGTTTTCCTTATTTTTTAACCACTCATTGTCTATCAAATCAATATTCTAAAATGCATTTCAACAAAAAATGGGACTCAAACAGGCTTGGACGCATTGGGTTATGAATATTGACCGTGCTAGTGTAATTACTGTTTAAGAGAAATTCTTTGGATTATGGAATTCTTGTAATAATTGCGAAGAAAAATTGTGTGGCAAAATGAGAAGCTAAAAGTTGACAATTTGTGCACACTAATAGGAAAGACATTTTTACGTGTTGTCGCGTTGGAATTGCACATAGGAGAGTTTTTTTTTTTACTATTCTATAGGTAGTTAAGTGGTTAAGACAAGTTACGTGACACGTGACATGAAGAATGAAGAATGAAGATTGAAGATTTCGAAATGTAGAGTGAGGATTCGACTCATGTCTACTAAAATTTATTGGGACATGATGGCACCTACCATTAAAAATCGTGCAATGTTGGGTGCTAAGAAGTGGTCATGGATTCGAAGAATTTAAATCTATTGGAGATTACTTTGGACCGATTCAAGTAAAAGTAAATAGTTGAAGGTCCTTTTAATAGTTATAATTAAGTTTTGGGACTGTGCAAGAAATATGAACAATTGAAGAGAAAAATTGAGAGGGTGAGAAAAAATTAAATATATTGGGTGCTTTTCTCAATTAATAAAGTCCCCCTTCTTATAGTTTGTTGAACCAAATTTAATTATTATTTTTATCTTTTCGGCTCATTTTTGTATTTTGTGTTTCTGCTGCATTTTAGCAGGATAATTTTCCTAACAACAATCTCACACTTATTATATGCAAGATACCAGAATACATTCGATCGTAACATAAGTTTAAAATTACTAGAGTACAACGACTACTGCACAAGTCTCACATGTAAAATATTATATTGATATCAAACTCATTCGAATAATTCACTTGCGACAACAATGTTGCATTGTTATTTTTGTTTTTTACCCTAAAAATAAAATAACGACACCAAAAACTTTGTTATTATCCCAACATTATTATCAAATGCTAAAGCCCACCACTAGCTGCCCAAGAGCCGGGCAATTATATCGTCAAATTTGAAGTTTACACGAATGAGACAATTAAATATTTCAGTCATGCCAAGTAGATAGAATTAAGGTATATGTTACGCCTTGCTTCACAAGGATCCAAACATCCTATGTGACGAGCAAAGGTAAGACTTCACACCGCACCAGAATATATTAAACTTATCACAAGGTTGATTTGATCGAACCCCCCTTTTTGTGGCCGAATCAATATACTTGTCGACCCCATCAAATCATATTGATCCCATGGGGAAGAGTCGGTCAGTGAGTAGATGCCACAAAAGAAGCTCAACACAAGATCTCCTAGACAATCTTTTGATATGTGATTGATGTGACAATTCATTGTCGTCGCAGTCACTACCAACCTATCTGATCAAGTCCAAGACCGTAAGTTAGGCATTATGGATGCTAAAGTGGTATTAGCATTTAAGATTTATGATTGGTTGATATCTAAAATAAGAGGCATCAGCTGCATGGATGAGGCCACGTGACTCTTCATCCAACGACTCTCATTCACCTTTTTTTTTACTATAAAAACTCACACTCAGTGTCATTTGAAAAGTAATGCAAGCTTAAACTCTCAAGTTGTAACTTTGTCATATCACAGTTTTATTTGTTATTCCCCAAAGTCAACCCCTTCTTTATTTGGAGGCTCACATCTAAAGCTCTCTCGCACTCATATATTTTATTTTCCAACCGATTTATCGTTGAAATGCACGCGGCCAACTCCACACCCCCACCCGAGGAGGCTACGCATGGCTAACAATTTGTCTAAGTGTACAAGAATAAGGTTGCGTGAACGTGAGAGACCTTGGGATCTATTGATCATGTTGGATGTACATTTTTTGGGGTCAACTGTATATGCTCCAACCTCTTGTAATTGTCGTCAACCTAATTAAACTTGCAATACAAGGGATTGTTTAATAACAATTTTAGTAAATTTTAATAAAAATTGTGGGTCCAATAATATGTATCGTTAAAATTAATTATTGACTTTGATCACGATTTTTATTCTTTTCTAAACAAGCAGTAATAGATATATAATTTACTATGTTTGGTACACCACCAACTCATTAGAAATTTTAGTTCCTCAAAAATTCCAAAGAGAGAATGGATATAGTTTTACATTTTTATGCTTCAAACATGACCAGATACGTTGAATATTAAAAAAAATGTTGAAATCTTATTTCTCAAATTTTCAACAACTCGTTCCTATGAATGAAACCTCTTCGATTCCATCAAGGTTCATTTCAACCTTCAAAATACTAACGGAAAAAACGGTTCTTCTTATGACTATAAATTAAAACAGAGGCAAAGGGAGGCTGAAAAGAGAACGGAGGAACATAATTTTCATTTTCCTCTCTCTCTCTCTCTCTCTCTCGAAATTTTTCCTTTCCCCTCGACAGCTAGAGAAATGGGTTGTGGGGAATCAAAGCATGCTGTTGCAACAGAAAACATCATTAGCAAAAGTAAAAGCGAGAAATCCAATTCTAAGAGAATTGCAGAAAGCTTTGTTGAAGAGAAGGAAAAGTTAATCAAGGAACCTGTGGTGGATGGAAATGTAGAGGAAAGGGGAAGTTTGGAAGAGGGAAAGGAAAATGCCAAAGTAGCTGATAATGGAAATGGAGAATCAAAGGTGGAGGAAAATGTGAAAGAAATGGAAAATTCTGAAAAGGGAAAGGAAACTGCAAAAGTGAAGGAGGAAAAAGAGGGAGGAAATGCCAAAGAAACTGATAATGGAAATGGAAAATCAAAGGTGGAGGAAAATGTGAAAATAATGGAAAATTCTGAAGTGGAGGAAAAAAAGGGGGAAGGAAATGCAAAAGAAACTGATAATGGAAATGGAAAATCTGAGGGTGAAGAAAACGTGAAAGGAAAGGAAGAAAATTTGGAGGCATCTGTTATGGTCGTGGAGGAAAATAAGGAGGGAAAATCTGATGAAATCAGTGTTCATCAAGAGGTTGTTGCTGCTGTTCAAGAACCAGATGTAGAAAAGCTCAAGAGGGAAAATGAATCCATCATCCCTGAAGAAAATGCATCAGAAGGGAAAATGGATTTGAATGATAATGTAGAGGGAAAAGAAATTATCAAAGAGGCCAAGGAGGAGTCGAACACTGGTTTGTTTATAATCTCCATTTTTACATTTATTACATAGCAAAGGTTTTTATCATTACTTTGAACATACTCTTCTAAAAGCTTAAGCAGTCACGTTTAAGTCTTGTATTCAACATACTTTGAAACTGGATTCGTAATTACCTCGTTTAGTTGCATGCTAGAGATGGACAAAAATTCTTTATGTTAAAATTTTTATCTTAAAAGGATTCATCAATGCTGTAATTTGTTGTCTTTGTAGAAGAGTCCATTAAGGTGGAAAATGCAGAAGAGGTGAAAGAAGAAGTGGTGCTGCCAATTGCTGAAACAGAAGATTCTGCCACCAAAAAGGAATAGGAAGGCTAAGGCTGCTTGAAAGTTGATGCTTGTGTAGGGGAATCTGAAGCTGATTACACCAGACTATGATAAAGGCTTCTTGATTGTTGCAACAGAAAATAATTCTGTATTCTTATAAAACATTGTATTCATTTTAGTATAATTTAAACTTTGTTATAAATATTTCAACGGTTTAAATTTATGGATAAGAATCATAAGATGATGGTTTAACGGGATACCAAAGCAAGCAAGAGTAATCCATCATGGTGAGTTAAAAGTTAGGATTGAATAAATGAATCATGTTTCATCACTATGTTAATATTTTTCGTAGTTGGTTTATGGTTTGTATAAAGAAGGGTTACTAAACTTTCACGTTATGATATTAGATGAAGACTCGACCGTCTTTCAAAAACGGTGATGAAACATTATTCAATTATGGATCATGCTAACATAGCATGATCCATAAGGGTTGACGTAACGGCCATGTGGCAGGCCCCTAGGGGCCGGCCATGGGCCAAGCACCCCTCCAATAGGGGCCGACCACGTGGTCGTTATGTCAAAGTTTATGGATAATTCAATTATTCAATCCTAACTTTGTCTATGCTCGGGTAAGTTTATAAGAATTTTTTAGGAGGATCGGTCCCACAAAATATATGGATAAGCGGATATCAATTATGAATGCGTGGTTGAAATTAATGTTTGATTTTGAATAAACTTAAAGCAACTTTTTAGCTCAGCCGAACACAACATTTATTGAAAACAAAACTTTATTATAACTGCTATAATTGAGTTAAAAATGCGATATCCCAAATTTGCAAATGCCCCAGTAAGATATAATTGTTTTACTCAGAACAATATATCAAATCCTATTTCCATGAAATGTATATTCCATAACTCAAAGTCAGCAAAATAATCTAAAAACTTGTTTGAGCCATATTATTGATGGAGAATGTGTGATTGAAAAATAAAGAAAAATTATTGGTACGATGAAAAATATTATTTTATTGAATAATGTGTGGTTGAAAATGAGTAGAAGAATGAAAATAAAAATAAAAATTTTGATGTGTACCAAACATGGGTTAAATTCAACTTTGTTTCAAGTAAGATATAAGAAGCTTGGAACACAAAAGTGTTCACATCAAAAACATCAAGTATTAAACCAACCACAAAACAGTGAACAAGAACTGAAACTAACTATTTATTCATATCAAGTATGAATGTTAATAATGTACAACAGTTCTGTACAAAATAAACCTTCCCAAGATGACATCTGTAAAGGGAAAAAATCGACGTGCTATGTGCGCTTACCTCTTTACTCTATTTCTCAAGAAATTTGACACGATTAACCCGAGTAAATATCTAAAAGGAGTTGCCCTGATCAGCCATTTCTGTATTTAATTTCAAAATGGGAGCAGAGGGATCTCTGGACAAGACAAGATTTCCGTCAAGATCTTTTTGGACAAATGCAGAGATACGGGGATCCATTACGATTCTGCATGTGCCTGATGTCTCGCATCCCATTTCAACACCATAGTACGTCAAGTGATCTGAAATACTGTTCCCAGCTACGGACCTGCAGATGGTTAAGATAAGATCAGTGGCAGGTTTTGCAAATACAGCCGCTAAACTTTGAATTAGAAACCACCATGAGCTAAAGCGATTATGAAGTAAACAATTCTTTCTTTTAGTTGTATAGGTGTCAAAATGTGTTATTCTGCCCACCACATAAAAGGCCTGACCCAGTCTCTAGCCCTGGCGCTGGAACAGGTCGTGCCGGACACCTCATAGAAAATAAAAAGAAAACCAAGTACTTAATGAAAACAATGCACTGGATCTACTCGAACTATTGATTTATGCGTTGTCTTACAGTCATTCAAACAATAAAGTTGTATTTGTTTCTACCATTCCTTTCCTATTAAAATGGTACAAGTCAGTATGCCTAGACCACCTAGCACAATGTCTCAGGGTGGTCCAGCCCAAAACCAAGTCGGTGGGGGTTGGATGAAGGCTGACTCTATATGCTCTTAGTGATGTAATGTGGGCATGTAACGACCAAGAGAAGAAGCACCAAAGTAGTGAACATTGTATGTTTCAAATCTAAAACCTTGAATGTAAATAAAATAATAATGTTCTGAATAATTTTCCATTATTTTCTGATATCAAGTTGAACACGAATGAGTGATAGCAGAATGAAGTCGGGGGATGAAATTTCTCATTGTACTTGGAGGTAATAACTACTTGCCTGCTACATGTTGGGTCTTCCCCAGAATTATCGCAGACCTTCTCAACTGGATAAACGAAACTTCCAAACCCGCGAGTGTAGAGCCAGACCTGAAGGATGAAGATCTTATAAGTCAAGAAAAAAACCAGCCAGCATAAATTGGAAGATAAAGATAAAGGTCAGATTATAAGAACCCTGAAATATATTTTATAAGAATGTTGTGATGTGGTCAGTAATTTAAGTAATCTTAGTAGTCAAGAGGAACAACATTATTCAAATAGAAGCATCAAATTAATATGAAAATCATAATAACTAGGAGGAGATTGTACTTTTTAATAAATAATAAATAGGATAAATGAAAGCGCAACATTAAACGGGAGTGGCAAGAGTAATAATGGAAGATTTTTCTTATCAACATTTATCTGAAGAAACCTATAAAACTAAAGAATAATAAATGGTAATTCACACCACGTTTCAGCATACTGGGGAAAAAAAAACAAAAAACAAAGAAAAACTTAAGAAACTCCAATTCATTAAATATGTGCATCATTTAAGGGCAAGAATCGTGCCACTAAAAACTAAAATAGTGGTATCTATGAATTTGGATTACGAAGAACTATTACCTCTCTTGGAAAGTGGTGGTATGTCTTTTGAGGGAAAAAATAGAAATAAGGGGGCAAATGAGGCACTATATCATGCCCATGGGTGACCCGAAAGGTATTTGGCACCACTTGGCTATAGTAGGATGCAAAAGCAGCATTTCCGATCCTAGGTTGTCCAAACGTCATGACCTGAACATTCTGCTCTGCAAGCTCAAGCTGAGAATATGACAAGTTTTTCACTAGACGACTCCAGAAAATCCAAGACAACAATAATTACACAAAAACTTGAGACTGAATCTCAAAATTCAAATTCTAAAGACATCCAAGAAATACACAAGTTTTGAATAGAAATAGAAATTTGGTGATGGAATAATTGACAAAATTACCAAAGCTTTTGAGGTTTAGCTTGATAATTGAAAGAGTGCCAATAGAAAGGGATATTGCAAGAATCAATCATCAACTGTTCTTTTTTTTTTTCATTTTTTTTTTTTTTTTTGTGGCACACACTAATAGCAAATTATATGCCAATTAAGAAAAGGCACCATATTCAGGAAATGTAAGAAACAACAGAAAATATTAAGAAAAAGTGAGTGTTGGATAGGTACACTGAGATCAAGTCCACAAAAACCAGCCATCGCCCCACCCATTGAATGCCCAGTCGAAATAATATTAATATTTCCATACAAGTTGATTGCCTTTTTAACTGCATTTAATACTCCAGGCCGTAATGTGGTGTTGTAGTAAGCAGAATAAAATCCATGATGCACCTAAAAAAAACAAGGCCACGTGAATGTATGCATACCCATAAACACTCACTATACATATTTACGAAAGAGACCCCCAATCACAAAACTTGGTTGTTCAAACCATCGCATTATCGATTCCAGGGTAGTCTACATCAAGCTGCTTCCAGTACAAATCTTCCACCCAATTCTGTATACTGTAAAAAGAAAAAAATTAAGCATAACATAAGGAATAAGCAAACTAGCCACAAGTACACCATGATCATCATGAACTAAAACATCTTATTATTCTATCTAAAAATGCATATGGCAGAATGATCAAAACAGGATTGGGTAATATTGCACATAGAAGCAAAATAAGATGCAACATGTTGGTTTCTTGCTTAAAGATAGTTATCTTTTCTAAGGAACCAAGTTGTGTATTCTTGGTGCCTCACTTTCTTGTATGGAAATTACATGCATGGTCTAGCTGGTCATTTTGGAAGAGATAAAACTGTCGCCTTAGTGGAGGACCCTTTTTATTGGCCCTCTTTCAAGAAGGACATCGCTCGCATTGTGTCTCAATGTCGTACTTGTCAGTTCAAAATGAAAAAGACTAAGCCAAAGTGGCGGGGAAGGGAAGTTGGGCGTGCAAGGCCTTGTCAATGATTTTTCAGCTAGTCACAAAGGTTCAGCTCCGCTCTTCCTATGGCCCAAGAGCATATTCATTCAAAGAGCTAGCAATTACTTTCTTCCCACCCAAAAATCATGGTAAGCAGGGAGAAAGACATTCATATTTACCCAAGCACAAGAAAAAAGGACTTTAGCGGAGAGCCAGGAATGCAGTCAAAGGCTAAAGCCCTTGAGCGGTAGGACTGTAAGCAAAAACCGCCAAATCGGAAAACCGAATCGAAATCGCATTTTAGAAACCGTCGGTTTGGTGCCACGTGGACCCGTCAACAAAATGGTTTTGAACCAAACCAAACCGGTCAAAAACGGTTTGGTTTAGGTTTGAGAATTTTAATTGTGGTTTAAAACCAAACCGGACTGGTGAAAAAATATATAAAAATAAAAAAATAAAAATAATGATTTTTTTAAAAAAAAAATTCATCCAAATATGCAAAATTCAATAGTTTTGTCATTTGTATGTATTTTTGTCAATTTATAATTTTCTATTACATATATATTATTATTACCAAATAATCCTAATTTATATCTAATAATCTCAAGACTAACATAATCTATCAAAAACCCTTTTCTTCTTTAGAATTCAAATTTTTACAGTTGCTTCTGAGTCTGCATTCTCAAATGGAGGTCAGATACTTGATTCCTTTAGGAGTTTATTAGGTGCAAGAATGGTTGGGGCTTGTATATGCGAAAATAATTGGTTGCAAATTAAAAATGAACATATAGTGCTGTGCTAATATTTAGATTAAGTGGAAGCATTTGATGATTCAATGAAAGTTGTAGCATGTGGTTTATATTTTCTATTACCATATTTTTAAAGATTATCTTATCTATCTAGTATCCAATACTCTGATGATATAACAAATGCATTTGTTTGACAATGGAGACTATGAATAATGTGTGACAATAATTGGTGTTTGAGTATATGTGAGAAACTGAATTCGTAACAAAATACAACGGTTAACTTGTGTAATTATTATGTTTAGATATTATAAACAATTGATTTATTATTATGGTTGGTTATTCTCTCTATCTAATCAGTAGTTTTATTTTTCAGATATAATGATCACGAGTCTTGTTGAACATCATTATATATTTTGGATTTTATATTTAGTTTAGTAGACTTGTATTGTAACGTTATCGTAACGTTTTAGCCTAAAATGGCAAACAAAAAACTATATTTTAGTTTATTGTGATTTCACTTTGATTTAGTTGATATTTAAATTTGTAGTAGATATATTTAGTTTGTTTTAGATTTATTGCTAGTAAGATATAAATATATATTGAATTCAATGAATTAATGTCATAAAAGTAGACAGATAAAAAATATACGGTGAAACCGATGGTTTAAAACCGGACCAAACCGTTAGGTTTAGGTTTGAGTTTTTTTCAAGCCGTTCAAAATGGTTTGGTTTAGGTTTGAGTTTTTCTCAAACCGGTTTATACGGTTTGGTTTGAAAATTTGTTAAAAACCGCAAAAATCGGACCGTTTACACCCCTATCGAGCGGGGATCTTCTTCTTTATAATACGTAAGAGAATACGAAAGTTACATCATAACACTGAGATGTACACTCTTCTACCCATTCCTCATACTACCTGGCGTGCCCTTAGTATAGATTTTGTTCTAAGTTTGTCTTAGACTGCTCAATATCATGAATTTATTTTAGTTTTTGTGGATAGAATCTCAAAGACGGCACATTTCATTCCATGTTCCAAATTTACTAATGCGTCACATTAGGGGCGGACCCACGAAGGGCCCAGCGGGGGCGGCCGCTTACAATTTTTTTAGCTTATTTTCTATCTCGAATGTAGCGAGAATCTGATAAAACTCATGTTTTGTATGTAATCTTTTTCTCTTTAATCTTGTTACATGTTCTTCAATCTTATAGAGTTGGATGGTTAAATTTCCTTCCCACTTGAATACAACTTGTCAGAAGGGCTTGGAGATGATTTGACAATTGAAGTCCACGATTCGAAAGGAAAGTATTTTGGCCACGTAGTAGTTCAGGTGGCTAATATTGCTGAAGAATTGGTATATTATGTAAATCTCATTTTGACCGCCTGTGATTGCAAAAAGTGTTGCATGGTCAGAGTGAATATATTTGTGGGTTTGATGCAGAATGAGAGGCTTCGTTCATGGCCTATATAGCATGAACTAGTTGGGAAAATGCAACTAAATCTAAACTATTCAACAACTCCCAAAAAAAAAAAAAATTCGGGGACGCTGCCCCCGAACCCCCACCCCTTCAACTTTGGACCCTTCTACTTTAGCGAGTTGACTCCATCCCTAATCTCGCCCCCACTCAAAAAATAATCTAGGTCCGCCCCTGCGTCACATGTTACTAAGTTGTTTTTCAAAGAAATTGTTCGCCTAAATGGGCATTCTACTATTGTGGATCATCGTGATGTCAAATATGTTAGTTAATTTTGAAAGATACTATAAAAATTGTTTGGAAGTACGCTTTAATTTTTTCCAGTTTCAACACATAGATCGACAATCAAACTGAGGTGGTTAATTATAGCATAGGAAACCTACTTAGTTACTTAGTCTGGATAAGCTGGAAAATTGGGATCTCGTGTTACCTATTGCTTAGTTTGCATAAAATAATCATGTCAATAGATTAAACGGTCATAGCCCGTTTGCTCAAACTTTTGCTGACTATATTTGTGAGTTGCATGATGAAATTAAACGTAAAATTTCTTTAAGTAATGATCAATGCAAACTTGCAGTTGACTCACACCATAGGCATAAGAGCTCTAGAACGTTTTCCCATGTCTCCAAAGAACTTTGTGCAAGATAAAGTGGCTTCTTTTACATTGTTAAAACGTTTGGAACTAATACATATCTATTTGATTTGCCAACATTTAAATATTAGTCTAGTTTTCAATATAGAACATTTGGACCTCCGATCTTACCATCTTCTATTTGTGCAAACTCAGGCTCCTTGCCCAAGGCATAAAGTTTTCCCAAACATGCTTACAAACATGCTTTCACACCATAGGCATAACAGCTCTAGAACGTTTTCCCAAACATGCTTCCAAACAACTTTGTGGTAGATAACGTGGCTTCTTTTCCATTGTTAAAAGGCTTGGAACTAATGCATATCTATTTGATTTGCCAACACTTAAATATTAGTCCAATTTTTAATGTAGTAGATTTATATTCTTATCGGAGGACATTTGGACCTCCTACCTTATTAAGGCCAGACAAAACTCTCGAACCGAACCGATCGAACCGGACCCGACCCCAACTGAACAATTCTTCTTAAGATAAATACCCAAACGTGTATCCGAATAGAGAACCGACACGTCTGGTTTAATTTTTTATTCTAGACCAAGAACCGAAAAATCAAATAAGAACTGAATCTCCCTAAATTTTTTATCTTATAAGTCAAATTATTTTTTTTTCTAACTAAATTTGCTAACTAATTAATTTAGGTCAAACCTAAAATATGATTTTTCCTATTTTTAATTTCCAGCCCAATTTAGTTAAACTGACTAAGTTTTACCTAACTTTCTTATTATACCATAGTACCTTTTTGCTATTATGGAGAAATCGAATTGGAAACTCGGCTGTGCCTCTCTTCATTATTGTGAGCTTGATATCTCCCCTTCACATGATTTTAACAGTTAAATATATGAACTCAACAAAAGAGGCGCAAAAAATATCATGAGATTAGACTACATTATTTTGTAAGAGTTAAAATTGAACATGTCATTAGTTGAATAAATGTAGCGTTATTGTAAATATTAAAAAAATTAATGTACGAACATCAAGAACCGAATGGAATCAAACCGAACCGGAACTATTTCATAATTAAATTTGGACCCGACGGTTTCACTTACTAAATACCAAAAAAATCGAATTTTTGTTCGGTTCTCTATAGAACCGCACCAAATCGAACAATGTCCAACCCTAGATCTTACCATCTATTTCTGCAACTCAGACTCCTTGCCCAACCCCCTCAGGCTCCAACTACCACATTTCCCCCTCAAGATATTATTGATGAGGTGCTTGAGGATTAATTTGTTACTTCCAAATGATCGTTTTAACAAGTTTCTCATACGTTGGAAAGATCGTCCATCTGGTGATGCTACTTAGATTAATAAAGATGAGTTTTTTCAAAAGGATACCAAGCTATTGGATGCCCATCTACGCTATTACTCACCGGAGTTGAGCGTTTTCAGCTAGGGAGAAATGATGTAACACTGAGCCCATGCTTGATTTAGATTATGAACTTTTTAGTAAATTTTGATAAAATATGATGAAATGTGTGGTTAAAATTAATTGTTAACTTTGACTTAGATTTTTATTAATATTTTAATCCACACCATACAGGGGCAGAGGGGTAAAAGTGTATTTGAGGTGAAAAGGAATTAAATTAATTAGGACTTCTATAATGCTAGATTGTGTTAGATTAGGATTATTTTCATAAAAAGTTTAGATTAGATTTTTTTTATTAATTTGCTACATAACTTAGAATTGTTTAAACCCCTATAGATATAGGGTTAACCTTTTGTTTTGAACACACTTTGATTATTGAATACAAACTACTTCTCTCTCTAATTTCTCGTCTTTCTCTCTCAAATTCTTCTCAATTTAAACTGCTATTTGTGAATTTCGTTTACAAGCTTTATAAGTCATAATATGCAGAAGATCATTCTCTGGTTTGGATGTTAATGAATATGATGCTTATTAAAGCAGGAACTCAACCAGAGAAGTAAAATTCCTTTTCACTCATTCATACAAAAAATAGTGCTCACAAACTCATATCCAAGCATCAAATTTGAGGTAAAACATGTAATCATAGAGAAGATAAAATCATGAAGCATCAGCATAGGCCATACCTGTTTCCTTGAGTCCCTCTGAACGCAATCACAATAGCATTAAGATCCTTGGCAACCCCAACAAATGCCTGTACAAGATCTTAACAGTTAATAAAAAACTAATACATGTTTGAAACACAAAAAGAGAGAAATAAATCTTTCCTTAGAAGGAAAAAAGGAATCCAACAAAGGAAAAAAAGGGTAGACTCAGAAAAGCACATATTTTCTCACCTGCAGGCAGCGTTTCACATCAACAATCAGGTCTATCATTTCAAATCCCTGTATAGGTCCCAATATGGCATCATTGCCATGCTCAGATTTCTCAATAGCTGTTCTATGATCATATTACTAACATTAGAATGTATACTTAGCCTTGGCAATATGTCATGGTCATTACCTTCATTATATCATCACATCTTGAGCAAGTCCAGGTAAACAATTCGGTCAAGTCTGACAAATACACCTGCAAGTAAAAGACTTCGTTATGTCGAGAACTCCTCAAAACCTTGTACTATAATCAATAAAATGTTGTAGTTGTGCTCAGGAATTTTTCTGACCAAACTATTATTTGACAATAATTTTTCTTATGCATTGCTAGATGACAAGATTTACTCGATCAAGCAGTAAATGATGATATTTATTATTCAGCCATTATAATCAAAAAATTCACTAGATATAATTATCACATTCTCCACATGTTTGTTGTGAAAAATGTTAATTTACGAAAAACTTACAGCTGAAGCATATTCAACCAATATTCTTGCAAGCGTGTGATTGTAAGTCGCCATATGATGATGATGTTGATGTGTGTGCTTCACCTTTACCTTAAGTTCTGCAACCAAAATAAACAAAAAAAGTAGGCAGCAATTAAAAAATTTCCCCCCACAAAAGCCACTGGAAATCAGTAAAGCAGCACACATAAATAATAATTTTCAAGAATGTCTTGTATTCGACCACTGAAGCTTTGGACAATCGATATATTTTTTATTAGCTAGCTGATTAAAAGGAAGATATGTCTAATTCTATCCAGAAAATCAAAACAAACACCAATGCCACCAATTATTCAGTCGAAACCCTTTGTCATATAGTAATTGAGCTCAAATTCACAAGCAATATCTCCCAAAACTCTAGTTAGTGCCATTCACTATGATTAATCAAAATTCAAATGCTCCATAAATTATCCAACCGAATTCCAAAGTTCTTCAGAAAGAGAGAATATTACCTCTACCAGATGAAAAGGAAATTACGCATATGATAATTGCCACAATCATCCACACCCTTCTTTCCATACTCTTGCCAAAAAAAATTTAAAAAAAATACACACAATCAATAAAATCTTGAACTCTCAAAACCAGTTAACCCGATTGATTACAGAACAAATCCTGTGAAAAAAAAAAAGTAAAAAATTAACCTAATTAAAAGGTCTGGAAGTTAATTCAATTCTCAAATGTGATGAATTCCGGTGATCGTAAAACGATGCTGATATTCGGGGACGTGAGAGGAGGCAAAAAGACGACGGATTACAAAGACTAGATCTTTTATGGCTATTACAAGATAAGCTTTTTTATGACTAGTATATATGGTGAATTCAACCTTTTAAACCCGAGCGAGACTGAAATTCCGAAGTTACCCCGGTTTGCCGGTGGCTTATTGCCTTGGTGGTGGAATTATGGGTTTAAGATGGGGTGATTTCGTAATTTCACGGAACTGTGGACGGCGGGTTGAGGTGGAGATGATGACGTTTAGTTTCTTCAGGCTACCTACCTACGGATAGGATAATGCTCAATGTTGTCTATGTCCATGCCGCAACCGCGACGATTTCTTGTTTATATCGTATTTTCTTGAAATTAAATTTAAAAGAAAACAAAAATTATCCGTATTATCTAGTGGAATCCAGATTTCTCCCCCGATTGTGAAATAATTGTATCTATCCAAGTGTTCGACGAATTAAATTTTAATTTTAATAATATTAAGCCCATGTTTAATGGATATTAAAATCAAATTTTTAACAGATTTTAATGAAAGCTAATAAAGCCCTTGTTTGGCTTCGATTAAATTTTAGATTTTAATTTAAGTCAACATTAAAAATTAATTTTAATCGCTTATTTTATGGATCTCACAACTTTTCAATCACTCATTTCATCAACTTCTATTAAAATTTACTAAAAATATAGTTTTAATACCCACCAAACATGGGCAAAATGTGTAGTTGAAAATTAATGAATCTCATTATATGTTATTAAAATTAATTATTGATTTTCACTTTAATAAGAAACTAAATATTAATTTCTATAAATAAATAAAAAAAGAAGAAGAAGAAGTCTAGATTGATTTTAGATGTAGACATAAAATTAATGAAATATGCATGTCAACATTTTAGAAAAGGTCAAAAGTAAAAATTTGATCCATTAATAAGTTATAACGTGATGCACGTTGAATTTTGATCTATAAAGAAACAAATAGTGTAATGTTATGCACGACAAAATTTGATTTGATTTTTTTTAGGAGGAAAAAAAACTAGGTTGGCTTTACTTTTGATGATTGATTGTCAGCAAATTTTGTTGAGTGCGGTGGCGGACCCAGCATTAAAGTTCATGCAGACGGGCGTTGATTGGTCAATGTCGACAATCAGCATTGACCCGGCTGATGTTAACCTGTCAACGTCCAATTCCCCCAATTTCAATTCCAAATCCAAATCCAAATTCAATTTCCTCAATTCCAATTCATAAATCATACATGAAACAACACTGAAAACTATAATAAATCTTGATTTCATAGCTCATAAATAGATAATAACACCAAAACAAATAAAAAAAAAAAAAAAGGATGGACAGAAATGAGAAAACTCACGACGTCGCGATCGCAAACAGTGGCAAAGTTGCAGCTGTTCACACTGGTGGACTGGCAATCGGTGGTGGTGAGGATTCATCGGTAAGCAGACCGCGGACGGGAGAAGACGGTCGGACAATCAGTTAGTGGCGAAACTAGGCAGGAAATCGGAATCGCGTTGAAGCCTTGAAGTTGAAGAAAGTGATTTTATTTCCAAAAAATTTAATTTCAATTGGGGAAAAGGGGTTGAGCTCATGGCTGGACCTATATATAATTAAGTATTGGACAGCAAAACAAATGGCCCAGCTGAAAAACAAATGCCCCAACCCAATTAAAAAAAAAAAATGATTGGGCTGGGCAGCAACGACCCAATCTCATAACAAAAAAAAAGAAAAAAAGAAAAAAAGAAACGAGATAGAAGATGAACAAGCAGAGAAGAACAGCAGAACCAAATCAGGCGCCGCGCCGACTGCCATCTTCTTCATAAAACTCTTCTGGCAGAGCCCAGCACGCACGGCTGCCCTTTTGATCGAGTGCTGAGTCCGCTGCTAGTTGAGCGTACATCAATGTAGCGAGCTCGTTGAAGCATTAATAATGAAGAAGGAACAGGGGCGGACTCCACATTTTTGAAATCTCATTTTTGACCACACAAAAAATTTGTTTCAGTATGCCCCTGAGAAGGAAGGTATATTTTAATGTAAGGTATCTTATATTTCTTATATGAGGGATGCTATTTCCTAATTCTATATGAATGCCATATTAATTGACAATTATTCATCTAAATAAATAAAAGACATAAATTAACTATAATAAAAATAAATTCAAATTGTTTCAAATTCTTCATACAAAATAAATACTCATACATATTGGGTCTGATCTAATTGATTCGAAGCTCAACTGACCCATCATTAAATTATCTCAAGTTCAAAATTCAATTTTTCAATCCAGTGCTTCAACTTGTTCTTAGGTTCCAAAGTCGCGTGACTCGAGACTCGAGGACCCATCGCTCGAACAATCGGACGAGGACGAGGGAGGCAGCACCCTAACCGTGCCGTTAGTGCTTCAATCGCCGCCCACGGGCCACGGGTAGCACCTGAAGGTGATGCCATGGGCGACCAATCGATATTACCTAGCAACATCAATTAGTGCTATTGTTCAGGTGAATTGAGGGGGCTTGAGTGTGACCTAAGTGCTCCCAGGTTTGCAATGGGCAATTCCTTCAACGCTTCTAGTGCTATCGTTTGGGTGAATTGGGTGGGCTCGTGTGTGACCCAAGTGCACCCGGGTCTGCAATGGGCAACTCCTTCAACGCTTCTAATCTGCAGTTCCATTGTCACGAACCAAGTTGTTGCCTCTTTTCACTTGGGGCGCCAATCATCGCATTGCCATCCCTGTCACCATCCACTCCCTTTTTGCCCTCGGATCATCTTCAATTTTCAATCTTGACTTTTAATTCAATTCTTCAACCTAATTACAAGACCTAATAATTTTTTACAAGACATTACAAAGAAATACAATTCTATAATTTCCTATGCCCAAAAATTAGAATTATACCTAATTGAACAAAATTAACACCACCAAAATTTTTACAAATACATATATCAACAATTATATGATTTAACAATAGATAAATGTAACAAAATCTATTGGCTACAAGCGAAACAATAATTCATTCATAAAAAATAATTCAATCAATCCTAATAAATTCATAGAATCAAGAAACTCCTATGGATCGTTCAATTAAACATGTAATCTCAAGATTTAGATATGCAACTTATAGTTAATCATATATCTACGCTTGGATACAAATTGTTAAAAATTTAATCCCAAGAAACACAAAAAATAATTTTTTTCTTTAATTTGGGACAATGATATTTTCTTGATTACTTCAATAAAAAGTTGTGAAATGATGAATATACCTTCTGATGGGAACACACGTTGTAATTGAAGCTACGAAACCTACGACAGATTAGATCAAACCCAAGAAAATCTAGAATCAACGTTTGAAAACTTGACCCAATAAATTATTGAATCAAAGAACTAAGACAATCGCCGACAATATTTTGACCACATGATCACAAAACTTATGAACCTACTTAAATTGATGAACACTACAAGAATTTAATTTTTGATAAGTTTAGAATTAATTAATTGAATGAATAATGAGAAGAAAACAATATACATTGCAATAAATATCTTAATAATTGTCAAGAATTACCATAAAATTAAAGTTTTAAATAAACTAAGATTCTTTTCAAAATTTGAAAAATTTGCCCTAACATTGTGTTACGTGGTCACATAGCTCATACAAAAGTGTCACTCTGATTCTCAATTTAAAGACATGTGGTCGCATACCTAGGGTAGGCGCATAGTTACTTTTTTCAACTTTATCATCCGCTGCTTAAACCAAGTTGATCCATCTTGTTTCTTCTTCTAAGCCCTGCATCATATGAAACTTGTCCATTTGCTTGTCGTGATCAATGTTTCGTCCATCATAGCTTGAGCAAGTAGTCACATTACTTCTTTAACCTGCCTCGCTCGCGAACTAGTATAGGTCATTCCTTAGCTATCAACGGATCCTTGCCCGGACTTTCCCTGTTATAATTGATTATATCATCCCCTTCCTCTTCGAAAAGATTCGATCTTGAATCTGTACCCGCATCAAAGAGAGAAAGATCGAAGACATTAAAGGTGGCCACTATTTCTCACCATTTGAAAAGAGAGATTTAAAATCTCAAGAAACTTCTTGACCATTCTCTTATTAGGGTTGTGGATGCATCATACACATGTTGAGGCAAAGGGTCCCTGAAATCTCTACAGAGGGAGATTGTGTCTTACGGATAAAATTTAGTTAAACATTAAAATATTATTTAAGGTAAGTGTTTCGCGCGAGTCTCACTAACAATTAAAAGATAGTTCAGATGATTGTGTGAGGAACAAATATCGCGAGACAAACTCCCAACGAGGGACACTTTATTTATGAAGATTACAATTTGCAAGAAGCGAAATGCCTCCAAGGGACACAAGCACACAAAGCAATTGAAACTTTAACGAAAAGAACTAAAAGAAATGAAATTACATAATTCTCTGTTTGAGAGTGATTGATTCGGGCTCCTTTGCTTTTATGTTTTCTCTTCTCTTTTATACATTCTCTGACAGTTTTTGTTGTGGAACCGTTTGACAGCTGCTCGTTGCCTTGTAGCTACCCACTTTCTCCATAATGGCTAACTAATCAAGGAACTACCGTCTTAACTACTGTCATTACTCCCATCATTTAACTGCTTGCAACCGAGATTCTTGGATCGTGGAATGTGATAGAATGTCCATTAACCGATTCAATAATAGTCGCCTTAAATAATAACCAGACACTATATTTGCCCAGATCTTGGGTGTCTCGCAACATTAGGCGAATATGGGGTTGTCGCTCTGAATAACAATAAAGCACTATACTCGTCCCGATCTTGGGCGTCTTGCAGGCTTGGACGACAATTGGACCGTCACTCTGAACAACAATAAGGCAATATACTTGCCCCAATCTTGGACGTTTTGCAAGTTGAGCGATGATGGGCCTCCGCTACATAACTCCGTCTTGAGTTTTTTACATGGTCTAATTTGGGCATATCCTCTGAATTTCCTGGCTGGGCTCAATTTCCTGGACCATTTAATTTGGCCTCATTTTTGTATGTCAACAGTAAGAGTTTGAATTATTATTCTTAATGAAATCGAATCCCAAAACTCATAAAAGGTACTTGAAATATTTGTGTGTACGTGGGTAAGTACGGTCGACACTACAATGGTCTAGAAACCCTACTTTAGTTCAGTGCCCTTTTGTAGGTGACCCAAATTTCATCACTATGATACTCTTTTGTTGCGACAAGACACATCATGCATGCCCAAATATTCCAATGGGTGACGAAAAGCTTGAAAATATGTGAAAAGATTGGCTTTTCAATTGTTGAGATTTCTCCATACGAGTATGGATTTGTTTTTCCATTTCATTCAGATGATTGTGAAAACAATGACATTCTTTTACCTTTTGTCAAAAAGCCTTGTTAATCGACTCTTTGCCGAGTATTCTTTTTTTGACACATTATATAAATGCAACATTATTCTTAACACCTAATGAGTTGTTTGTTTTTCTTATATCCATCAATCTTCTCTTTTTGTCGTGTCCTCCACACAAAACACATAAACTTCAAAAAGGGGTTGTTCTCTTCATGTTTCAGCTTTTTATTTTTGAGTTTTTGAATTCATTTTGAGATTGGGGGTGGTCGGTGATGGTGGCCTTGGTGTTGGTCTTGTTGGCGATGGTTTTGGCGGTGTTGGGGTGGCGACGACGGCGATGCTGGCAGTGCTTGAGTGATGTTAAACTGAAAATACTTAAAACGTGTTTTGAAGATTTTGGCTTAATTTTAACTGAAAACACTCAAAACGACAAATTTGTCGTTTTGGATTTTTTTTTTGTAAATTTTAAATTCGTTTTTGAAAATAGGTGAATAAACGTGTTTTCAGTGTTTTCGGAAACTAAAAACTTAAAATGGTCGTGTTTCAATTTTGAGTTTTGAGTTCATTTTGAGTTTAGTGGTTTGAGTGTCCATTTTAAGATTGTTGAAAATGTGTTCTTTTTGTCATTTTAAAAAATTATTTTTAAAAATCCAAAATTGGAAAATGCGTTCTTCCCATCTCTCTCTCTCTCTCTCTCTCTCTCCCTCTCAAGGCCGTCGGTGCGACGAGTAGCGAGCGGTAATATGTGTGATCGCCGACTGAGATGTGCGACAATGTACGACGAGCAACGAGCGGTTGTATGTGGGATCATCGGTGGAGATATACGACGAGCAGCGAGCGATGATCGTTGCGATCATCGGCGGCTTCGTCTCTTTTTTTTTATGTGGTGGTTGGTTGTGGCTGTGGTGGTGGTGTGTGGTGGTTTTGGGTCTGATGTGATCCAGACAAGGCTTCAAATGAGCAAAGAATCGAAGTGCATTGAGGAGGAGTCAAGGTCAAGCTCGAGAAGGAGTTGAGGTTCGGATCAAGCTAAAGAAGCCACGCAATCGTGTAATTGAGCTATGAAGTCCAAAATGTTGGAGTTGAACAGCCATTGGACAAGTCTCATCAAGAAACCAAGGGCCGAAAATGATTGAAAAGCGGTCGAAACAAGAAGTCAAAATGGAGGCAAAGCTAAAGAACTACGCGGCCGCATAATTCTAAAGCCATGCGGCCGCATGGCTAGCAACCGAAAGTTGCATGGGCAAATTGGTTTTGCCCATGCGGCCGCATGGACCAATTTTTTGGCGAGAATTTTCAATTTGTATTTAGTTTCCTAATTTGATTCAATTACCTTCTTTTAGTATTTTTTAGCATATTTTGGGTCCAATTTCGTGGCAAATAGGGTTTCCTTAGTTTTCATATAAATACTTTGCATTATTTCATTATAAAACAGAATTTTATCATTATTGAGAATTAATACAACTTTGTGAGTTTTTTTCCTCCAATGTTCTTGGTGGTTTAAAGACTAAATCTTGAATTTATCAAAAAGTGTCGCAATCCTTTTATGGCGTTCCTACTTCCCGATTCTTGTTCTTGTTTTGAAAGTATTTTGAAATTGCTAAAAATGTATTTGGTTTCTCATTTTGAAAAAATTACTTTTCATGACAGAAAATTAGAAAACGTGTTTGGTTTGAAATTTTGAAAAATTGTGTATGATATTTTATTTCATGAAATTTTATTATTCGGTTAAAACAACAAAAAATTATGTTAATATATAATCAAGTAATATATAAAATTTTAAAAGTTAATGAATTTTACAATATTTTTTTATTAATAATAAAATAAATAATAAATTGAGTTCAAAATATAGAAAAAAAAATAAAAATTAATGACGTGGACTTAGAATTTCCATCTATGCTCATTTAAATGTTTTTTTTAATAGAATTTTTACGTTTTTTTATTTTTTATTTTTTCAAGAGATTTTTATAATTTTTATGTTTTCATATTTTTTTTTTCCTGAAATTTAGATTTTCTCAAAAAATTTATTATTTAAAATTTAAAATTTTATTCTTTAGAATTTCAGTTTTTTTAAAATTCTTTTTTTAAAATGTATTTAAATAAAATTTTAATTAACCGTTTGTTTTCCATATTTTGAAAATACTCAAAATGTAAAAAAATGTATTTTTCGTTTTTATTATAAATTTGACATCATTTTTGAAAATGCATTTTAATAGATACCAGGCCAAATATGTTTCCATTATTTTGCAAAATTGAAAACAACTTGAAAATAGCAAACCAAACGTATCGCAAATTCTTAGATTTTTGTTCAAAAATTGTTGATTACTATTACACGTGATTGTGTGGAAATTTAAAGTGAATTAAAGAGAATATTTTACATTTTTGTAAGATGGCCAATTTGAATTAGGGTAAATTGTAGCCGCGATCACAAATCTTTCAACTTCTTGTAATTTTTATCTTAACTTTTCATTTGTTGCAACTGTATTCCCGAATCTTTCATTTCCTTGCGACGGAAGGACATATGTAAAGAAGGAAGACACTCTTGTATTTTTATTATAATTCTCCTTATTTTAAGATATATTTTTCATTTTTCATTTTATAGAAGACTTGTACAATGAATATATGGAAAGCTTATAATCCTCTATGACTGTTGTGCTGGAATTTCCATGTGCTGGAGGGATTGACTGGTTGTGATTCCATAATTGGTAAGATTGACATAGGCTCTCTAGCTGAATATGATTCCATAATATGTGGGATTCCATGGCTTTTATCCCCTCCTCAAACTCAGCTAGGGAATAAGGTTGAGTTTGGTAAGCAAGAATTCAAACTGAGGACGAGACAAGTTCTTAGTGAAGATGTCAATCGTTTGAAGCTTTGAGGGGATATGGCGGGTGCAAAGTGCGCCACCAACCACTTTCTCTCGAACGAAGTGAACATCTATTTCATTATGTTTACTTCGTGCATGGGAGATTGGGTTGGCGGCCAAGGCCAATGCACTCTCATTGTCGCAAAGAAGAAGAGGTGTTGTTGGAAGATGAATGTCAAGGTCAAGCATGATATAAGAGAGCCAAATGACTTCTCTTAATAAAAGGATTGTGTTACTCCTTCTAATAAGGTTAACCTTTTAAGATGAAACCCAAAATCTTAACATGGTATCAGAACTCATTAAACTCCAACGATCAATTCAATCCGATTAAGACTCAAAAAATGAGCACAAAGATTTCAAGATTGGCCTGCTTAAACGAGCCACCATCTTGTGGGGACATGTTAAGGAATATAATCCCACATCGAATAAAGATGAAAAATATAGATTAATTTATAAATGGTTTGTTCTACTCCTCTTAATAAAGTTGACCTTTTAAGATGGAACCACAAATCTAAACATGGTATCAGAGCTCATTAAACTACAACGATCAATTCGATCCGATTAAGATTCAAAAAAATTGGGCACATGGATTTTAAGATTAGTCTGCTCAAACGGGCTACCATCTTGGGAGGCATGTTAAGGGATATAATCTCACATCGAATACAGATGAAAATATAGATCAATTTATAAAGGATTGAGATATTCCTCTTAACAAAGTTGACCTTTTAAGATGTAATCCCAATTTTGTACATGATATCAAAGTCCATTAAACTCCAACGAGCATTTCGATCCGATTAAGACTCAAAAGAATGAATATACGGATCTCAAGATTGGTTTGCTCAAAATGAGTCACCATCTTGCGGGAGTATGTTAAGGGATAAAATCCTACATTGAATAAAGATGAAAACATAGACCAATTTATAAGAGTTTGACCTATTATTCTTAATAAGGTTGACCTTTAAGATGGAACCTCAAATCTTAACTTGGTATCAGAACTGTTAAGCTCCAACGAGTAATTCGATTCGATTAAGACTCGAAAAAAATTAAGCACACGAATTTCAAAATTTGTCTGCTCAAACGAGCACCATCTTGCGTGGCATGTTAAGGAATAGAATCTCACCTCAAATAAAGATGAAAACATAGACCAAATTATACAGAATTTGGCTACTCTTTTTAATAAGGTTGACATTTTAAGATGGAATCTCAAAGCTTAACAATATAAACTATTTTTGTCTATATGTTCATTAGTTAACCAGAAAAATGATTTTGATGACATTTTTAACAATTTTAAAAAGGGCAAAATACTCACTTTATGTTTTTCACATGTAAGAATCCCTTTGAATATTTAAAAATTATTTTATAAGAAAAAAGTCTCTCGTAAGTATTATATTTTAAAAGATGTATTTTTCTTCTTGTAGCACGCAGAAAACAGGGAAAACAATCTACTTAGAAGGGAGGCCCCAATAGTGTGTGATTCCAGCGCGTGGGGGGAATGCGATTCCCTGTAGGCTGTACGTATACATTTTTGTCGCCTGGTTTGAGTTCCATTATCCAAAAAATTATTTTTCTTCAAATTTATTTTCAATTATATATTTTTACAATAAAATATTTTTGAACGTAAATTAAAATTTCTTCCTATTTTTTAACAACACGTTATTTGAAATCTAATTAAAATTGAAAATATAGTTGTTATTGGGCCCCACTCATCTAATAAAAGTCAACAATAACGGCTAATTTTTCAATTTTAATCCGATTTTAATCCTTACCGAACAAGCTCTAACATACAAATGGGCTCAAACAAGGGTTTAATTTAAACTAACAAGAATTTTTTATGATTTTTTAAACTAATATTTATCATGAAAAGCGTATTTGGCTAGTGATTATTTATAGGTTAATATATCTACAATAAAATCTTAATAAATTATTTGAATTTTAATTCACGTCTCTCTCATTATTAGTTATTAATTTTGACACGCATCTCTCTCAACTATCTGTGTCGGCAAGAGCCAATGTTCTAAGGGGGACCTCATTAATTTAATTTATGACATTTGCACATTCTTCATACGTAAGCACTTAAAATGACGTTAAATTTTTCTTTAGGAAATACGACAATATAATTAGAATTCACCTGACAAATATAAAGTACCTATGTTTTTACTCGACCATCCAATTAATTAAGAGAGAATGTATTCAATATTTATAAACGATGTTGCGTCTAGCTTGTCAAGCCATCGAGGCAAATGATATGACGAAACAAATGTTGAGGATTGGAAACCATAATTCCATTCCATGGAGAACAATCAGTTCGCGGATATAAATAAAGACACGCAGGGATTTATATGTCATCCTCCGTCGCTATAGCAATTCGCGATGAAAAGAAGTTGATCAAAGAAAATCGTACCCCCGATCTTCTCTAACATCTCTCTTTTACGATAATAATATAAAATTGAGTGGTGCTAGTGGTACATTAGGGGAACCATAATGGTGTCCATAATGGACACATGGCTCCTCCCTATTGGAGGGTGTACTGGCCCACCAGCACACCCTCCAACAAGGAGGAGCCATGTGTCCATTATGACTCCCCTGATATACAAGAAGAATTATCCTATAAAATTCTAATGACGCCTTCTTATTTATGAGGTAAATTAGGACAAAATTGAAACTATACGCGTACCAATTCAGCATAGTGACTATAAATGAGCTTCACAACTTAATAGCAAAGAAAACAACCAATCCAATTAGATGCCCTTGATCTTAAGATGTGACAATGTTTCATATCAATAGTCAATTATTATAAAAAATTCTCCTTTATCCAAGTTTTAAATTGACTATAAAACATATATGCACGCTTGTTATAATAGAAGTATTGGCATGGTGTTAGCCATGTGATTACGAAATTCTATCCTATTCTTGTTTGTGGCTTTCTATTTTTCCTTTTCGAACTAGATGCCACGAATCTTGATATTGGAAAAAAAAAAATGTCCCAATTGGATAAATCCAACTTCTTCTCCAACTCACAAGATGCTTTCTAGACAGATACATCTCAAAGTTACGTGAATTACGTTTACAAAAATAAAATTGAAGAACGGTGTCTGAAAAACGATCAAACTTCTTTTTCGAAGGAAGCTGAATTTCACTATTTAAAACTTGTGTACTTTTCGAAGGGTCGCGTTATATAACCTTCAAGACAAATATAAGTGTTTTGAGGAAAATGGTCTTTATTAGGTAAGCCAACTTTGTGTTCTTCTTTGGATTAACAAAGCTAATCAACTTATGAGTGGCTCAAAATCACTTATGAGTGGGGCTCAATAGAAATTGTCGCTATATCCCAGCCTAATACACGTCATCTATCGTGGAATTGACTTGGGTTATTTTATGGAGTCGGTAGGAGCAAAGGATTAAGCCCTTGTTTGGATAAAATTTATTAATGATTTATAATAGATTAAAATATTTTTTATTCACATATTTCGTGAAATTCAAAAGTACTACTCATTTATCAAACATTTATTTTAATCTATGTAACCATTTTTTGACAATCATTATTTTAAAATTCTTATTTTAGTGACGGATTTACCATAGGGACATTGACCCCACAATAAATTTCAAATATGTTATTTTGCCCAAAATTTTTAAATATTTTCAAAAAAGTCCTCATAATTTTTAAATTTTGTCCTCAGAATTGAAATTTTATGAAATTTGTCTCCACAATTATTTTCTTGTGGCGCTGCCCTTGATTTCTCACACTTATTTTTAATTACATCTATACAATAAAATATTTTGCACGTAAATTTTTAAAAAAATTACTATTCTTTAACTACACTTCAAAATTCATTTTTTTTTCAAAATGATGGCCATCAAACAATGCTTATATTTAATTGTTTATAAACAATTGTAGTTTAAATTCTATAATCATAGATTAAGGGTGTTTTTGAGCCACATTATTTTGGAAGAATGCATTTTGGAATAGTAGATTGATGGAGAACGTGTGATTGAAAAAGAAGGAAAAATTATTGATGTGATCAAAAATATTATTTTATTGAAGAATGTGTGATTAAAAATGAGTAAACAAAATAAAAATGAAAATTTTAACGTGGGACAAACGGGGCTAAATCAAAGCCGTACAAAGGACGCGTATGTTACAATTCCCGTATGCAGAGATTCGTTATTGTGCAAATTAGTGGTGCAACACATCAATCATTATCAAATCAAACATCAAATTTTACTACCAAAAGGCCAAAGGATAAAAGAAAATCAAAATATCTTATCTAAACATAAAGTTCCGTATGTTTCATTTTATTCAAAATACGTCCTCTTTTTAATCATAAATATTTCAATAAAATAATATTATACGTAAGTTCAAAAAAATTCCTTATTTTTTAAACCACACATTCTTTAAAAAAAAAAAAAATCACTATTTTTAAGTACATTTTTCCCAAAACAAATTTTAACGGAAGCCAAACGGGGCTTGATTCCTTCAAATCCAATGTTATTCTTTCCTTTGTCAAAAAAAAAAAAAAAACTAATCCCACGCCACACCCACCCCACCAAAATTCCATATAAATGTTCCCATGCAGCTTCCATTTTCCTCACAGCGAAACCAAAGTACTCTCCATAGCGATCCTTACATCTTCTGTTTTAGCAGAAAACCTTTTTAAGTTTTTTTTTTTTAATAATTACTTTTGTTGCATCAATGGATAGGGTGAGAAATATTGTGTCAGAAAAGCCAGTGGTGATCTTCAGCAAGAGTTCATGTTGCATGAGCCACACCATTAAGTCTCTCATCTGCGATTTCGGCGTAAACCCGACTGTTTACGAGCTGGATGAGATCCCGAGAGGCCGGGAAATCGAGGCGGCTATATCGAGGCTCGGCTGCAACCCCACCGTCCCGGCGGTCTTTATCGGCGGCAAATTTATTGGTGGAGCCAATGAGGTCATGAGTCTTCATCTCAAAAGATCATTGAAGCCAAAGCTCATAGAAGCTGGTGCCTTATGGGTCTAAAAATTATTGCACTTTTTTTAAAAAAATAAATAAATAAATTATCCGGCTCTAATAATAATAATAATAATAAATTAATGCATTTTTGTTGCATTAATTTAATGGTAGTAAGAAGTCGGATTAAAGTGTAGTTTTAGAGAGAGAGCATGCAGTTTTTCCTAACAATATTAACTAGTGAATAACTACGTGTACTTGTTAAGTAGCTTTTTTTTGGTGAAGTTGCTCGTGCTTTTGATTAGTAATAAATTTCATGTTTAGTAACTAACATTTTTTACGCAATTTTTATAGACCTCGTTCGGCATGTTGAGTACGTTCAATCTTCAACGTGTTTTATCTTCTTAAACGTATTTCTTAGAGTCCGTTTGATTGCAAAGTAGAAAAATGGGTGGGAAAAAATATTTTACAGGAAATTGAATTGCCTAAAAATGGTTTTAATGGATATTGTAATTAATTGTGTTTGATTGATATAATTTTTCACCTGAAAAATATTGAAAGTTTGGTATCTATTTGGCTTCGTTTTTTTATGAAAATTGTCCATTAAAGTGATATTTTTTCTACTATTGAGTCTAGAATTTGTTCCAATTGAAAAAAAAAGATTTTTTTTTTAAAAATATGAAAAAAATTTATCATACCGAATACAATTCATTTGACTTTGTTTTACATAAAAATTGTCCATAAAGTAAAAAAAAATTTCTACCATTGTGTCTAAAAAATTTTCTAATTGTCAAAAAAAAAAAACAAACAAACTGGTTTTCCACAAAATCAAAGAAATTGTAAACATGTGAGGTAAAGTAAGAAAATTAATTCTAAAGAAAACTTTGCCAATCAAACAAGGCAAAAGATGGAAAATGAATTCCATTTTCCATGGAAAATCTATGCTATCAAACATAGCCTTAGAGTATATACTCTCCAACAAATTTAGTACATTCAATTCAAGAGATCATGTCGAGTCCATCACAAATGTTATCAAAATGTTTCTTTTCTTTAATTATTATGTGAAATCTCAAAATTTAATTTATAGTACGTACTAACCTATGTTGTAGAGAATATTAATAATATATCAAGTTTCGAACAAAAAATAAATAATTTTTTTTTATGAGGTATAAACACCAGGTCGGCCGCAAATTGTTTCAAAATCCTCTTTTCTTCGATCATGATCACATTATCTAATCTGCTATACCAAACATGCCCGATAATTGATATCTCATCTGAGACAAAATTCTCAAAGATTGAAAAAGGGTCATGTGAAATATTTGTTTGTTATATATTCTGAATAATATTCAATATTTATCTAGAAGAGAATCTGACCTCATCAATAGCTAGCTGATGCATGAAATTGCTGATTAGCTTCATGACAAAGCTATATAAACGTGGCAAAATGCTAGAAATGTCGATCACTACTACTTTTTTAAGGAGTCAAATGTTAGATGATTCCCTCCGTGTTTATTACGCATTAAAATTTTTATTATTATTCTTTTACTTAATTTTAACCATACATTTTTTAATAAAATAATATTTTTCATCACATCAATAACTTTTTCTTCTTTTTCAACTACACATTCTCCATCAATTTACTATTTCAGAATACATTCTTTCAAAATAATGTGGCTCAAACACACCCCAGCATCTGTTTGGTACATATTAAAATTTTTCATTTTCATTCTTTTACTCATTTTCAACCACACAATTTTCGATAAAATAATATTTTTTTATCACATCAATTACTTTTCCTTCTTTTTCAACTACACATTCTTCATCAATCTACTATTCCAAAATATAATCTTCCAAAATAATGTGGCTCAAACACACCCCCGATTAGATTTAATAAGAAAAATGCTAAAAGCCTGTTTGGTACGGCTTAAAATCCAATTAAAATTGAAAATATGGCCGTTATTGAGTACCATCCGTCTAATAAAAGTCAACAATAACGACTATATTTTCAATTTTAATCTGATTTTAATCTCTACCAGACAACCTCTAAGTGTACATAATATATGTACATAACCCTCACATGTGGTGGGATCCACAAAAATGCGGGCCCCACTTCATGTGAGTGTTATGTAACACTCTATGTACATATATTATGTACTTCAAGCACTTCTCATTTAATAAAGTGTTTTTTTAAATGGGAATTATATCTATTTTATGCGAAAATTATGATTCTATAATAAATTACTATAATATTATTAAAAAATTAAGTTTATGTAACTTAAATCACCTAAAACTTGTAAGTACACGATATCTTAGACAAGTAATAAAATGTAAATAATGTATCAAACTTGTATTTATCTGTACAATAAATTATTTCTAGCCTTAATTGAATTTTACCAAATTTACGCAAATTTTGAAATTTGATATAAACTAAAATCCAGCTAAAATTAACTAAAAAACACGTTCATTTGTTCAAAATAATAATAATAATAATAACAACACGCTGAGAACTTTGAAGAAGTTTTGAATATGAAAAATATTAGTTTATTTTAACGATTGATATTCTTAAATTAGTTGACAATCTTTCAAATTAGGTCGAACCAGACTCTACTTGTGAAATTCATATACCTTTATAAAAGTTGTAAACAAGTAAAATTGTATATAGAACAACCAAATAATTTACACATCGATTTACATAATGATAATATCAAGAAGAGAGAGAGAGAGAGAAGGAAAAAGATGTTAATTATAATTCTTAATTCACATTATCTATATGTAAATCAATACATAAATCATAATGTATAAATACAGTTAAACCTTGATAAAGTAATATTCTCGGGACAAGAAAAAATATTCATTTAACGAGATTATTTATTTATCGATAAATGAATAAATTATTCATTTATCGATAAATAAATATTTATTATTTTAGAGAGAGTTTTTCAATATAAAATATATACATTGTATATGGTAATAAAAATCAAAAGACACTAATCAAAATATTATTTGAATCTAGGGAAGCTCAAAAGTTTTAGTGAAACTTAGGGCCCATTCGGTATGGATTAAAATCAGATTAAAATTGAAAAACTAGCCGTTATTGTTGACTTTTATTAGACGAGTGTGACCCAATAACGACAATATTTTTAATTTTAATTGGATTTTAATCCATACCAAACGGGGTCTTAATGTCTCTAGAAACTAAGTTCACGTACATAGCAAATGAAAAAAGTTTAGTCTTTACCTATAAAAACTAGATGTTTGGAATACATATTCTAAGCACATACAATATTTTGTTTCCCCTCCAATGTCTTCTCATCATTTGAAAAGAGTAAAAAAATTAACTTTAATCGATAAAATGAGGAGTGTAATATGTGAGCATAAAAAAAAGAATACAACCATTAGCCAAAAAGATATGCAAGCATGTGTGCAACAAAAGTTTGATTTGACTATTAGTCAATCAACAATATCGAACACTCTCAAAAGGGTGTCGGAATATTTGTCAAATGAAATGAAAAATAACGATGTTAAAAGGCACAAATCGACAAAATACCCTGATTTAGAGAAAGTTTTGTATAAGTGGTTTCTTCAAAGACAAGATAAAGTGAACATGTTTGGAGAAATTATTCAAGGAAAAGCAAAAGAGCTTTTGCAAAAAATGTATGGTGAAACTAATTCAAAATTCAGCTTTTCTAGTGGATGGTTAGAACGTTTCAAGGCAAGATATGGAATCAAATCTTACCGACGTTTTGGTGAAGGTGGTTCAGTTATCATGGAAAACATTGAAAATGCTTTATCTGGAATACGATCAAAACTAGACCAGTTTTAGTTCAAGGATATTTACAGTATGAATGAAACTTGATTATTTTATCGATTGGAAACTGATCATTCACTTGCTACCAAATAGCTCGAAAGACGCAAAAAAGATAAAGAGAGAATTACTGTTGTTGTTTGTTGCAATGGTGATGAATCTGACAAAGTACCACTATGGGTTATTGGTAAGTATTCTAATCCTAAATGCTTTAAAAATGTGAATATGAACAATCTTAATTGCAAGTATTGATCTAACAAGAAAGCTTGAGTGACTGGTTTGCTTTTTCAAGATTTTGTTGGTTGGTTTGATAAGAGAATGAATGACAGGAATGTTCTCTTAATAGTAGACAATTGCCCAACTCATCCAAAGGTAGTTGAAGACTTGAGAAATGTAGAGTTGTTTTTCTTACCTCCTAACACAACGTCTAAGATTCAACTATGTGATGTTGGGATTATTCGAGCATTCAAAACTCATTATCGTTGTCGTTTTTATTCTAACATCTTATAAGGCATTGAGGTTGAAGCACCGAATCCTGAAAAAATTAATATTTTGAATGCTATTAATTTTGCTAACATGACTTGGAATTTTGATGTGAAAACAACAATAATTGCAAATTGTTTTCAGCATTGTAAGATTCGGTCAGAAGAAAATAATGTTCCCGAACCATAAGTTGGTAAATTAGATGAAGATATCCAAGAATTAAATGATGTCATCTCTAATTTACGCTATAAAAATGTGATGGATGTTGAACATCTTTTGAACTATTCTAGCAAGAATGATGCAGTTATGAAATCACCTACAGACGAATAAATTATTCAATCGGTAATGAACAGTAATGATGATGAGAATGATCCTGAACCAGATGATAGTAGCGTTGTCCCAAATGTGTCGTCAAAATAGGCATTTCAAGCAATAGTCACCTTGAGCAACTACTTGCTACAACACGAGCAAAACATTTCGAACGTTGTATATGCTCTACAAAAAGTTAAGGATGAGGTTCATTTTGGTTTAGGGGGGAAGAAGAAACAATCAACTATAGATGCATATTTTCAAAAGGAATGATTATTGTACAGGTATTGTTGATTGATTGAAAGATTTTGGTCTATATACATATATTTTTATTGAGCTCTTAAGGATTCAAATTTTTATTATTATTTAATATATTTAGCGAGATTATTACTTTAGTTCATTAACCCAAGTCGGGATCGAAAGAAATTATTATATAATCGAGGTTATTACTTTATCAAACATTACTTTATCGAGATTTAACTATAGTACTATTCAAAAATTTGTTGATCAATTGAGAAGTAGTAAATTTCTTAACTACACAAATTCGATGGTATAAATGTATAAATGAACAATTTTTTGGGCCCATTAGATGTGCCTCCCCTGTCTATAAAAATGCATTCATATTCTCATCAATCAATTTACGTATAAAATAGAGAAGCGTTCATTCGATTTAATAATCTATCATGGATCAAGGTACATTTGCTAATTATTTATAGTTCCAAAATTTGGAAATTAGGATTTATATACATAATGATTTGAAGTGAAATAATTGAGTTCTTAGTTATAGTATTGGAGCACGGCTAATGAACTTGTGATTTTTCGATTTTTTATAATTTATTTGAAGATTTCAATTTTAAATTGGACAATTTTCGCTGCTACTCCGTAGTCTGAAACGCTAATGAATGTCATAAAATTGATCCGCACCGTCTCATTGTAAGAATAATGCTATACGTACATTTTGCATGACACCATGTTTAATGTTCCCCTTATGTGGAGCAGAGAAATGATACTTGTACACTTTTAGGCTGTACATAAGGGTTTACATCCCCTTCACACACACACACACACACACACACACACACACACACACACACAGAGAGAGAGAGAGAGAGAGAGAGAGAGAGAGAGAGAGAGAGAGAGGTGTAAACGCTCATGCACACCGTTATGTACATTTAATATCACCCATGTGAAGAAAATCTGCGCAATGATGTGATGGATGAATTTAAAATTAAGAGTGTAGAAGTTGACATGTGAAAGAGTGTAAAGAAAGGAATAAAGAGAGTGTAAATGTAGCACAATTGTTCATTCTAATGGCTTGTACATGGGATGATGGATACAATTGATACTTTGACATCACACGGTTGAATGTTCCACCAAATATTATAACAAATTGTTGTCTCATTCCCAACTCACCTCAAATCATAAACATCTCTTTGTTGATACCCTTTGTACGATTATTGAATCAAAACATGCTTAAAAAATTTTGAAAAATGAAAATATTCTTCAATTTTTTCATGTGTACATCTCTTGAATATGTAAGCATATTTCGGACTTATATTGTCCACAAATTATATCATGATTTTATTTGTTTATTTTGACCAAATAAGCATTTACTACAATGAAATTAATTTTCCCGGAATTTCTCAATCGAGAAATGCCTCTTGTACAGAAGCTAGTTGACATAACACATACAGAAATTTAAAATTAATTGACTTTGGGAACAATTAAAAAACCTACTAAAAGAAGAAGAAAAGGGGGTTTGGAATTGACACACCACATTATTGTCCTTCCCCCGCCTCTCGGATTTCACCATTTCTCTACATTAAACCAGTTGAATCCCTTGTCGCCGATCTTAAGGTAATAAATGTGTAATCATGTTGTACATTTCCCCCGCCTATCTCCCCAAATATGAAGTTGTGACTGCCGGCTAAGCCACAAACCCCAACATACTCACCCGCGATGAAGATGGTGATGCCCAACTTCATCGACGGCCAAATCGGCACTTCACTAACTCTGGGAAACCCATGTGAGCTTTCAATTATCCCACTAGCAATTGAACTTTGCACATTTGCACTTAGTTACTCACCAAATGAATTCTGTCAATGCATATGTACAAATGAACAACGAAAATTCTACACGGACCATTAAATGTTTAAGTGTATCCTCCACGTCATCATTTTCAAACAAACCTAAACACGCCTCATCATTTCCAAATCCATTTAATTTCATTTTCAAATCCCTAACCCTAACCTCCAAATTCATTTCGTTTCTCTTCTGAAAATTACAACAAGAATTTAATAATCTATCATGGATGAAGGTACATTTTCTAATTATTTATAGTTCCAAAATTCGGAAATTAGGATTTATATACATAATGATTTTATGTGAAATAATTGAGTTCTTAGATATAGTAATATAGTGGTGGCAATGGGCTCGGCTAGGCCCATATACCCACGAGCTCGGCTCGTGCTCTTTTGTAGCTCGGCTTGTTACTCACGGGTCAAGCTCGTTTTTTTAAAGAAAGACATTTTAAAAAATAAATAAATAAATCATTGATTTTGGACAAGCTCGTGGGCGAGCTCGTTGGCTCGCCCACGAGCCGCTCGTCAAAAAATGATCCGAGCGAGCTCGGGCTCAGGCTCGTCTTTTGACGAGCTGACGAGCCGTTCGACTCGATTGACACCTCTATATAGTATTAGAACATGGTTAATGAACTTGTGATTTTTCGATTGTGTATAATTTAGTTTGAAGGTTTCAATTTTAAATTGGACAATTTTCACTGCTACTCCGTAGTCTGAAACGCTAATGAATGTATAAAATTGGTTCGCACCGTTGCATTGCAAGAATAATGTTATATGTACATTTTGCATGACACTATGGTTGGTGTTCCCTTTATGTGAAGAAGGGAAATGATACTTGTACATTTTAGGGTGTACACGATGATTTACACCCTCTTTAGATAAAGAGGGGCGTAAATCATTATGTACACCATTATGTACGTGTAACATCACTCATGTGGAGAAGATATGTGCAATGATGTGATGGATGAATTTAAAGTCAAGAGTATAGATGTTGGAATGTGGAAGAGTGTAAAGAAGGGAATAAGGAAGAGTGTTGATAAGTGCGTTATGCGCACTTAATTATGCGACAAAATATGATTAATTGTTGATATAAATGCTTGAATACGGCTTAATCCAATATGAATTGTGTTTGTAGATTTACTTTGATGGAAATAATGAAATATGCGCGAAAAATGCGAAAATGACCAAAATGGAAGGAAATGAAAGTTCGGGGACTAAATCGCAATTATTCATAAGTTGACCCGAACTTTGAACCGAGCATGGAACCTCGCTAAAGATCTAATTGTCAATATTATGGATGACTAAAAGAAAATGGAAGAGGAAGAAAAGTCAAAAGTGGAATGAAAAGAAGATTGGGGACCAATTTGAACTAGAAGCGAAAATTCATCCATGCTATAGCATGAGATTATACCTTGCTATAGCACAGACCTCAACAGTGATTTTCAGGAAGGATTTACTTTGCCCATGCTACAGCATGGAAATACACCTTGCTATAGCAAGGGGTATTCTGGGCGAGAAATTCTTAAGTTTCCTTATCCAACTACAACTCTTATGGTAATGATTATAGGGCAACTATAAAAGTCTAAACTCGTCCTAGACTAGGTTTGGATGCATTTTTAGAGAGAAAAACACAATTGAAGAGCAAGGAAAAAGGCGAGAACAAGGAACAAGGGTTTCACTTCAAGATCCAAGATTTCAAGTTTTACATTCAAGAATTGGATGATGTCTTCTCCTAAATATTTTCTTTGTTATTTTAATTTATCCATGTTAGGCTATGTTTTTAATTGTATTAGGTGAATGATGAACCTCGTATTGTGAACTTTTAATTTCTATTTTGCAATTTGATATTTAAACACGTTTGATGGATGTTGAATGATTTATATACACTTTCTTGCCTCTACAATTATATGCGCAATAGTTGTATGAGTTTGGGTGATTTATTTTATGTATTCGAAAGAAGGGAAATAGATTCTACAAGGTATAAATCGTCGTAAGGTCCGATAGGGGATAGAAATATACTGCTATGCTTTATGTGAATCTCTAAGTGTTTACAAAACGTCATGCATTCTTGTATATTGCATTTGTCATAGAAATATAGTCAAATGGTATGCTAGAATAGGTTCAATTCTACTCGAAAGAGGTTATTGAATAAGTTAGAAACATTGATTCTTCAACTAATTCATCGTGTTGTCAAATTGTGAAATATGAGTTAAAAGTAAACTTGCTTGGTGATTCGGGATCCTAGTACGCTTTTTCATACATTAATTTCTTCAACTTTTGCATTTAACCATCACTCTTGCATTTAGTCGTAATTTTAGTTTAATTTACATGTTAGCCATAGTTTAATCATAAAATCTAGAACAATCATCTTGAATTTAATAGATTCGGTTAAGGTTGAGATAATAATAATAAAGTTAAATCAATCCTCGTGGGAACGATATTCGAAATTTTAGGATTTCCACTTTATTACTTGTCAACGAACCGTGCACTTGCGGTGATTTAAATTCAAAACATATTTTCGTGAACAAGTGTAAATATAACATGGTTATTTATTCTATTGGTGCGTACATGGATGATGGATACAATTGATATTTTGACATTAGACGGTTAAATGATCCACCAAATATTATGAAAAATTGTTGTCTCATTCCCAAATTACCTCCAATCATAAACATCTCTTTGTTGATGCTCTTTGTACGGTTATTGAATCAAACGTGCTTAAAAACATTTGGAAAATGAAAATATTCTTCAATTCTTTCATTTGTACATCTCTTGAATATGTAAACATATTTCATACTTATAATGTCCAAAAATCATATCATGATTTTATTTGTTTATTTCGACCAAATAAGCATTTACCTTATACAATGAAATTAATTTTCTCAGACTCTTTCAATTATCCCACTAGTCATTGAACTTTGCACATTTGCACTCAGTTACTCACCAAATGAATTCCGTCATGGATCTGTACAAGTGGCCAATGAAAAGCAGACCGTTAAATGTTTAAGTGGATCATCCACGTCAACCAAACAAGTCTTATCATTTTCAAACAAACCCAAGCATGCCTTATCATTTCCAAATCCATTTCATTTCAATTTCAATTCCAAATCCCTAACCCTAACCTCCAAATTCATTGCATTTCTCTTCTGAAAATCGCAACATGAATTGGGCAAAAGCCAAAAACATGCCCCAAACTATAAACCATGGACCCAATTCGAAAATCTATTTGAGGCGCTTGGCTCGTCTCGTGCTTTTACTTTAAGCCCATATTGAATGAGAAATCAAAGGTGTGACAGTAATGGAATTTCTTGGTTTGATAAATTTGATCTCTAGCTTGATGTTTTCTTATTTTAGCACGATATGGAAAATATATATATATGTGGGTTTTCAAGGAAATGCCTGAGAATGCTCTAGGAAAGATGCAACTCTGAAAATGGGCATTCTCATCAGGAAGAGCGTCCCTTTTCGTTTAGTGTTGATAAAGGTTTTGTTCGATCTCATCGGATGCAATGTAAGCATTACAGGGGATTCTCAAACCAAGGCTGGGTCTACCCAAGGCAACCTAGGCCATTGCCTTGTGCCTCAATTCTCGAGGTGCCTCAAAAATTTTAAAGTCCAAAAACTCATTTCTTTTTTGAGCTGGTCCTTTATTCCATTTAAAAGATATGATTAAATAACATGATAGACTAAATAAGAGCACAAAACACTTGGACACTTACATCCTCAACGAACTTAATTTTTTGTTTAAAAAAAAAATCTCCCATAGTTTTTTAGTAAGGTTATAGTTTTTTTTTTTAAAAAATTAATTTTTATGAAAGTTAAAAATAAATTATTTATTTTAAAAGGCCTCATTTAATTTTTCAAAAAATAATATAAAAAAATCAATTTGAATAGAACATGAATGATACTAAAGAGATCAAGCTTGTAGGAAATTATATTTAAGAGTTTCGTAATAGTTTGTCGCCTAAGGTCTCGAATATTTTAGGGCCGGCCTTGTCTCAAACCCTCTGCGTATTCACGGCATCGAAGTGATTCCATCATCCAATCTCAATGGTCATCTTCATGATTCCCATCCCACGTTCAAAGTTAACTTGGAATCTTTTTGCTGTTGGATGTCTTGTCGAAGTTTTTCTCGATCAAAGATATACACAGTGGAAGGTGAAAAGCAAGAAAAAAAAAAATGTGTTCATTGCTATGTGATAAAGAAGAAAAAGAAGTTGGAAGGCTACAGACTTCTGTGGCACGCCCTTACTATGGAGGGAAAGTGGAAGCAGTGGATGTTAGAATTCAGTGGAGAATTTGCTGTTTGCCCTATGTTGCACATTCAAGATGAAGTATTTTTTTTATACTTCGTTCAAGGCGTTTGGTTCTGCATAATTGTGGAATTGAATTTTTTATTACTTGAATGTGTATATTTAGTTTAGTTTTTAAGATGAAAAAGTTAATTTGGTTTGATCTGATCTGATCATTTGTTTTCTTGATGGACTGATACTTGTAGTGTGCATTTTATGATGTGGCTCTTGAATTTACTAGTGTAGCGCACATGAATGGAATTCATTTATTGTGCATGTGGGAAACTTTGGCCAAATGTGTGTGTCCTGATTATTTCCATTAGCCAATGTCGCTATAAACTGTATTCATGGCACGGACAAGGCACCTCCTAGGAGTCATTGGTATGTTATCCCCAGCATATTTTTGATACTTTGGACGAGAAATTCTTAGTCATTATAAGAACTTTGAGATTGACTTTCTTCATGTTTAATCATTCATTCACAATTTCACATCCCAATCAAAATCTCCATTTTTATATTGTTATTAGGGAGTAACCAAAGCAACGAATTTTGTAGCTATAAATATATTTCTACCGATAATGTGATAAATTATTAACATGATCCTCGACAATTTTCATTGTAATCAAATACCAAAAATCGTAGATGACAATCCCTTTACAACCATCCCTAGACCAACATAAGAACTACTGATACCATCCTAATAATTGTATGCAATAACTCACAAAAATCATCTTCAAACGGTGAAATATGCCACAAAAGTGAAAAAAAATTGACTTTACCTTCATACGCTCCATCCATGTCGCTGCTACTTCTTCATGCTTGCAATGGGCTCTTTGAGTGGTCAACAATGGCGGATAGGTGCTTCGATAACTGATTTAACTGAATTTAGGGATTAGGGTTCACAATCTCGATTTTGATCATAGAGATGAACTGGATTTTATTATTTTTGGATGGGTTATGCTATGGATTTCAAGATTTTGTTTGGCTGCACTTTTCTATTGATTTTGGTAAGGCCATGTTTGGTAAGTATCTTCTTTGGAAAATAATGATGTGGCAAATTTATAGTATGACCGAATTAACAGGCTACGTTAATTTTTCATCCTCTACTTAAGAATCATTTTTTTAACTTCATCCATTCAGTGATTAATCTAAAATGATGGTGCAAAATTCAGTGGCCATTGAAACATTTATTAGAGTAGAGAAGAAAATGAGCAGAACTCAGTTTCATTCACATTTAATTCGTAAATTAATTAATTAATTTGTACATCAGTGGTGTATTTATAATACAAGAAATATGCTAGCTGTTTATTCATCAACTAAGTAACCAATCACCAACTAACTAGTTATAACAACACAACCGTCACGTGCAGGCTCCAACTTAAACTAATTCAGTTCGAGCTCGTGCTCCCAGTTCCTAACTTCAGCTCAGCCAACCACTTGCTCTAATACTCCCCCTCAAGATGTGCTGTAAAGGTTCTTTATAGACATCTTGGACAATAACGAATTAAGTACTGATGCTTGAAGTGGTTTGGTGAATGCATCAGCAATCTGGTGTTGTGTACATATAGGGAGCAATTTAATTACTCCGGCAGCAACCTTCTCTCATATGAAATGACAGTCTATCTCAATATGTTTGGTATGTTCGTGGAATGTGGAGTTGGAGGCAATCTAAATTGATGTTTGATTATCACAAAAGATGTTGGCTAGAGCTATCACATGTATCTGGAAGTCCCTCAGCAGTTGATTTATCCAAATAATTTCACTGATTTTAGCATCCGCTTGCTCTATATTCAGCCTCTACTGATGATCTAGACACAGTAGTTTGCCGTTTTGGTTTCCAAGATATCATGGACTCTCTAACGAAAATGCAAAATCCAGTTGTTGATTTTCTCGTGTCAACACAAGAACCTCAGTCCGCATCTAGGGATGGCAAAAAAGTTTGGCGGCTCGCACGGCTCGGAAAAGCCCGAGTCGGGCCCGGCCCGCAAAAAAAAAAAAAAAATCAAAAATTGTTAACTTATTCCACTCATCGTGAAACTAATAAACTAATTATAAGTGACAAATTTATCTCATAATGTATCACATAGATTATTTTGAAAAATGGGTGATATTTGTTTGTTTAATAGTTATTGTATTATTAGTTTTTTACTGTTTTCATTTCTCTAAAACTCTAAGTACCTAAATATTTAAAGTAAGCATTTTCTCATTTACACAAATATTTATTATTCTATATTAAGTGAAATTATTAGTGATATATATTGCTTAATTACATTTAAAAATTTAGCTAATTTCATCAATGGTTACTAAAATTTGTAAGAAAATTTAAATCGATCATTAAAAAGATTTCTTACTTTGTTATAATGGATAGTTACTCATTTATAAATCTAACATGTTATCCGACATAAGCCTATAAGGTGCCACAAAAAAAAAAAACCCGAGCCGGCTCGGGCTCGGCCCGCTAAGGCTCGGGTCAAAAGCTCGGGCCAAGCCTCATTTTTTTGGTCGGGCTCGGCTCGGGCCCAAAAAAGCTCGGTCCAAAAAAGATCGGGCTCGGCTCGAGCTTTTTTTTTTTCCGACTCGGGTTCGGCTTGTTGACATCCCTATCCGCATCTGAGAAGGCTTGTAATTTGAAGTCTAAACAAAAAATTGTTCTTGCTGCTGGGTTGAATATACCTTGACCTGGATTATTCTTCAAATATAGAAGCAAATGATAAGCTGCTTTAAGATGTGGCAACCTGGGATAAGAATTGACTGAGCTTATGAACCGTATATGTGATGTCTGGTCGTGATATTGTCAAGTAAAGTAGCCGTCTAATTAAACTTATGTACTGAGAAGCATCCGACAGAAGGTCACCCTCATGTAAACTCAACTGCAATTTCGGATCATTCACTGGTTTGCAACTCAAGTAACATGTATCTTCAAGCACTTGTAAGGCATAATTTCTTTGTGCATAATGCTAGATTTCGACCGAGCTACTTCAATTCCTAAAAAATACTTTAAGCCCTTTTTGACATCCATTTTTTCTCATTCTCATTCTCGTTTTTTCTCTTTTTTCATTTTAACCATACATTCTATCAATAAAATAATATTACACATAAATTCAAAAAATTTCTTTACTTTTTAACCACGCATTCTTCTATCAACCATTACTCCAAATCAAATTCTTTTTCAAATGGGTGTCAAACAAGGTGTAAGTTTCCCAAATCCTTTAATTTAAATTGAGAATGTAGGAAATCCTTCAAGGAATTGATGACTTGCATGTTTGAGCCAGTGATAATTATGTCATCCACGTACACTAATAATACAATTAACTAATCTCCTGTCGTTTGATTAATAATGAGTAATTAGCTTTTGATTGAGTGAATCCAAAATCAATGACTGCTTGAGTAAATTTAGAGTTCCATTTGGCGTGTGTGACATTCTACCCTTAATGTAATCAATATATATTATCTTTTTATTCTATTTTATTATTATTATTAAATCCTAGGATCAAAATATATCATGAAAATTAAATTAATAATATAAAGAGTTTAAAAGAACCGACAGATTTATATTATACCAAAAGGGAACCCACTTTACAAAATACTGGTGACAGGTTAACCATATGACAATCCAAAAGTTTCAAGTCAAAAGATGTGTGTGCTAATCTTTTAAAAAAAAAAAGAGTTTTCCTTAGATCTAACCTATAGCAGGATCATGTGGCGGCAATGTCATCTAACTACTCCATTTTCACTACATTCTTTTACTATGTACCATCACTTTATTGTCTACTCCACGAATATCATAGTATTTAGATAACGACATGTAATTAAGTCATAGACACCAACCACCACCATCACAAAATCTTTATATTCCTCATAAGTTTTATTCTCCTTCTCGTCAACATCTATATAAAAACAAGTGTAGTGGGTCCGTGTATAAATAACATGTATAACTGTAAGATCCTTAGTAATCTGGTCATGTTTGGTTGTTCGGATAACTTTAGTTTCTTGGGGGAGCCATCTACAGTACAAAATATAAAGCGTGAACAATAAAGTTCAATAAAAATGATGGTGTAGTGATGTCAATCAAACATATTTTGGCCAGAATCCTTATTATAGTGTAACGTATGAGCTCAAAATAATATGACATTCACTTGCACGCAAATCAATATTAATGCATGAGTCCTTGCCCACCGAGACTTGGGATGCCACATTAGAATATAATATATATGAATCAAGGCCTAACCTAAGTATACAGTGCTCCCATGTCTATTTGCAGTCCCAAGGTCACCAAGGGACCTCCTGACACTGCCTGTATACAAGTGCTGAACTCCAAATACCCTATCCTTGGTTACCCTTAATGACCATCAGGAGCCTCAAAGTGGTATATTTATTCAAACACGTTAGTACAATACATCTATAATGGGACTCATATTTAAAATTTTCAACCACACATTTAATGAAAATGAAAATATAAGTATGCATGACCTTGAAAACGTATTATCCATACATTTTCTAAATAAACTCAATGTACAATTGTCACATCACCACGTCACATAAAGAAAACAAACACATATAAACATATAATTTCACATATTAATGTATTTTGTACTGTAGTTAAAAAACATCAATATTTATCTTTTTCGCAACTTTCTTAATCAATATCTCAAATAGAAAAAGGGGCAAAACGTGTCCTATCTCTCAACAATCATCCCCTATTTATAGGGGATGAAAAGGGTTAAGTGTGCAATTTCTCAAATTGCACTTCAACCCTTTGGGTAATAACGCAATTATCTTATTTCCTTATAAAATTTCACTTGTGACCTTTGGGTAAATATACAATTAATTTTTCTTTCTTTTAATTGTAATTATTATAACAATTATACTATTAATTCAATTAAGTCCCTAAATTTTGTTTATTTTTTTTTCTAATTACTTTCTAAAATATTAAAATTTTGCAAGAAAATTCCGGAATGTTACACGCTTGTTTGAGTTCGTAAATAGATTTGTGAAGTTTGCACACCAATCTATCCCCCTGTTTAGCAGTTTTAGTTGTCTGATAACCAAGTGGTAAATCCATATACACTTCTTCAAATAGTTCTCTATTTAAAAACGCATTTTTGACAACTAATTGTACCAAGTGCCACTTCTTATAAGCTGCAAGTGCTAAAAGCAACTTTACAGTCACGATTTTTGCAACGGGAAAGAAGGTATCCAAATAATCTTGGCCTTCTTGCTGTGTGTAACCTTTTGCAACCAAATGTGCTTTATGTCTTTCAATACTACCATCTGATCGATACTTGATTTTTTATATCCATCGACACCCAACATAAAGTTTTCCATTTGGCAAAGCAACTATTGACCATGTCTGATTTTGGTCCATAGCATCTAATTCAAGTTTTATGGCTTCATGCCACTGAGGATCTCTCACTGCTTGATGAAAAAATTGTGGTTCAGAATTAGTTGAAATGTTCAGCACCATATTTCTTTATGTAGGCATCAACTTATCATAAGATACATAGTGACCAATATGATAAGGTCTTTGAGAGTATGATTGTGAACTTTAAGTCATCAAATTGCAATGGAAATCCTTTAGATATGCGGGAGGTCTAGTTATCCTCTGAGTTCTTCTAGCTTCAATATTCTAAGCAACATTATCAAACTGTTCAACTGTATGCTCATCATCACGTGTTGTTGGTTCTGCTGGAGATGAAAATGTTGGTTCCATTGTTGGTACATGGTGCTCTTGGTTTTCCTCAAGAACAATATCATATGGTTCTTGATGAACATATAATGAAGATGTCGGCAAAACTAGATTAGGGAAAGGATCAAGCAGATGGTTCTCTTCCACCACCGTATGAAATGGGAATATATGTTCATGAAATATCACATCTCGTGATAAGAAAATCAGTTTTGAAACCACATCATGCAACTTATATCCTTTGACACCAGAAGGATATCCCAAAAACACACACATCCTTGCTCTTGGTTGAAATTTATTTTTATGAGCAGTTAGTGTAGAAGCAAAAGCTAAGCATCCAAATACCTTCATTAAGGAATAATTGACAGATTTCTTATAAAGGACTTCATATAGTGTATTCTGATCCAAGATTGTGGATGGTGTTCTATTAATAAAAAAAAAAAACTGCCAACACACATTCTGACTAAAACTTTATAGGCACTCTTGACTGAAAATACAGTGCCTCGAGCCTTTGCAACATTCAAGAAATGTTGATGCTTACGTTCCACCACCGAATTTTGTTGAGGCCTTTCTACACAACTGAATTGATGAATCACGCCTTTCATATCAAAGAAATCTTTAAACATAAATTCAAGAGCATTGTTAGATCGAAAAACTTTAATTTTGGTATTGAATTGTGTTTCAATCATACTGAAGAAATGGGGTATCACACTACCAGCATTTGATTTTTGTTTCAACAAATATAACCAAGTGAATCGTAAACAATCATCCACCAATGTTAAAAAGAATTTGTGTCATGTGTGTGATGTAGCTTGGTATGGCCCCCAAATATCACAATGCACTAGATTAAATGAATTTCTTGAGAAATGATTGTTTGATTCAAAAGATAGCCTTCTCTGTTTGGAAAGAGGACAAATGTAACATGGAGAACATTTATTTAGTTTTGAAGTATCACAAGGAAGTTTGTTTTTCTAGTATTCTAACTTTCTAAAGGATAAATGTCCTAGTCTATAATGCCATAGCTGGACAGATACATTGTTTACAAGAATATTAGATGTAACTTTAGCTTCAGAAGTTGAACTCAAATCTTTTATGTCAAGAACAGATAATTCTTGTAGTCTATTACCCCTGTCAATCATCTTCTTAGTTGTAGTTTCTTGGATTTTGAAGTGATCATGAGAGAAACCAACAGTGATATGAGATCCTTGTGTTAGAGCACTAACATATAATAGGTTAAACTTAAATTAAGGCACAAACAAATCATCATGCAATATGAGATCAGGACTGAGTCTAAGTTCACCACTTAGTTTAACAGGTATTTTTATGTTATTTGGCAAAGTGATCGTGGTATTATTCAATTTTCTCATTGACATAAAAACAGAAGCAACAGAACATACATGTTTGGTTGCACTAGAGTCCACTATCCATATGTTCTTGGATGAGAATGCAGGATTTTCTGATATTGAATAACATATACATGTAGCACATGATATTGTATGATGGTCTGCAACTGAGTTGGAAGCTAGATGAGATGATAGCACAGACATCAACTGCTGATACTGATTTGGATTGAGGTTTTGAACAAAGTTTCCAACTCCAGTTTTTTGAATGTGCTGTCCATTTTCAGTTTGAGAAGTTAATGCATTTACAGAAATCTGATTGATCTGGCTGTTGTTAGAATGATTTTGAGAATTATCCTTTTGATTTGTACTTATAGCCTGGTGGATAGCCATGCAACTTGTAACATTTACCAGTAGAATGTCCATGTAAGTTGCAATGAGTACAATAAGGCCATTCCTTCTTTCTACGTCCTCCATTATACCCAAACTTTGAACCACTATTATATGTTCCAGCCTTCCTACCGTATGTCTTAAAAGCAAACGCAGTAGCTCCATTTGGATCATTTCCAGATGTCATCTAATTACCAGTTTTCCTCTGGAGAAACTAATGCAAAAACTTTGTTAATTTGAGGTAATGGATCCATCAGCAATATTTGTCCTCTGACTTGCGAGAAAGAATTATGTAATCCCATTAGAAATGACATAATGTACTCAGCTTGATAGTAATTGTTTAACTCCTTCACACCACCATATGTACACTTTCCACAGTTGCATGTATGCCTATAGTTGCTAAGCTCATCCCATATGGTTTTAAGCTTAGTGTAACACACACTTGCACTATCTTGATCATAAACCATATTCATCAAGTTTCTTCTTAACTGGAACACATGCGGTCCATTCTTCTGCTGGAACCGATCTTTTAAATCTGTCCAGATCTTGTATGATGTAGCAGCATATATCACACTTGCAGAGATTTCTTTTGACATTGAGTTCAAAATCCATGAAATGACAATGTTGTTGTTTCTGATCCACAAGTTGAGCATTTTAGAATTTCCACCGTCGGGTTCAATGATGGATCCATCTACAAATCCAAGTTTGTTCTTCACGGATAACGCGATGGTCATGGCACAACTCCAAGAGGCATAATTATCTCCTGTGAGCTGCTGTGACACCAACATGAGGCCTGGACCATTGGAGCGATGAAGGAAAAATGGACTTGAAGGATCATCAATGTATGTTCTGTTAACTGTCATTCTCGGTTCTTCCAATTGTTGTGATTCCATTTGATTTCAGATGCTAGATTCAATCAATGGATGGAACAAACGAATTAAACGTAGAGGAAATACGCGGAATTATAATTGCTGTGATACCATATTAGAGCAGAGAAGAAAATGAGAAGAACTCAATTTCATTCACATTGAATTCGTAAATTAATTAATATGTACATCAGTGGTGTATTTATAATACAAAAAATATGCTAGCTATTTATTCATCAACTAAGTAACCGATCACCAACTAACTAACTAGTTATAACAACACAACAGTCATGTGCAGGCTCCAACTCAAAGTAATTCAGTTCGATCTCGTGCTCCCAATTCCTAGCTTCAATGACTTCAGCTAATGACATTTAACTCAAATTTATATATATAAAAAAACTAATTTATACAATAAAGGAATGTAGACCGAACCGTTTCGGTTTCTAATACATCCGTTTGGTCCAAACCGGAAAGTGGAGAAACATTGAAACAAAAGGGTACCTTTGCAGATTACAGTTTACAGAGAGCCTAACATTTCGATTCAGCGAGTGAGCGAGATTTTGTCTTCGCGTTATATCAATCAGTTTTCGGAGCTCCTAATAGAATTTACAGCGACTCGCATGTGAATTATTTTTTAGCTTTGAAATTTTTCTTGAAGTGGTTTTGAATTGGAAGTGGAGATATGTACAGTGGATCCAGCGACGGAGAAGGGCACGATTCATCGGCGCCGAGGAAAATCCCTCCTGTCTCTTCCATGCTATGGGTCCGAAACCTCCGCCGGTACATCGGATCCGGTGCCGGGCTTGGATCTGAATCCTTAATGGGTCTGTAATTTCCTACAACTCCCCCATTGCTAGTTGTAATGGTTATATTTGTATGCTTATACATGCTTTTGATTGATTGCAAAAAGAACCAGGATTCAGTAGATAAAGTGTTACTTTAGTAATAGTGGTAATAAGGATGATAATTGAGCTGCTATGGATGATTGCTTGGTCGTTAAAAGTGATTGTTTTAGATATTTAGGTCGAATAATTGGGTAGGATCTGATGCCTAGGATTAGAGTAGGTTGGATGACATGGATAAATTGTAGAGAAATTCCGTGTAAAGGATGATTCCCATAAGATCATTTCCATGTAACAGATGTTAGATTTGCTATACTTAATGGTATGAATTTGCGGTGTTAGAGAACAAAACATAACAGAAATCAAATAAAAAAAAGTCCCACTTTGTCAAGTAAGTAAAGTAGGCATATGTACGACTTTGCATTTATATACTATTCAAACAGAACAAAGGAGGAGGTGGAATAGAGAAAGGAAGGGGACATTATTAAGGATGCTAAGATGGGATATATGGTCATACAAGAATGAATAAGGTAAGAAATGACAATATATTTTAACATGTGGAGGTGACATTGATTGAGGATAAACTAAGGGTGCGACGACTGAGATGGTTGTTCCGTGTTTTGTGCAGACGTAAAGAGGCTCTCGGTCATAAGAGTGTTACAATCTCACTAGAATGGGTTAAAGGAGGCGTAAAACAAAACTAAAAATGTTAGTTGTGGTTATTAAGGATTTAATTTCTTTGGATAGGTAGCAACAAATCGAACACAATGGCGAAAAAGCATTCATATGGTTGACTCTAGATTTATTTCGAATAAACATTAGGTTGTTGTTGCCATGCTTTGTAGCACAGAATACTGCCATTGAAGTTCCAAAGAACTATGTTTGCTGATATACTATGCAATTCATGCTTATATCTTGCTCAGCGAAATTTTCTGAGACAGTTATTTCTGGATTGGTTGATGTGGGACTTCATGGTCATAAAATGTGTTTGGATTTTCAATTTTTATGGATTCCTGCTTAAACATACTGAAAGCAGGCACTTTTCTGACTGAATTTTTGTCCTCCTTTCAGAGCTAGAAACAAAAAGAATTTTATTAGATATGTTTAAGGAGAAGCAACAAAAGAGCTCTGAAGCAGGCACCATTCCTAGTTTTTACAAAAAGGTATACAGCTTGATCCCTCTATATTAATGCGATATATTGAACAGTAATTTATTGGTAGTTTATAAGTTACCAATGAGTTTGGTATACATCTCCAATAAAAAATTAAATCCAAGGATGGTATATATCGTCAATTAAAAACTAAATGCAAAGATGGTACATATCTCCAATTTGGTGCCCATCACTCATATATTTCTATTACCCTTCAAAGCCCACTCGTGTTGTAGCTTATAATGTATTTTGAGGATACAATACGAAATCCGGACAACCGAGAAGAAACAGACTACTTGTTATCTAAGGAACGCGATTTCGCTATTTTTTAATTTGATATTTTGTATTAATTATTATATCATTGAAATATTAAATTATGCCTATGAAACACGGTCGGTTTCATGAAATGTTATTAATGGTTTGTTTGAGCCCCATTGTTTTTGGGAGTAATAGATTTTGTAATAGTGATTTTTTGAGTGTGTGGTTAAAAGGTATGTAAAAGTTTTGGGTTTACGTGTAATATTATTTTATTGGGAGAATGCGTGAGTGAAAATAAGTTTGGGGAAAAATGAGTTTTTAAATAATCGGGCTCAAACATGGACTAAATATCAAAGATTATTAGTTATTGAGGTATTAATTTAGAGATGTCAGACTGTATAATTATTATTTTTTATGCAAAATAATATTTTCAATAAATCTGGTTCAAATATGTAAAAATTATTGGTTATTTATTCTTCGTTTTAGTAAGAGACCTTTTGCATATAAAAGTTCTATGGAGAGAATATTTATTGTGCTCTACTTTTCCAGAAATATATTTTCTTACCCTTCTTGAACGTAATTTGCTGATTTTTTTCTTCAACTCATACTTCTACGTTTTGCCATTTAGAAACCTGAAGAAGGATCCATCAGTCATAGAGTCCAGAGGCTGGCAAAATATCGTTTTCTAAAGGTATCGGGTCTGACTTGTTTACTCTCTTGGGCCTTGTTTGATTGCACTTCAATTCCATGAAAGATGGAAATTAAATTCCATTTTCCACCTTTTTGCATGTTTGATTGCCCAAATTTTCCATGGAATTGGTTTTCATCTTTCACCCACATGCTCACATTTTCTTGGTTTTTGAGGAAAAGCTTTTCCCAACTTTTTGGTGGGAAAAACTTTTCTAGGTAACTTTTTTTTTTTTTTTTTTTTTGGCAATGGAAACAAATTCTATCCTCAATTGTAACAAATTATATCCCTTTGATGGACAATTTTCATAAAAAAAAAAAAAAAAGCCAAACGCACACCAAAAGATCCAAAATATCAATATTTTTCAGGTAGAAAATTATACCAATCAAACACAAATAATTGATAATTCTCAATAAAACAAGTTCTAGACAATTCAATTCCCAAGAATTCATTTTCTTTCCACCCAAATTCCATACTTGCAATCAAACGGACCCTTATTGTTTTATTTGTTTTGTTTAGTTTAACATCCTTCATGTTGAGCATGAATTCTGAGTAGCTTCGTGGTGAAATGGCGTCTCTTGGTTGTCATACTGGGATTCCATATTTTCAGTTCTGTGCAGTGATAGTTTTCTGCTGATTTTTTACAAATGCATTCTATGGTTGTGGATCCACAATTCCTTGACCAATTTGTGTAGTGTTTGGATTTGATTCCTGACATTGTAGTTTTCTTGGTCAGAAACAAACCGATCTTTTGCTGAATGCTGATGATTTGGATGCTATGTGGCTATGCCTGAGAGAGAATTGTGTAATTGATGATGCAACTGGTGCTGAAAAGGTCAGTTGCTCTGATTCTTTGTGTCTGTTTTACTGCAAATGATGGATTTTAAGTATTTATATCATTTCTTCTATTCCTGCCTTATTTCTCGAATATAACCAGTCATAGTTTTTTCAGTCTAAGTAGTTGTATACAAAGTTTTGCTGCATTGTGAAAATTTAATGGAAACTCTACTTTACAGTGGAATGCAGTATTTTTTTGAGCTTGTATGTTTGCATATCACACAGCTAGTTTATTAAATGTTCGAGAAATTTTATAAATTATAATATTTTGGATAGGTTTCTATGCAACTTGTTTTCACTTGCAGCTTGCCTGCCTTATAACAGTTCAATTTGCATGACAGCATACTAATGCCCTCTTTGAGCCCCATTTTCAAAAAAACTCATTTTCTTTAAACTCGTTTTCAACCACATATTCTCTCAATTATATAATTTTGTGCGTAAATTTAAAACATTTTCCTACTTTTTAACTACACATTCTCCAAAAAAATCACTATTACAAAATCTATTATCCCAAAAAAATGGGGCTCAAACATGGGCTTAGTTTCTTGGAGAGAAGTCATTTGAACCATTTACTTGGGACTCAAGAAGTACAAAGACAAAAAACTAATATAACGTCCAATTTTTTGGGTTATTTCTAGACAAGCATATAGTTTACCCGTCCTTTTTATTGGATTTATCTATATCTTCAGTTTAACTAATGACATTTTCTCATTTTTTTATTAATTGTCTTAAAATTCAACAATTTCCCGTGGATTGATGCAACACGTTTGTGTTTTCCATCCTTGTGCATATGAAGTTATGCTAAAATGCTTCACTTGTCATTTGTTAGATGAATTACGAAGACTTTTGCCACATTGCCTCTGTATGTACAGAACAAATAGGCCCCAAATGTCGACGCTTTTTCTGCCCTTCGAATTTCATGAAGTTTGAAAAAGACGAACTGGGAAGAATCGCCATTCTTCCGTTCTATCTGTATGTAATGCGAACGGTAGGTGCTGCCGATCCTTTTATGCTCACAGAATGTTGAGCTGCTTTTCCTTTGATGCTCACAGATGCTTTTCCTTTTATGCTTTTTCTGCCCTTTATACATTTTAACTTTTAGACCTTTTATTGCATTATCGTTCTAGGACTAAAAAATTTAAAGCTAGTTTGACACATAATTTTTTGGAGAATGTGTGGTTCAAAAATGGGGGAAGTTATGGGTCCCAAAGAATATATGATTGAAAATGATTTTAAAAAAAATATGTGCCAAAATGTCTTTAGTTTGTATGGACTGGCTTTTGGTGAATTGTTTGTTATTGGACAGAACACCCCCCCCCCCCCCCCACCCAACACCATGTCCCAGACCTCCCAGGAAAGCAGAAAAAAATAAAAAAGAAAGGAAGTGATTGAAAAGAAAAAGAAAGAATGCTGAAGAGAAATAGAAGGAGAAGACATTAAATTTTGTAACGAATAGCTCAGAAAAATGAGAAGGCACCTTAAGTTATGATTCAATTTTAAATCTCTGTCCTGGATCTCCGAATATCGGGAAATTAAGAATGTCGAATACCATCTTTAATTTCTATGATAATAGACATGAGAATAACAAGTGCACGAGAGGATATTCCACTGCATGTATCCCATGCTTCACAATAGTTGCTCATTTTGTCTGGTTCTGACGGAAACTAGATATCATCATCTACATGATCATATGCTAAGCTGTCAGTGAATTCCAGTGGGTGCTGGATTCTTTCTGAGTAGATTAGTTAGTGATTCTACTAATGAAAACAAAAATCAAAGGATTGAGAAAATTTTCAACTTTTTGCTGCCCATATGCAACTTGCAGAAACTCTATGTCATGTAACACCTCGCTTCTGTTACATCTTCAGGTATCCCTTACTCAAGCCAGGATTGATATGAGTGAGCTTGATGAGGATTCTGATGGCTTCCTTCAACCCAACGTATGGTTCTTTTTGTGCCTCAGAACTTGGTCCTGCAAAATGGACTGTATCTTTAGTTTTATGTATTAAAACTACATAGTTTAATGGTGCATGTTTTCTGAACACTGCCTAATTGTTCTTGAATCAGGAAATGGAATTCTATATAAGAGGTCTTATACCTAATTTGGCACAACTCCGGGACATACCAGCAGCTTTCGTGCAAATGTACAGTCGCATAGCTGCACACAAGTTTTTCTTCTTTTGTGATCCCCATAAACGAGGTTGATGCTCAAGTCTTTCTTAATTTTTCTAAACGATTTTACACGGTTGCATTTAGGATTTCCAATCTTTTATATGCTGGTTTTTTGGGCTCATGCTGTTTCTACACTTGTTTTCCTTTTACAAGTCTAGTAATGCTGTCAGCCGCATGGAGTTGCATAATTTGTGTGTTGCGAATGCAAATATTGAAATATATACATATTTTGATTTGTAACGCTTAGGCTCTAGAGGCTACTTTGGATCAACTGCATTTAATTGCTTTTCCTTGGTTATCGACTTATTAGCTATGAAGCTCATGCACTCCTACTAAGACGGCATGTCTGTGTCTCACACATGTAGAGTTGTGTCGGACACCGATGCCCCTCGGACACTCTAGGACATGCGTCTGACAAGCCACATGCCATGAGTTTTTCATATATATTTCTTTTAAATTTTCAACAATAGAGAGAAACTTTACGGACACTCCTCTGGCAAGTGTCCTCATGCCATGTGTTGTGTCCTATTTAAAAAAGAAAATATATATATAATTTACAATTTAAAAAAAAAATACAAATGACATGTCCATGTCCATAAAAATCACATGTTGGCGTGTCATGTCTGCGTTTCTTAGGTTATTGAGATTAGGCTGTTAATATAATGCATTAATTGACATTTTTTTTTACAATGGTGTTTGGAATTGCCATAATTATCATCAGGCAAGGCATGCATAAAGAAGGTTCTACTTAGTAATTGCCTCCAGGAGCTAATGGAACTACACCAGGTATATTATTGATGTTACATTTTGTAATTGCAAATAATTCCAAGATACAGATGTCTGTAATTTTTCTTTATGATGTAGTGATAAGAAATCCACACGAGTTTTCTCTGTGTTAGGATATTGTATTAAAAGCGGTTTCCACGTACCAAGAATCTGATTCTTTTTATGTGTTACGTCCACAATATTAAATCCATGAAAAAACAATTTACATCATCAATAAATTCTCTCTTTTCCCTCATTTTGTTGTGCAAAGCAGCTGGTCCTTCTCACAAGGTTTATCTTGACCATCCATTTATGTGCTGTGTAAAATTCCAAAACACTGTTGTTCCTTCGCATTTCAGTTGGGAGTTAATATTTGCATTTTCCTTTTCACCTGCATGTAGGAAAGTGAGGAAGAAGTCACTGATACTGAACAAGCTGAAAACTGGTTCTCGTTGACATCTGCACAACGCATATGTGGTTAGTACTTCAGCTGTGCAAAATTTTGAATTTTGATATTTGTCATGTCCCTGATGTCATTTTACTAGCCTTGCTGCTGTTACTGGAATTTATTGGTGTATATGCTGCATTATTAGGCATTGCATATAATAACTTGATTCAAAAATTTGTTTTATGGATAGGTGGGGTTATTGCCTCTTCTATCATACTTCTCCACGATTGAGAACCATTTTTAATCTCTTATTACCATCTAATTGTTACAACCATTGTATTTGGAACTAAGGAAAATAATCTAAATTTGCAGATATGTTTCTTGCTCTTGACAAAGATATGAATGGAACTTTGAGCAAGCAGGAGCTTCAAGAATATGCAGATGGGACACTAACAGATATTTTTATCGAGAGAGGTAGAAATCGACTCTAGTGTCTCCTATCTCCCTTCATTTTCCTTCTTCCTGGAAGAAAATCTATCAAACTACTAGTGTGTTCGTGTTCCATTTTTAGTCACTATTTTTTTTTACTACTAAAGGGGCCTATGCACAGTGAATCAACTGCATTTTCTGTGAAAAAGGACTTTGACCTGTGTGGAAGACTATCTCGTGTTATATACCCATTGCAATTGATTTATACAAAATTCCAAGTACAAGCCTGCACTAAAGACCAATTGTAGGTCGGTTATGCTTTAAATTGTTATGAACAGCAAGGGGCAAAATTGGTACATCTGAAGTTAGAAAAATAACCATTGGACCCCTTCTGTTGGTTGCTTTTAAAAATGTTTTTGGTACTGTAGTGGATAGTGATAAGGGGATTTTAAGCTGTTTTTTAGCACACCCGAACACACTCTAATTCCTGCTTATTTCTATTGAGTTGGAACTGCAATCCTATTTTCATTTTTTTCTTTTGGGAACTATTGGTTTTATTTATTCTTAATATTTTCTCCTTTTCTAATATCATTGTAAATCATTTTCAAACTTCTTTTCCTTGTTTTACAAATAATTTCGAATTGCCTTCTCAGAGAGATGTAAATAACCATCTTATATGGAAGTTTTATGCTCATCTAACTAAATGAATTGGCTCTTCTATTCTTTACCGCTGCTTATTGTTTGAATAGCTGACCTATTGGTATATAGGCCTCATTTTATTTATTGTGTTTGTGCCTTCCATTTACGGAACTTAATACTTTTTTAATTATTTTATACAAATAGTTTTCGATGAACATGTCCGGCGTGGAAAACACGGAGGTGGTAATGCTCGGGAGATGGATTTTGAAAGCTTTCTTGACTTTGTTCTGGCACTGGAAAATAAAGACACTCCAGAGGGATTAACTTATTTGTTTCGCTGCCTTGATCTCCATGGAAGGGGATTTCTCACAACTGCTGATACTCATACACTTTTCAGGTAACTTGCTTTTTGGCATTGAAGTCACATGTATCTTTCTAGGTTTCTCTAATGCATATTTGGTGCATTGGACTGGACAATATTTTGCAGAATTAATGTGCAGAGTCCAACGTTGTGTGCCAAATATGCTTTTACATGTGCGTCTTCAGAAGATAACAGAAATCCTTCCTCGGTTCCTAGTATAAAATGTTTATGATTTAAGTTGCTCCTTGACACTAATAATCTTTAGGACTATACAGATTAAAAACTAACATGGAAATAAAGGAGGGAGACGTTGAGAGGATTGTGATGTTTTCTAATTCATCTTGAATTAAAAAAAAATGTAATTTCCAGCTTGAGGTTCTTGAGCAATTTCTACGAGTCTTAAGTTGACAAATACAAGAACCCACCTAAATCAAATTTTTTTTGAAAATATGCACGAGAGTTTGGTCGCAGATCTTGTTTCTAATCATTTTTAGTTAATACAAGTTTATGTAAGATTGAAAGTGGATATTCTTTTGCATTACGAAACAGGGATGTTCACCAGAAATGGATTGAGGGAGGTAACTACGAGCTGTGTATTGAAGATGTAAGGGATGAAATCTGGGATATGGTGAAGCCAGCCGATCCATTGAGAATAACATTGGCTGATCTACTGGCTTGCAAACAGGGTGGGACAGTTGCAAGTATGCTTATAGATGTGCGTGGATTCTGGGCACACGACAACCGAGAAAATCTTCTCCAGGAAGAGGAAGAGCCACAAGAAGAAGCATAAGCTTTAGATATCTGTGTAATCATGTGAGATTTAGCTATATCAATTTTTCTCTCTCAGTTTTATAGTCCTGAAAGTAGTAGAATGCATGTATATTTTGCAGTTTGATTGGAAAAACTACTGAAATTATTTGTAATGTAGAATTTTAGTAGTGTAACCATCAAATTTCTCTCTCCAATGTATTGTTGAGGAATGGGTGACGTGCTCTTAAATTTCGATTTATCTGTTACTTTTATGAGTGATAGAATGACCTTTATAGGCCTTTGTAGTAAAAAGCTTTATATATGGTCGTTGGACGTGTAGAGTTATTTTTTTCCAGTTAAATGTATATGGAATCAAGAAAGTAAAACTAATGCAAATATTGACACGAAAGTGCATTATTAAGTTCAGCTTCGTTTTTTTTAAAAAAAAAATTTCGTCATTTCTATAATAGTGCAATTTCGAACTGAAAAAAAAATGTGAACTTATTTGTACAAAATGGTATTGCAGTAATATAATATGGTATAGTTTAGCATGATTTTTGAAAAGTCAAAAGGAGCTTTTGAAATTCAAAAGTTGCTTTTAGCTCTATTGGGTTAATTTTATGAAATTGTTTCTTCTAATTAGAAGAATTTTTAGAGGAGATCGGTTCAATGTGATTTTCTTTAAAAACACTTTTGGAATATGAATTTTCTTTAAAATTAATTTTCAAACAAAACTTGTTGAAAAAATCCTAATAAAGGAAAAAATGTACATTATTCTTTTGAGTACGCTACAAAAAATGTCTCGTTAAAAATCTTGCTAGAAAAATCCAATAAGACAAAATATTGATCAAGGAAAAAAGAGTACAATGCATATTTTCTCACTTTCACGATAATATCACTTGAATTATGTCTCAAGCATATTAAATCCTTCAGCGATATGATTAACAGTCATGTCAGATGATTTGACTTCATATTTTAAATTTCATGCATCGTCAAAATAAACATGATAAAGACTTGTGTTTGCATCCACTACATGATGATTTATCTATTTATACAAGTTTTTGTGAAATTCATTAATTAAATAGTCGTACATTTCATATTAAGATTTCATTTTTTTTTCATTTATTTCCGCATAAGTATACACTTTTAAATTTTCAAACTACAGGTCCAGAAATTTCCAAGTTCTCCAGTAAATTCAATTTAGGATCACGTCCCTTTTATTTGGCCAATCATCATTTTGATTGATATATTTTGTCACATTTATTTCGATTTCTCTCTATATAATGCAGTACATTATGTGCAAAAGTGATGTCGAGAACTTTTCTTTTTTGATTCTATTTTTTTTATCTATAATGACATAACTTATTGAGATATCTCAATTTTAAACATTTCAGGTACCTGAACCTTTTCTGCAGTTTTATAATTTTATTATGTCCATATGGCTTTTAAAAGTATACACCTCCTAAATAGACATCTTTCTTATATGCTCCATTTCTCTTTTGAAGAATTTTGTATTACAACCGAATGAATTCACTCTTCAGGCATGCCAAAGATATCGAATATAATTTTAATGAATTGTCCTTCCAGAACATCAATTCGAGTTGGAGCATTTTAAAGCTAGTATATAAGATATTGTTAATTTCTTTGGTCAATAAATATGTTTAAGTAAATTATTTTTTGAACTTCCGGTTCAAATTATCTTTTGCGAGGATCTAGATAATATAATGATACTTTTGTACATATTTTTCGCTTCTTAATTCATCCCCTAATGCTAAGAGAATTGTCTAATCCAATTGACATCAACAAATTGTGTTATAAAATATCATCTATTATGAGTTGAGATATTATATAAGGGTTCAACCACGCATTTCTTGTCAACATTCCTTACTTTTCATCTCAGTGCAATGTGGTGGCTTAATTGCACCATCAAATAATTAGATGAAGAAATTAGTCTCTGGTCATAAGTCAATTATAATGAGGAGAACTTAATGTTGGTATAATGCATAATAGCATTTGTTAAACAGAAATGTGAAGTATTTTGTTCTCAATTAAATTAATTGGAGGTATTTAAAAAATAATAATGTTAAATCATTTATCGACATCTCAACTAAAACCAGACTCTATTTTAACTAGTGATGGTTAATAATCAATTTCCATGAAAGAGAACAAACATCATATAGTATTTCATTGGATTGAAGAATCTTTTGGTTCTTCATTAAATATGCATTTTGAAATTTTTATTTCGCATCATTATTGATACAGTGATGATCCAATAGGCCATGTCAAATAATACATTTAGTAATTGAACTTCTAGTCCAATAGAATGTTTCAAATTTAAATATTTATTTAATCAAACAAAAAATATAGTTAATTCTCGAAAGCACGATTAGCTGTAATATAATCATATAAAAATTAATGTCTACATGACGTGAGTTGTATGTTCTTTTTCAAGGATAAACACTAATTTAAAACGATATATTTCTTGAAACACGTGTTATTTCGAGAGCACGTTGTATTTTATTATTACTTCTTCGAGAAATATTGAAAATTTGAAATATAATTCACGCACTTCAAGAGCAAAAGTATAATTTACGCTAAATTTTATTTAATTATGTTTTTCGAGAGCAAATAAAATCTAACTAGAATATCAATAATAACGAGCTACTTCATGAATAATAATATTTCGTAATAGACATATATAAGAGCACTGGATTCATGAACTATATTCGTATTAAAAAGAATAGGAACGAGATAATTAATCGAATAATGAGCAAAAGAAAATAGATAGTTAACTATGAGAAAAGATGAAACACACGTAAAATATTAGCTTGAGTTTATTAATGGGAATTTAATTGAGAAAGTAGATATATTAAACGTAAAATTGCATTTTCCTAATATCATGAATGGACTTTATTTCATAATTGATTAATGTAAACAGATATTCATAGAGAATAAAAACATAATCACTATGCGTACAATAAAATAATTATTGTTTCTTTAAAAGCATTGAATCAATATTTTTATAGAATATTGAAATTGTAATATTATATCCTTTTGGGACAATAATATTTCGTTGGAATATTAGAATAATATAATTTTTTTTTTTTTTTTCAAAATCTACATAATATTTTTTAGGAATATTAATGAAATTGTAAAATGTGTTTTTTCATGAAAGTGCAATTAGAAACAAATTATATTCAATAATATAATATGAATATTATACATTTTCAAGAGTAATAATACAATATTATTTTAAATATTGTTTGTGTGAATTCTTCTTCAGGAGCAACAAAATAATACAAACATCATATTTCTTTTCAAGCAATGGTACAATATTCTTTTGGAATATTGGTTTAAATTATTTCTTTTCAAGAAAAAAATACAACATTCTTCTAAAATATTAATTTAGTTTTTTTTTTTTTCAAGAACAACAATACAATATTTTTCGGGAGTATGGCACTGAAATATCGAATGAAAAATTTACATTCATGTAAATATTTATTTATCATAAATTGGTTTAGTCAAATGACTCAAATCGATATAATCAGATCGAATAAATATCTCTTTGTTATACAATTTAAAATTAAGGTAATACTAACATTTTCTTTGAGTAAAAATTAAAAGAGTTTTTTTATAAACTCAATTAGCTAGATCTTATATATATATTTTTTGATTGAAAGATTTATTTATTTTTACCACAACTGGCTAAAGATTTGAAAACAGAAAGAGAAATAAATTTTGTTAACTCAATTGGTTGGAATTTCTTGCTGATAATGTATTATAAACTAGAGAGAAAACTAGATAAGTTAATAGACTTGTGTGCATTAAATTGAGAATCGAAACCCCATACTTATAGAGAAAGATTAGAGATACGATGATAATAATTACTAGGGTTGAGGGGTATAATTGCCATTTGCTAAAAAAGCACATACTATTTACAACACAAACATGTATTTCTAAATCCCCATTTTTAAAAAATATATATATATAACAAGCAATGTGACTTGGTGCAATTTAATCAAAAAAAACAATGTAACACAAATGGGATCAATTTTTTATTTTTTTGCTTCAAAGGTTATGAGCTCATGCAAGATCTTTCGTTGTGGTTAAAACTCCCGCGACATCCATGTTTGACAGATTGCACCTTGTGCAGTTGTGCCTTTAAACCTTCTCGATTTCCTCTTGGGTTTCGAAAGCAACACCACTACTCTTTCGACACCATCGAATATTACCCAACCAGCACAATCATAATTAGTTAATGTAACAAAAAAAGTTACAATTATCGATTTCAAGAAGCAATGCAACTTCAGAATAAGTCTCTGTTTGACTCTCTTTAAAATAAAAAAATAATTTATTTCTCGTATTTTTTTTTTTTCAATTACACATTCAAACAATAAATTTTTTTTCACGAATTTTTAAAAAATTTCACTTTTTAATTACACATTGTTCGAAAATACAACTGCTAAGGATGTTACGAAATATATCTTTTGACACCACATCAAAGATTCAGTTTTACTGTTTCATTTATTTCCGAATCCCCATTTTTATTGCAAAATTAAACCTCGTACGCATTATGCCGTGCTCCGCGGTCCATGTATCCCGGTAGGACACGTTGCCAAGTACAACCGCATCAATGCACACAGTACACACTAAAATCCCACGTCTACTGACGTGTGGCACCCATAAGTGCACTAGATAATCGACACGTCAATGAAAGACAAGACTGTCTGTGTGATTTAGATGATGACGTGTCACTGAATCTAGAAACGTGTCTACTCTGGATTTGGTTGGTGTTGTACACCAAATCTTCCTTAGATTTCTTTATCTCTGGTAATATAATATTATAATAATATTTGGTTTCAGTCAAGAGGGCAAAAAAAAAAAAAAAAAGTGTAAAATTGGCCATATGGTTCTTCCATTATCTTGAATACTCCTAGTTGAAATATAAGAAAGAAATGAATAAATTTTTCTAATTTCTACCGTTTAATCGTTTAAATGAGGTTGTTCGATAAGGTTTAAACGAAATAAAGATTATAAATTTAGTCTTGTCACCATTCACATATAAAAAATTTGATGTTAGGCCTTTAATTGATAAATGGTAAATCTTGATTACATTTATTCGAGTTTAAGTTAATTAAATTTAAATAAATATCGTTTTATGCATGTGTCCATAGTAAAATCAAATCCATTACATGAGGGCATCGACAGATTTAGTACCGGGCAAGCTCCAACGACCGTCTGTGCTGGATTCGCCGTATTCAATTTCTTTCTTCAATGTATTTATTGTTTGAATATGCGCGCGTTCAATTCTCAAATATAGCAATTTCACTTGACCGCTATAGCATTTGTGACAATTTATGTAACAAAATGCTATATGTTCTTTAATCAAATAATTAAATATATTCCCTCATTGTTTTTAAAAAACTTTTTAACTAAAATTCAACCTTCTAAAAGTTTTTTTTTTTTATTAGACTAAAATTATTAACAAATCGAACAAAGAAAGTAAATAATTGGATCCATTTTTAAACTTCAAACTGTTATTCGATAAATATTATTAGACTGTTAGATAACGTACAACCACATTTACACTTCGAATTACGATCAGCGACGGTCAATGGTCAACATCCGCTCGGACTGAACTTTTGTGTTGGATTTGCCACTGTACGGGGGGGAGAAATGAATGTGACACTATTCGAGTAAAGACTATCAAACTATGGACGAATCTATCTAAATTGAATTAGTAACCCTATTTTGAATTCTAATTTTGCCAAATTTTCAATTCCAATTATGATCAACACTGATGAATATTAGGAATGGAAACGACGTCATATTTAAGTTTTATATTCGTTATAAGAATGAATTTATCATTTATCAGTTGACACTTTCCACGAGAGTTTGGTAAAAATCTTTGTCACGTTGTCTTGATTTTCTTCAAATTGGGCAGTATAATTAGAGTAAGGATGTTGTTCAATTGAAAATTAAGTCAATAAATTGTCACTTTCATGTTTGTACACAACCTACAATACATAAATCTTGTACTTTAGTGTTGCACTTTCATTAAACCGACAAAATATAAGGATGTAAATTGGACCATGTTAGACGTGTATGACTCACTTTTATTATGTTGAGCTTGTGAATATTGAAAACGTCCACATCTAACGTGTCAATGCAAACACACGAAAGAACTTCATATTTTAGCAGTCTAACAAGTCCGTTCATTTTAGATCGTGCAGAGTCGACGACTTGAAAAAATAATTAAAATTCCTCCATCAACAACCCAACTTTTCCTTCAATCTTCATCGTAAATTCTAGACCTATTTGAGTTGCGAATTATAGACACGTTTTGACGTACTTTACACCTTTGAGCTCAATCGAGAACAGAGAGAGGGAGAGAGATCGATCCGCCTATCAACCTATATATAAAAATACAGGAGATCTCATCATTTTGGAGTCTCTTTCTAACAAAAATCTCCTATATTCTCCAACTTTTTGCAGTGCTTTTACGAGTCATTGGACTAAAAGTTAAGGGCCCTTGTTAGAGCACAAGGGTTCTGGTTTGGTCAAAGACTTGAAAAAAAATTCTCTTACAATTCAGTCAAAGTCTTTAGTCTTTAGTCCTTATTCTCCTTAGAATGTCATTCTTTTTCCCCTAAATTCCGGGCGGCCTTAAAATATTTAGACAAAAAGCGTGTTTAGGAAATTGTGCAAAATTCTAGTCGACTAAAAATATGCTAATCCTTCCATATTTGACAAAATTAGTTGCATGGAAGAGTTTTGTTTCATATTAAAAAAGATAAAATAAAAATTATCTAATACTTCGTATTAAATATTTCAAGATTAAGTTTTGGAGTTTAAGCCCCTGTTTGGTATACATTAAAATTTTTATTTTCATTATTCTACTCATTTTCAACAACATATTCTTCGATAAAATAATATTTTTCATCACATCGATAACTTTTTCTTCTTTCCCAATCACGCATTTCACATCAATCTACTATTTCAGACTACATTTTTACAAAATAATGTGATTCAAACACACCATAAAAAGAGTACCCTAACGAGCCCCACCTCACATTCTTCAACTTCACATTTTTGCATCTTGGTTTTAACTTAAAAAAAAAAAAAAAAAATTCCCAAAAAATTCCACATAATAAAATTAATAATTTCATTATCAAAATCAAGTGGGATCACGTCTTTTAATATGATCATTGACTGACTTTTGTAAGAAAGTTTCCAAAACTATTTTGTCTTAACCTTTTCCCATCATATATTACTGAAAATTCTTTTGTCATTAGATAATGAAATTTTCTAAGTTTCATTATTTGAAAAAAATATATTATCATGGGATTGTGTTGTTCCCAATGACATATAGGCATGTGAGGATTAATCAACTAAAGGCATAAAGTTAACAGCTCCATGTTGGAATTGCTAATTAAATTGATTAATTAGTGCCCCACTAATTATACTTATTTAAGTAATTTGATCTCTGTGTTTCTTAAGCCTTCGATTGCCCTTTAGACAATAGCCTTTTGCAGTTCTTTTTGTTGAGTGAGGTAATTTTCATGACGCTTTAATATCAAGATAATAGGGTTTGGCTACTCTTTTTAATAATGTATAAGCTACTACTCGGATAAATCATATTTGGGAAAATTCAAATGATCATTCGGTTTGTCTAGAGCTCATACGGCGACTACTTTTCAAGATTGATTTTCCTAAAAAAAGTCCTCTTGTAGAAAAAAAACATGTCTTTTATTAAAACAATACTCAACGTATAATAAAATACTCAATAAGATGTGAACTAATTGTAGGTCACGTGTACAAGAAAGAGGATGTAGAGAAAAAGTGGAGATAAATTATAAAAAATTAAATGAACGCATTCTTCAGTGAAGATAAATTAAAAATTAAATGAAGGATGTCTAACACACATTTCACATAAGGATGGCGTATTGACACTTTCTACCTTTTTCTTGTCACGTAAGCATTTTGGGGTAATCTTTGATACCCCTTTTGGTGCAATATACAATCCAATAAGAGATATTATCGTGTTTTGAGATTTACATGTCCATCAAATCTTATTTATCGAAATATTCATGGGTTTATTTTTTATTTTTTTTCAAAATTTTACCTTTGAATAGAAATGATTAAGTTGAAGTGGGTAAGATAAACTAATTCTACTAATTGAAGATTAAAAATATAATTAATGTTTGAAGCCTACATAATAATGACAAACAAAATGTCGCCAAAACTTTGACTTATGAAGTACAAATTTGTTTTTTTTTTCCTTGAAAACCTAAAATTGATGATGTTTCCACTTTCCATTAATCTTAATTCTTGGGTTCATCATTTTTTTTTTTCCATTAGAGATAATTTTTAACTGCCCCCTTTGAAAATTATGAACAAGACAAATTGATAAGATTACTCTTTAATTATTTGCCATAAAATGCGGATTAAACATGTGACATATCACACATAATTACAAGAAAATTACAGATTTCAAATTCTTGAGATTTTCTAGAAAAATACAGACAAAACATAATTTTATTTTATTGATTGAGAAATTTCTTGCTTGAATTTAATTCCAACATTCCTCAAAAGGGTTTCTCTAGAATCAGAAATTTTAAGCATGAATGTGAAATTATGTCCTTATCAAGTAGGGTTTTGCTTGGATTGAGCTATTGGTTTTTAGCATATAATAATGATTATTAAATTCATTATGCATCCATCTTAGTTACGTACAAATTAACCTACGACCTACCCATCCCATGGAATTTTCATTTTCACCCTTGGCTCCCTTGCCTACGGCAAAATGATATATACACTCATCCCGAATATTAGAGATAGAAAAAAGTTTCTGAATCGAACCGAGCGGTTCTTCATAAATTAAATACCTGAACGGGTATCTGAATCGAGAGTCGATGTGTTTGGTTCGGTTCTCGGTTCTAGGCCAAGAACCCAATTTAAATGATTTTTTAATTTTTTATGTTGAATTAATTAAATTATTTTAATTTTTTCTAAACAAATTAGCAAATTAATTAGATAAATTTAATTTTTTGTTTGAATTTTCTGGCCCAATTAATATTTAGTATTAATATCTATTTTTTGGTATTTGTATATATTGAATTAATCTTATTGGACGACTTGTTATTTATATGATTTTAAATTGAGTTAAGTTAATTTGTAATAGTTACAAATGAACATGTTATTAATTATATTTATGTAGTATTATTGTAAATGTTAAAAAACTTAATTAGGTACGAAACGGAATAGAACCGAACCGAACCTGAATGGTTCCATAATTATATTTGGACCTGACATTAAATGTCTGAAAGTTTTGAATCGGTTCGATTATGAAGAGAATCGAACCGAATCGAACCATGTCCAATTCTACCGAATATGTTGTATCATCGATTACCCCACTAATATATTCTTTAAGTGAAAAAAACAAATGAAAATTCTTGAATTTTGGTAAAAAGAAATATACTTCTAAAAAGTACCAAGTTTAGAAAAAGTAACTTTTTATTAACAAAATCCATAAATAAGCAACAGTGAAAATAACTTTTTTTTTTTTATTAAAAATAATTTATTCTCTTTCAGTGAATGGTGTTTCAGATCCCTTTGTCCTCTGTCCACTGTCATGATCCTTAACTAGTGTCTTTAAAAGAGCTCTTCACAGCTTCCTTACACTTCATTCAAACTCAGATTTTTCACTTCCTCATTTGCTGCAACATTCACATTTCCCACTAAATTCCTCATCTGTCCTAACCAAAGTTTCTACTTTCTTCTAATAACAATTTTCTTCATTTTTGCATCAATGTCAAACCCTAAAGCTTCCGAGAAGCCCTTAAATCTCTTCGAACCCATCCTTACAGATACCGGTTTCACATTTTTACGACGCAACACATCAGTAGCGCAACCAAGCGAAAGACGAGGCCGGAAAAAGCAGGCGGAGCCTGGGAGGTTTCTTGGCGTAAGACGACGGCCATGGGGCCGATATGCAGCCGAAATAAGAGACCCTACCACCAAGGAAAGACATTGGCTGGGAACCTTTGACACTGCTCAAGAAGCTGCACTTGCCTATGATAGGGCTGCCCTCTCCATGAAGGGCACTCAAGCTAGAACTAATTTCGTGTACTCTGATCAAACAACAACTTTTCATTCTCTTTTAGCACCTAATTATGATCTTCAAAATCAAGCCTTTTTGCAGCCACCATCACAGTTTTCTACTGCCACGGAACCTAAACAGTCTAGCTCTTGCAATCTGCAGCCTGACATTATGCCAAGAAAAGATCAGAAATCAACTGTCCAATCGGACAACGACACATGTTGTCATGATCAATCTTCATATGGTTCATCACCTAATGATGATCATAATTTGTTTCTTTCTACTACAGACACAAATTCTGGCTACTTGGATTGCATTGTTCCTAACAACTGCCTGAAGCCATATTCTGCAACTAACAAAATCAATGGGGACACTTCAAATGATCAGAAATTTTGCTCAAATTTGAGTTTCTCAGAAAATCATGCGACATTTTTTGAAAATAATCCACTTTTTCTTGATTCTACAAGTGTTGCAACTGTAGGATGGAATCCTGGAAATCATTCGTACTACGATGAATTTATGGACGGGTCATGGCCGGATGGTGATCGAGAGTCATGGGACTTAAGTTCTTGTGAACTCTCCCACGTGATGAACCACCCTACAGTGGGGGAAAATGGATGCATGGTAGACTTGAATCCAATTATAACTGAGATTCCAAGTTTTGAGATGATGGTGGCTCCTGCCTGCAGTATTACTTCAGCAGCACCAAGTTGTTCATCTTTATATCCCTGTTTTGATGATGCAGTTGACTTGGGCTTTTCTCTCTTTTGAATGCTGGTTTTGAAGTTAGTATGTAACACGAGCATGTTTGGTATACAGTACAACGGAAAAAAATGTTTATTTCATTTTCCTTTTTTAGCTGCGACCTCCCAAACATATCATGCAAGAAACCTTCCAGACTCTTTATCTCTAGTATTTATCTTTTCCCTTTTGGGGAATGGTAACTAAACTTGGGCTTCAAAAGATTATTAGAGAGGTTGATTTCTAGCTTCTCCAAAAATGAGTATATTTTGAGTTAAAGTTTCATCAGTTAAACTACTGATATTTGGCTGCTGCTTGAATTCCAATGTGGCTTTTCTCTGCTCTTCTACGAGTGAGCTATAGAGCTCAATGAGTGTCCTATCACCGTGTTTCTAAAGCATTGTACCTAATTTTTCCCTTAGAGAGATGCCGCTAATTGCATGCATAAATATCAAATGCAGTATTACTAGTCATGTTATTCATAAATTGGTCTAGAGCTTTGACACAGTCGTGTAATATGCTATATATTAGCAAACTTTTATTTTGTAATTTGTTACAGAAAAATTATCAAAGCTAGAGCTTTTTTCACGGTTCGTAGCTTCTTTGGGATGTTATCATCAAAAACTCATTAATGTGCCAAACTAGTGCTCTTTCATGGTTCGTCTATAATTTCAGCACGACGTGTGAGTATAGCCAAAAGCTCAGCTAGAAACGACTAATTTTGGATACGTCAAAATTTAAGTACTTGTTCTCATGCTCCTGCTAGAGTAGAACACTATAATGGCGATCCCTATTGCGATGACATTATCTTATTATACTTGCAACCAAACAAGGGGTACTTCAACTAGCCAAAATTGGAAAAACTAATACTGATTTGCCTAATATTGAAGCATGGTACTTCAAATCATCGTTTAACAGCAATAAGAGAGATTTGAATCCAGTGAACTAACTGCTCTAACCTAGCACAATACCTAACATAAGAAAGGAGAAAAGAAAACCATACTACTCCCTACACCACTTTTCTACTTCAAGCTTTACCCATCCTGTGCAAAAAACAAATCCAAGATTTTCCCAGTCATCAAGGCATTCGAGCATTCTTTAGATGACAACCAACAGATCTTTAAGATGCATCGCCATTTTAAAAAAACAAACACAACAAAGAGCAATACTTGCCAAATTCAAGATTTTCTCGTCTGTATTGGTTGATAAAATATAAAGAAGCATTCGAGCAATTCGTTTGTCTACAAAAGTATATATCTTACATATGACGTATCAAATTCCTCGCAGTCTCCAGATTTATCATTGCTTCCGCAACAAAGGACCAGACAAAATAAGGGATCAAGAAGACCTTGAAATTCATTCCCTAGACAATTTTGAAACTTGTTCCGAAAGAGGGAACAAGAAGATGGTAATCAAGACAACCACAGTGGGCAGATAACAGTGAGAATTATGTCTTTCTCGTTCTGAAAAAGACAATAAATAGACATGACAACTCCAAAAATTTGGGCAATGATGTAAATTATCTAAACGGGAAGTGGTTTCATTTCAAGTTATTCAAAGACTAGGTGAAAAAGCTAATGAGGTGTTGCCAGATTTTGAGGAGTAATTATGACTTATTCAATGGACACAGCTAAAGTATGCTACATTGAACTAAGACCGAGCATCCTATAGAGAATTTGGACCAAAAATATAACTTTGAGATCATGAAAGTTGATTAACAGAGAATGAAATGGCTGAATCCTTTTATTCAGCTTGATGTGCGACTCTCACCTCCATGACCTATGCTGCTGCTGCTGGCAATTGAAAAGGTAGAACCCTGTCCCGACTGCTGACCCCTGGATTGAGGAATGTGCCCATTTTGTGAGAATATTGAACCAACTGAAGCACTTGAACTGTTCATAGAAGACATTTGGGTTGAGAAGGTGTCTCTGCCAAATCCAGAAATGACGTCGCGCCGCAAGTCTGATGACGAGGACGATGGAGCCAAAGTTGCATGTGTGGATCCCACGGGATAGGGAGCGACAGGCATATCAGTAAGAGAGGACGCAGATGGACTGTAACTCAATGTTCTCATCGGATGATCAAATTTGCATGACGGTCCAAATTTGCATACTCCATTTTGTGCATAATGAGAGCAAAGTGGTGCACCCTGAAAAATAATTGAAGAAACCTTAATAAAGATATGGCATAGTTCTCAAATAGATGGAAAATCCTAGAACACAGCAGAAAGGAATCGACGAATTGTTCAACTTCTATAATTGAATACAACAATAGAAGCATTTATGAACTTAGAAATGTCACAGAGAGAAAATTAAGTGCAAAGGAGTAACAAGAGAGGGTGAGAGATATTTTTGAGGTTTCTATGTCAAAAGGGAGGCATAAAACCAGGAAAGTATCAAGACATACAGCAACATCATAGGGAGAGAAAGTTAGTCGTTCAGTTCAATTTTATAGATAATATAAATCAGAAAATCGCAATCTACTTTTGCAGATATCATCAACTAAAATAAAGAAAGATAAGCCCATAAGCTTACCTGGCGCAAGGGCAGACCCATAGGACTGAGCCCAAAATTTGTCATCGGTGCACTACACTCTGGTGGATGATGATATTTACATGTAGAACCAAATTTACAATGCCCTGTCTTCAAATAATGTTGGCATTCTGGCTGGCCAGGTCTTTCTGGAAAAGCTTGCTCCTTCTGACTGCTGCCTGAAGGACCGGCAGAAGAGGTAATGGATAGATATGGTCCTGTGTATGCAGCTGCTGAAGGAGATAACTGTGTTAAACCGTAAACTGGGCCTGCTCCAGCAGTAGGTTGAGCACTTGGGGAAGCCGCAGGACTAGCTGGTGCCTGCACCGTGTAATTTTATAACTCAGAACAAAATAGGACATACAAAGGAATGATAATTGATAAGATTTTAATTCATTTTGTCATTTAATTACTTCCCAATACTGCCTAGGTCCAACCTAACAAACATATCAAAATAAAAGATTACAAAATCAAACAAACAGTTTCAGCAACATGTACCTGGTAAGGAGTCCAACCAGGAACAGGAACGACCCCCGGAGGAAGGAGCATTGGGCTATATGCTCCTGGGACATACGAACCTGGAAGCATAGCTGGCCTAGCTACTGGCCAGTTGCCAGAAAATACTCCATATTGCTGGGGAGTTTGTATGGATAGAGATTGCATTGCAGGATACATTGCTGGTGCAGGAGCAGGTACAGCTGCTGGTGCAGGCAAAGGTCCCAGGCCAGTTGCTGGTGCAGGCACTTGCATTCCAGCTGGCAGAGGATGATGATATTTACAGGTGGCCCCAAACTTGCATTGTCCTGTTTTAACATAATACGAACATTCTTTTTCACCCTGCAACAAGTGCACTATGAGACAACTGCACATTTCAAATCCAAATGGAACTGTAATGGAGAAAAAGAAAGGAAAAGAAACCGAAGTTGTCAAAGCGGCAGACCGTTCGCAATGGATATCCATAAAAATTCAGGGCCACTGAGCCTGAGAATCCAATTCCCTGTTTTGGATGGTGATACTTGCAGGAAGCACCAAATTTACACATTCCCGTTTTCATAAAGTACTACAAATTCAATGCAAAAAGTACAATTAGTGTGAAAAGGCATAACTAATATAAATAAGTTACTGAATTCAAAATAAGACAAATTCAAACTCAACAAATAGGGTAGATAACTTATTTTACTATATATAGGATGGATAAATGCAATAACATTGTACTGATTTATGCAGATATAATGGCTTATTGCCAATCGCTTAATAAACGTTCATAGTCAAAGCAGACTGGTTATCATGGTAATATTTGTTAAAAATGAATAGCATCACCAATTTTTCTAACATTGTTAAGGAAATGGTGAGCTCTACATTGTTAAGTGGATCCACGTAGCTCCTGCAGAGGTCAGACTTCTAAAATGAATATAAAATTCCAGATAACAACCTTTTCATGTAGATTAATCATTAAAAAGACAGTCGTGTGAAAGATGTAATAAAAAAATTGTGAATGTTTTGTCATTGTAATATACGTCCAAACTAACAATAAAAAAATGATTCCTAATGAACATTAAAAAAAAAATCACTCTTCCAATAGAAACAACAAGGTGACTGATCCTACCTAAAGAATTTAACAGACTTTCTGTTCTCTGAGATGAAATGAAGGAATTGAAACCAAAAAAACATGGCAGAAAAGAAAAACAGAATACCAATCAAAATGTCCTATACAGTAAAACCTCTCTATAGTCATAATGTTGGTACCATATTAATTTATTACTATGAGGAAGTTATAGCTTAATAGAGGTGTAGTTACAAAAATTATAGAGGTAAAGTATGAACTATGTTAATAATTAATTAAGAGCATGTCAAATCTAAGGTATAGACATTGATGAAAGAGATAGATATAATTTCAAGAACTAGTACATGTATCTATGTAGACTATGTAAAGTCATTTAAACCTTTAATGTAACATAGCATATATTTTTTGTCTTAAAGAACTTTAGATAAATACTTTATTTCATCTTAAACATTTAATGTAGCCCAGCATATATTTTTGGCTATATACCGATAATTATTACTGCGTGGATACAAGTTCCTTAAAATGGGACCTAGAATTTTATAACTTATTACAATGTGGAGTTTATTCTTATTTATAACTTGCCCAAGTTGGGACAAAGATTATTTTATATCACTATAGAGAGGTCTTACTGTAACATGAATTTAAAAAATTGAATTGTCAGATTTTATAAGTTCATGGTAAATGTAGATAACACAATCATATGGTGATCCAATACATGTCACCCAAGGAAAGATAAAGATGAAGATAATCAGCTAGCTGAGCCTTTCATCTGGGATGACAACATACAGACGAAATATGACATAGAAAAAAGAGCAACTTAACATATTTTAAGATCCAGGAGTTGTCAAATACTCCAAAATTGAAAACTGACAGAAGGTACTAAACAGAGTAGCACAATATCCCATTATCTGTGGCAAAGAATGATAACTTTGGCATTGTACATTGACTATGAAAAATGCAGCAATAAGGATAATTAAGAGAAGAGGTATTTAGCAATTAAAATGGCATAATTAAGATAAGAAAGCCCTCTATCTTCTCTAAACAAAATCCAGAAGCAGCAAAAGGACGATATGGACAATAAGCAGATGTAGTGTAAACATCAACAAAGAGAAGCTCAATCTCTTAAATAAAAGACAGTAACCAGAAGAAATACTTGAGCAGCCAAATCTAGCAAGATGCACATTCTCAGATCAATAATTTGACAAACATTATTTTAAAAAACTCCAGTTAACAACACATAAATACAATGAACAAAAACAATAAATTCACCAAATTTTACCTATCACAGATCCCAAAGGGGGAAAAGGACGAATAGATAATCAATTAACAGAAAGTTACCCTTATAGAACCAACAATGTAAAGACAAAATAACTAACCTATCACGGGGGGAATTGAATGTAATCAACCAACAAAAACTAATCCGTCTAGAACCAACAAAATCATGGAAATTCATTTTCCATAACATGAACAATTATTAGCTTCAGATAGTTATATGTTTCGTTATTTTTATTTATTATTTATTTAATGTGAATATATTCATATCTATGTGATAGTTTATTTGTATCTATATATGCCTGACAGATATATACACATATTTCAGAACATAAAAGAACTTGCTTGCAAATGTATACCCGGCAGATCGGTTGCCCAACACGCTCTGGATAGTCGCCACCGCTAGCCCTCAAATTTCCCATTGCCTGTAATAAGAATCACACAATAATAAATAATTTTGAATATTTTCAAATATAACAGCGAAAAGTATTTATTGCATGTCAACCTTTTGAAGTATTTTCCGGTGATCAGAGCGATCTTCCAAAATTTAAATGTTTTTTCCCACTTTAATAAACTACTTTTCTCGTATTAATTTTAAATTCCAATAAAATTTAATTTCTACCCAAATTAGAATCAAATCTACACAAACCCTCACTTAAAAAATTCATAAAAATCTCATCTTTAGCACAGTTCTATACTTTAATCGCACGATCACAAGAATCATGCAAAAAAGGTCAAAATTGAACCCAAAAATAGAAATTATATGCGCAAAATCACAAATTCTACCGCACTCCGGTCTCGGGGATGATTGAACCGGCAACGAGCGCCATATCCACATAAACCAGTCCTCAAGTAATGGATACAATCGAGCTCGTCAGGTCTCTCAGGGTATGATTCGGGCCCACCCTCTAGCCCCAACTGCCACATGGGCTCTGCATTATACGAAATCAAACCACAGTTCAATCAAATTCCCTTCTGCATTACTAAAATCAAAGCTAATTGAACTGAAATTCAAGTGAAATTCAGATGAAATTCAAATGCAGAGAGAAAATACCAACCTTCGAGCCCGGTTTCGCCTCCAGGAGCGGCCCATTCCGCCACTGGGTCCGCCGGCGCCCCCTCCATTGTCTGATTCCCACTGTACCTCTCCATTTTATGACACCTATTCACACACCTTTAATGTAATATATATGTGAATAATATACACAAAACTATATATTTATATCGATATATAGATAAAAGAGAGAGAAAGAAGGAAAGAAAAGAGAGAGGAGTGTGTGTGATCGAGTGTGTCGGGGGAGGGACTGAGGAAAAATGGTGTCTGGTTGTTTTAGAGAGAGAAAGAGAGGGGTTTAATAGTTCTTTTCTATATAAACACTCCATATATATAAATTCACGCACACACACACTGTGTGTGTGATTTTTATTGTTTCAGCTTTTCAATAAGTGATTTTTTGGAGGTTTTTTTGGCCTTTTTGGGATTTTTTTTTTTCATTTGATTATTTTTGTCTGTTTGTTAGTTTATTACGCGCCAAATAGGCGTGCCTAATAGACAGTTTAATGTGCGGTTCGAGCATGGAGGTGATGAAATGACGATTTTGTCCCCTTTCGTTTTCAACATCAATAAATGTTTTACAATTAAATAATTTTGGAGAAAATTGCATTATTGGTCCTCGAATATATAGTGTGATTAGTAAATTAGTCTTTAACCTTTATAAATGAACGAATCAATTCGATTCCTCACTATTATTGCAAATCATCAACGATGGCAAATTGTTACATTCAACATTTAGAAGATAGATTTTGCTTTTCAACTTGGATTGGTGTCTAAAAAATCAAAGTGAGACTTGCGTTTGTTTTTGAAATAACCAGACCCTAATTATAAATGCTCAATAAATACATTTAGACCCCAAAAAAAAAAAATAAAAAAAAAATTGTATACCTAAAATTATATAGTTCACAAATTATATTGATATCATGATATGTATGATCTGAATAAGTATTTGTCGTCTCACATTCTCAAAGTGCACGAATCATACTTTTCCGTCAAGTTCATTAATCGTCTCATGATTCACGCTAGTAAATTTTTTATTGGCTCGTAAAAGCTCCCGTACAAAATAAAAGTAATTTTATTTTGGTTAAAACCTCATAGAAATTTAACATACATCACCTCCTTGTACAAAATTTTGCAAAAATAAAAAATTAATTAATGTTATGAGCGTTGGTCAAGATATAAACAAAATCTATCGAGTTCACCATGGATGAATGGATATAATCCTACTCGTCTACCTCTCCGTTTACCACTCGGGCCCACCTTCTAGCCACAACTGCCACACGGGCTATGTATTCACAATTTAACATACATCACCTCCTTGTACAAAATTTTGCAAAAATAAAAAATTAATGCTAACTGAACAAAAATTCAAGTGAAATTCTGTAAATAGAAATTACTAACATTCGAGCCAGTTTTGCCTTCTTGGGGGAGGAGCGGCCCATTCTTTCACCGGATCTGTTAGTGCCCTTCCATTGTCTGATTCCCATCGTAGCCATCCATTTTTTGACACGTATGCATACAATTTTAGTATATTATTATAAATATTTACCAAGCTATAAGATATATTGCTGAATAAATTGGGAAAGAAAATAAAGAACTGCTAAATATGGTAGCATCATCATTTGTAATGATCAAGACCGATAAGTCCATCGGTCCACACAGTTGTTCATTTTTCATTTGTGAATTTCTAATGATCATTGATTGTCTTCTCGATTTCTTTGTGTCATTCTATCGTCGACCTTGAAGCATCAATAAAAGAGATGGGGAATAGTTTTTGGCCCTAAACATGTACAATTATATCCTCAATGACGATACGGCTCAATGCTGCAACTTTTCCGAGAATGTCTAAAAAAATAAATGAAAAATGTTACAAGTAGCGGGAATAATATACTCTTGAACGTTCTATATTCATGTACGTGCTAGATTCCCGATTACAAGTGCGCGTTCTAAAGTGGAATTGGGATTCTCGTGCATTTTTCATATTTTCAATTCTTTTCCTTTTCCAAAGTGTATCTTGGAGACGTTTAACCTTTTAAAGAGTGATTCTCAAAGGCTTTTTTATTACTTATTTTTGTTGTTGAAAGATAAATATGTGTGTCGGTGGAGGGGACATGGAAAATTGGCGTGATTGACGAGTGTTTAGTGGTTTCAGTGAGTGTAAATTTGGAGATGGGAGATGCTTGATATTGGTTTTTTCTACACACTTGATATAAATTTCAGTCACAATATGTATATAAATTTCATCCACAATGCGTGTGACTTTTATTATTATGTCTTGGCGGTTTTCTGAGGAGTTTTGTTACCTTTTCAAGAATTATAGTTTAACTAAGGGATTGTTCTCTTTGTGTTTCAGTTTTGTGTTTTGAGTTTTGAATTCATTTTGTGTTTTGAGTGTCCATTTTGAGATTGTTGAAAATGTATTCTTTTTGGCATTTTGAAAAAATTGTTTTGAAAACACTCAAAACGCGTTTTGAGGATTTTGGTTTGATTATAACTGAAAACATTCAAAATGACCGTTTTGAGTTTTCTTTGTAAATTTTTAACTCGTTTTCAAAAATGTGTTTTCGAAAATAGGAAAGAGAACGCGTTTTCACTGTTTTGAAAAATCGAAAACAGAAAACGACTTGAAAATTGTAAAGAGAAAGGACCCTAACTTTTTTGGTTTTTTTTTTCCTAGTTTTTCATTGATTTATTTGTGTTGATTGAGAAGAAAGTTTGTCTATAACATTTTAATATGGACGTACAATTAATCCTAGTTAATGATGATATGGTCCAATGTTGCAACTTCTTCTAGAATTTTGTGCATGTGCTAGCTTCCACTTTAAGAGTGCATGAAATATGCATTCTAACATGGAGTTAACAACAGTTGGGATGTTTCCCATGCTTTTTCTTGTTTTTTTTTTTATTTATGTTATTTGCATTTCTTCAAGTGTATTTAGGAGATACCGGTTAACGTTAAACGTAAAACACACGTTATTATGAAATGTTTTACAAGTACTATTAAAATTATATTTGAATACGCGTGAATGTCAATTAATTCAGAATTAATATATATGTGACAACGAATATTAAATCACTTATTTAATTTTCAATTAAGTGAAATTGGATGTTAATCAGTGAAATTCTAATTAACTTATAATTAGAATTAATAAAATCGAGATGCATAAATGAAGATGAATATTAATTAAGTGAGTATGAATGTTGATTAATTAAGAATTAATAATAAGAAATTCATACATTAATGAAAGCACATAAGTGAAATGAATCTGTCAAATCTACATCGATTTGATGAAATTTGTGGGTAGTGATCTTCCACAGTTTGATGCAGTTAGTTTATTAAGACCTAATTTATGAAAACATTTTTGACCAAACGAAGGCAAAGAATAATGGGAGGGGCCATTTTGATATCTTTGCAATAATAACAAAAAATATCGGACACCGACACAGTAGGTGTTATTGGGGCCAAAATACTTTTCATCTACCGAATCTTAAAATTAAAGTGTAACCTACTCTTTTACCGGCTCACCGGCTATTCCAGTTCCATTTCATTTTATACTATTATTATTATTATTAGGAAATATAACTACACCAATGTGAAGCGAATCAAATATTACGAGTTGAGATAAGATTTTTATTAAAAACCTAGCAATTTATGAAATTTGTAATTTAATTAGCATGACACGAGTCGAATATTTTGAGATCAAATAAAGTTCATTAAAATCTAGCGATTCATGAAATTTATAATTAAATTAGGGGCGTGTTCAGTAGAGATTAAAATTGAAAAACTAGTCGTTATTGTTGACTTTTATTAGACGAGTGAGATCCAATAACGGCTATATTTTCAATTTTAACTGGATTTAAAACCACACCGAACACGCTCTAGATTTAAAAATTTCAGTTAAATTTGATCGAGTTTGAGATCGTGTCTAGTTTGGTACCTTGCATTTTTAAGAAAATAGAAGTTTTAACAAATGAATAATAAGCACAAGTTAGTGAGGATTGGTACATGCTCTAAAGTTTTTTGTAGCATAAACTGAATATGATTATGTTTTTACATTTTGTAGTTTATACGTACAATTATTGTAGATTAACAACCTGTTTGTTCTACATTTTTTTTTTTTTTTTTCATTTTTAGAAATTTTCTGATCGTTTTTTTTTTTTTTTTTCCAAACAGCTGGGCTCCATTATCACACAAATGAGGTCAAAAATGTCGGCTGCTTTACTATGCAACAGTCATAAATTTTATACAAATGGGAACAGAATGTAAATAAATTGAGCCAATTGTAACAGGGGAGGAGATAGTTGGAACTGCACCTTTTCTATCCTAATTTTTCAAAAAAATAAATAAAAAAGTAAGCGAATTTTTTTTTTTTTTTTTTTTTTGTAAAATGGAATAGTTCGTTTGAATAGAAATTATAGGGGAAGGAAAAAAAAAAATTGATTCACGAATATGTAAATCTTAACAAAAGCGTGCTAATAAATGTGTGACACGTGGATGATTATTTAGATAAAATGTTAATATTGCAAAATGAATTTCACTTTTTTTTTTCTCAAAAAGGAAAATATAGGCTAGATGTAAGAACACACGGACACAATTATACATTTATTTAAACGGGTGTCCTACATGTACATTATCATTTAAGAATTTGTGTACATACACATTATCACAGGGACGAAATCTAAGTTAAAATACTTAGTCAAAATCTCGAACTAGTGAGGGCACTAAGTCTCACTTAGTTAGCCAACCTAAAATTGTACAACACACACACACAAATTTAAGGCAACAATGTAAAGGGGCACTGAATTACGGGAAAACTCAACTCATATTATTACTCCACAATGAATACAAGACTCGAAAGAACACTGAAAGAACACAACACGTTTTCTGTGTCTCATCAGTCCAAGTCATTCTCTATTTATAGGACAACATTTGTATGCAGTTGACACCCCTAACTGCAAAAGGGATAAACCAACCCAGTTGGCCCAAAACCGCTAGAAACTGCCTCCCATGACTATTCCCAGCAACTGCCCACACTTCTTACTAGTGTGAACACCCAAAACCGTCTAGCACACGTGCCAAACATGTGCCCAACTTGGATACCCGAATTAGTGGATTCCAACCCACTAACAAGCAGCGGACCAGCTCATGTTTTGTGTGTCTGCAAATCTTTGTCCATTAACAACAAGTTGGATCAGCCCATGCCTTGCCCAATATGTAACAATCTGACTCCACCAAACTAAAGCATTATTCCCACGATTTTCCTTGCTCCAAATCCGAAGTATGCATCATCAACACACCATCCCGCAATTTCCCGACATAAGTGCAAGGAGTCTCAAGCCATTGCGCATGTCAACTTTCAAGGGGCTAACAAACCACCCCCACCAGAAGAGTCTGATGTCCTCGTTGGAAGAGAATCAATATCTAAAACATTTTTGTTGCTCAATGCTATAAGCTGAAAACGTTATACTGAAAACTGAGTATTCTGGATTCTATGATCATCAATCCAATAAACTGTAGAAATACTGAACTATCACACCAAAAATGTACCATGAATATCCTTACTCATGTATCGATGAACATCGATATACATGACAAAGCTATTTTATTCTGAAATTCTGTAATTCTGGTCATACGCTCGCAGAGCTATAATCTGGTTATACACTGTGGAAACACATTCACAATAGTGCAAAGTGGGTAAAATCACCATAATTGATCATACACTGTTGAAACACATTCACACCAGTGCAAACTGGGTAAAATAATCTTCTGATGTCATACACTGTGGAAACACATTCACATCAGTGCAGATTGGGGTAAAATCACCTGGGTATTTTCTGGTGGTTTTAAAATATCTCTAAATATACTGGAGTATGTAATATGAATAAAACATGTTAGAGAATTGATATCACTGAACTGAATTCAACTTTAAAAGAATCGACTATAAAATCCATTTAATTCTGAAAGTCATGTTGTCAAATCAAGTATATCAAATAATTAACTTTCTCATATGATCTAAATTCAATGAATATTTATTTCTGGAAAATAAACTTCCACTCACTCAAAACAAGTTACCGTCTAAGAAAGTCGGCAGGCTCTTCCAATATCCTTGTCACCACCTGAAATATCATATGAATAACCAATTTAACCATGAGCGAACCAAGAAACCTTCAATATCTAAAGCCATAATAATTAAATTAAATATTTCTCGATACATGACTAAACCTCCCAAATAATTCTTCTATTCAAATGGAACTATTTATACTTTCTAATCCCTTTACTAGTAACCAACTCATCAACATCACCTTCATTCTACGCATAATTATGCATATTCACTTCACTAGTAACAACTAATAACTCCAATCCAACCCATAAATTTTTTCATCTTATTCCATAGTTCCATAACTCCAAATAATTATTTCATCAACACAATCATATTCAACAATATTCTTAATTCAAGAATCCAATAAAAATCATAGGGTTTGCTCATAGAATACAATTCCTTACCTTAATACAAAGGAAACTAGAGAATCAAAAATTTCGAGCTCCAATCCTCTCATATCTCAAAATCTGAAAATAAATTCAACCCATTAGAACCAACATAAATAATTCTTTTACCTTAGAGTAATAGATAAATTGAACCCAAGAATAATTAATTCAACACTTACCCTTGTTTCTTCCTTCTTCTTTTTCCCTTTTTTTCCCTTCTCTATCTCGGTTTCTCCTTCTCTGTCCCGGTCTCTCTCTTCTTCTCTGCCTGTTGGGTGTGTGTGTATAGTGGAAAGTGAGAAAATGGCTTGGGAAAAGTCTAAATAAAAGGTTTTTGCAAAGGAAGTTCCTCAACTCTCCAATGCCATATAAGTAAGTCCACAACTTCCAATATAATCCATTTTAAAACCTTATATATATATATATATATATATATATATATATATATATATCCAATTACAAGATAAACCCCAAAAAATAATTTAGTCCAATTAAGTCCATATTGACCTTGACTTTGACAATTCTGCCTTTGACTTTGACTAAAAAAATAGGGTTATTACACATATGGTCTTCTATTTCTTGTTGCACTCGAGTTTTGAAAGTTGTTTGTGTTAAATTAAAGAATTAGTTCCAGTAGCTTTGACGGTAGCATCAACTTTAATTTCTTCTGAGTCTTCTTCTATATTAGCATCAAGACCATATTCACTTCTTTCCTCATTCGCAATTGTTTCTTCTTCACAATCACCCCATTCTAAATCAAATATAATGACTTCTTCATACTTCTTATCCTAATCCCAATTCTTGTCTTCTTTGAATACAACATCCCTACTAATTATTATCTTTTGTGAAATTGGATCATAAAGCATGTAAACCTTTGATTCTTCACTAACTCCAAATAAAACACAACTGAAACTCTTATCATCAATCTTAACTCTTTTATAGTCGGATACATGAACATGAGAAATGCATCCAAACACTCTAAAATATTCAACTGAAGGCGTAACTTTACCCCAAGCTTCTCCTGGAGTTTAGTGCGTTCACAACATCGAATACTAGCTCAAGAGGTGAGGTTTCCCCCTATACTTATAAACTAACTATCAGCTCATTCCATAACCGATGTGGGATAACCTTAAAAATCTCCCCCTCACACATTGAGCCCTGGGTGGGAGCAAACATGTATCTTCCAATGATTGTTTGGCCGAGACTTGTTGATAACCTGGAGTCTAATATCAGTTTTCAATAAATGAATAAAGAGTACAATAAAAACGGAAGAAAAATGTCTTAAACTTCATTGAATAACAAACTTGGTTATTATAGAGAGATAGAAATAAAATCGAAACAAGCATTAACATATCCCATGTTTAATAACTGCTACAACATGCTAAGAAGACCAACTCAACAAATAACATACATCCCAACTAAAAGGAAAATAAAAACGTCGTGGTAACTGACCAATTAACCAATAAAATATATTGTTAAAAATGATTATTGACTTTGATTTAAATTAAAATTTAGATTAAGAGGCTAAATAAGAATAAAGAAAAGGAGAGTAATATTATAATTGTTATTTATAAAACTTAAGACAGAGAAAGTAAAATTCGAAATTTATATTTATTTTGCATAAGAAAACGAAGTCACTGTAGTAGTTACGTATTTAGAATTTTAGAGTGTTCGTGTAATTTGCTCGTTCTTTGATAAGAATGATTTCACGCGCGTAGTGGAGCGTGGGACTAGCCTAAATCTGAAAGTTTTGGGTTTGCCATGTCGTATCGCCTGGAGACTTTGTATTTCAAGTGTCTACATCACCTTTTTATTTACAGTCTTTCACGTTTTTTAGTTTCTTGGAAAAGAAAAAATAAAGACAAAATTACAAATTTAAATTCCAAAAAAACCCTATTGTCAAATGTGTGTGTGTGTGTGTTTTGTTTTTTGTTTTTTTTTTTTTTTATATATACATATTTGGTTAAACTTTAAATATTTTTTTATTAATGGAATGTTACTTATTTTAATAGGAAAATATGAACTTTCAAAATAAATAATTTTTTATAGCATTAATAAATTATTTATTTTAGTAGTTATTTAATTATAAGTAAACATACGTATTGTAAATTTTTTAAGTTTAACTAAAAATGTGTTTTTAATGCTCACATTAAGAGGGGGGTGAATAAAATTTAGATTCGATTGTTTTTTTACATTTAAGAGTACAAAATTTCGAAGTTTTGAAATAATTAAAATGGGAATAAAAATTACATTTCGTGTGTATACACTTTTAAATACTTCAAACTTTGTTGCATTTACGCACAAAGAAATGGCCGTTGGGTCTTTCTTTCCACCTCCTATATATATAGTTGCATTGAGTAAGGGTGGGCATTTTTTTCCCTCAAACGATTCCGGTTCCTTTATTAAATGGATCGATTTTGAAACCATGCATCGAGCATCGATCGGCTATTGGTACTGCTTTAAAAACCAATAGTGAATACGGTTCTTCCTAGTTTTTTGGTTGATATATTGCATAAATACGTACTAGATATTTGAGCATTAAACCCTAAAATTATCTCATGCCAAAATTTCACTTCGCATACACTTCTTCGTTCTTTTACAGTAAAACTTAATAAGCAATCAACATTTGTATCTAAATAATTTTATAAATATTTTACAAAAATTCATAGCTTTAAGCCTTTTATGAAATCCCAATAGGAAAAAAAAGTTTATTTTTAGTTCAATCTTTCCAAAGAACTCAAATTTCTGTTACTAGTAGGGGTGGGCGTGGGTTGGGTTGATTTGGTTTTTGCCCCAACCCAAACCCAACCCAACATTGTCGATTTTTTCAAAATTCAACCCAACCCAACCCATGTAAATGTTGAAACCCAACCCAACCCAACCCAATTTTGTGTTGGTCGGGTTGGGTTGGGTTGGTCGGTTTGAGATAAATTTATTTCGCAAAAATTAAAAGCATTCAATTTTTTTGATGTAAAATAATATTAATATAGCCATTAGACATCTAATATCAATAAACATGAAAAATAAAATATTACAATCCATGAAATATTCATCATAATAATTAAACAATAACGATTTATATATTTCATTAAGAACTAAAACAAAACTAAAGCACAAAATAACAAACAACTTCAACACCCAAGTTTTCATAAAATCTGATGGAAATTATATTATAACATACAAAAACATATAAATCTAATGGACATTGATGGTTTCCATTTCTACACGTAACTTGAGACCAACTCAAACAGAGGCTAGCGCAATTGTACCATTTCAATCATTCAGAACTGTTTGAAATTCAACACCTTAAATATCATTGGAAAAGGAAAAAAGTGCATTAATCAGAATGATAAAACAAACATAAACATGAAATCTTGTAAAATGAATGAATTACTTACGTTGGGACGTTGGGCCCGTCGTCATCTTCAGTTGATTTTGAATTCATTGAATCTAAAAGTTCATCCATTTGGTTGTAATGCTCAACATCTTCCATGCAAAAACCATCCAAGTTCGGAGAAACTTTCAACCAATTTTGAGTGCATACTAAGACCTCGACCATCCTAGGACTTAAGGAACTACGGAAAGGATCAAGTATCCTCCCTCCAGTACTAAATGCACTTTCTGAAGCAACAGTTGACACTTGAATTGCCAACACATCTTTGGCCAAACTGGACAAGACACCATACTTACTTTTGTTAACCTTCCACCAATCTAACACTTCAAAATCCCTTTTCTCTATGCTTTCACGAGCATCCAATAAGTATCGTTCCACGTCATTTTTTATCTCAACCGAATCCTTCAATGCTTGTTTTTCCATAAATCTACTGAGGCGAGCATCCCTTGTAGAAGAAGAAAATCCTTTAGATGTATTGGTAGAACTTACAGACTCATCGGTTGACACTTTACTACTTCCATCAATATTTTCATGACGCACATACCATTCATAAATATCCATCAAATTGACTTTCAAAGACTTCATCATGTTACTAACAACTTCCTCATCCATATATAAATCATTCAAACAATATTCAACATAATCCAGTTTATATCTTGGATCAAGGATAGTAGCAAAAATCAACAACTGATTCACATTTTCCATTTTGCCCCAATACTTATCAAACTTTTTCTTCATGTTAGTCGCCATTTCACCCAACAAAAAATTTTCACTTAATCTCCATTCATCCAATTCGATTATAAGATTACAAATTTCATGAAGATAAGTACAAGCACTAACATGCAATGAAGTACTAAAAGTCAAAGTCACATTATAGAAATTTTGAAGAAATTTAACAAACACAGATGCACTTTCCCAATCTAAACTTGAAGGAGGTACACCCCTCCTTCTACTACCATCATCTTCGTTTACCTAATGTTGATGGTGCACGTGGAGGAAGGCCAGATTGCAAATCTGTTGCAAATGAGTCTGAATGAGCTTGTGTCCCATTGCCACTTTCTTCCCCTACATCCATACCTACCAAACAAATGACATTTATTATCCAAGTTAAATGATAACGAAAAAATCTCTACTAAATAAATTCTAAAATAAAAAGCTCGAAGTTAAACCTTGACAAAGCAAGTACTGCATTACAATAACTATTGCAAGTTAAACCTTGACAAATTGATAAGAAACAATAAGAAGAAAAGGGTCGAAGGGAAGAATTGAGGGCAAGAAATAATTTTATTCATATAATTCAAGTCTGTCTATAAACATTGCCCTAAGTCTCTTTATATAGAGAAGGATTTTAAAATTAAATAAACTTCCTATCTAAACAAACTTGAAAATAAAAGATATCATTGTCATAATCAAATTACTGTACTTCATTGCAGGCTGGCTACATAATATTCAAAATGGCTTGAGTGTAATATGAGTTCTTTTCATTCACTTTCTAAACTTTGATACTTTAGCCTACTTTCTTTGTCAACTTTTCTAGTCTACTGGAAGTTATTTTGCTTAAAAAAACATTCTAACTAGGAGTTATTAGAACATGGACTAATATCTCTAATACAAATGTAGTAATTGCACTAAGATTCTTTTGCACCATTCCCATTCAGGAGTCTAGTCTTGACAATCTACTATGTGTTTTTATGTGATGCATCTTCCAGTATCATGTAAAGTTAAAATTTGTGTGCTCACTTTTTACCTGTGTGCAAGTAGAGAAATCATTTAGATATTTAAACTACTCTCATTAACTGTCTTAATTGGCACACCTTGGAAAACATCTTACTGCACAGCTTTGTCATTATAATGTGGAACATATTTTTAATCTCTAATTGGAATTTCACTCCTTTTTTGTCTGTTGTTATTTAACATAAAAATCTATTGCATCATTGTTGCCACTTTGAGGATATGGTTGATTTAAAGTAGAATTTAAAGCCAGGCACCAGCAGCTGAGGAAAACAGAAGTTGGAAAGGAAGGGAGAATAAGGAACATTATGAAGCAGGCCCATGGTTTCAGTTATCGTCCAGTACTGTGGACCTGTGGTTCTCCTCCGCTCATGATCATGAAAGGGTGAGCAACCATAAATCTCAGTTCTCGCTTTCACGTTCTAATAAATCTCAGTTCTCGCTTTGGATAAGACAGAATTGGATTGAGTAATTTGCAAATTCTTTCACGAACAAAAATAAAATAAAATCAACACTTGATGCATAAATCAAATAAATCAACAGGAACGGATGAATTAAATAAACTGACCCACTGATCGACCGAGAAGAGGAAGAACACCGTTCGATCGAGATTTGAGCGACAGAGTAAGAGACGCTGGACAGATCGTCGGGATTTGAGTGAGAGAGTGAGAGATGCGCTGGCTGGCTGCTTCTTTGATGGATTTGGGAGAGAGAGTGAGAGATGGGTCGGACGGTGGGTTGGATTTGGGAGTTTCAGAGAGAGTGAGAGATGAGTCTGTGACTGAGTTGAGAGACGCTGCTTACTGGCTACTGCTTAGGGTTTTGTTTCAATTTTTTTTTTAATTGGTTCCGGGTTGGGTCGGGTCGGTTCCTATCGGGTTTGGGTTCTTAACCCATGAACCGACCCAACCCAACCCGAAACCCCAAAAAAAAAACCCATAACCCACCCAAAACATAAAAAAAACCGACCCAAACCGGTCGGTTTGGGTCGAGTTGATCGGGTTGGTTTGGGTTTTGCCCACCCCTAGTTACTAGAGTGGTCGATTATTGGAATCAAGATCTTCTCCTTAAAGATTATTGAAGATAATCAAATTATAAATACTACACACATTTTTTAATACTAGGTGTAAGCAACGTGCAATGCACGTTTGCTTAGTTTATATTTAATAGTTTTGTTTAAAAATTAATTTGTTATTAATAAATATGTAATTTTTTTGATTAATTAAATAATTAATGATGTAATGTTTATATAATTGATAAATAATTAAATAAAGTGTTTTTCCCTATCATTTCCAACTCAAAATCACAAACAGAAAACTCAAAGTATGTTAAGGGGTAAGAAGATGAGTTTACTTAGATTCCATTTGATTCTCATTAATGTAGAATGAGAATAAAAAATATAGCCGTTATTGGACCCCACACAAGAGATAGAAATTCAAAATTGATAGATTGATGTGATGGATATTCAAAATTGATAGATTGATGTGATGGATAACAGTCATATTTTTCATTTTTATGAGTTTTTAATGAGAAACAAACGGAGGCTTAAACTTTTTGCACGGCTTAAGTCTTTTCTCTTTTTTATTTTATCGCTAAAGTATTATATGTATTACGATAATATATGTATATCATGTGTTAGACTTAGTATTGGTAAGTGACGGGTAAATTTTCGAGGACGAAAATATTTTAAGGGGGTGAGAATGTAATACCCCAAAAATTTTCATAAAATATAATTCAATTTTTATATACTATATTTTAATATTTTGAAAGTTATGGACTAAATGATACATTTATCAAATTATATTTTATTTGTGTCAAATATTTAGATATTGATGGAGTTATCGTAAATATATGAATATTGGTCTCGTTGGATAAATCGTAATTAGATACATAAATCAGATTCGAGAAAAAGTCGATTCGGATAAGTTAGCTCCAAGATATTTTAGCTTGAAGGAATTATCAAAAGCTAATTTATTATTATTATTATTATTATTTAATTATAATTTTGAAAGTAGGGATGGTGAAAAAAGATTTTCCGTTAAAAACAAGAAATTCCGTTAGTTTTTCCGTTAAATCAAGAAATTCCGTTAGTTTTTCCGTTAAACCAACAAATTCCGTTAAATAGACACTTTTTATATATAGAAAGATATATTATTGTATGGACTTTTTAAGAATTATTTTTTAAATAGATTTTACAATTTATATTGTGTTTAATAATTTATTCTTTTTATGCCCTCATTAATTGATCTTATGTCTTGAAGTGTATTTTTGTTCGTTACCTTATTAAATTATTTTTATATTATTAGATTATAAGAATGATAAGTGATTTTAACTTTATTTTATCTATTTTTAATTTGACAAGTAGTTTAATACTTTGTTTTTATAAAATTTTTAGTATAAATAACCGGATCAGATTGAAATGAACCAGAACCGATTGGTTCGGTTCCGGTTCAATTCTATAATTTGATATGAAACCAGTAGTCTCATTTCTAAAATTTCCATTGGTACTTGGTTCAATTTGATTCCCATTGAAATTGGACCGTGTCCACTCCTGCATTGAGGAGTAAGAATCCCTTACTTGAATTGCACTATTAAATTTCATCTTCCAATTAGATAATTGGCAACATTTATTTTCTGAAGACATTTATTATGCATTCAAAAGTAGGGTCTCACATGTGCATGATAAAATAAAATAAGAATTAACTAAATATATTTTAAAAAGTTAATGGAAAAAATAAAGGAATTGAAAATTAATCTTTAAAAGGACATATATTAGCCAAACACTCATTCATCACACTATTCTTTCATAAGGATGACAACAGAGCGGATATGGGACGAATCGACCATTCCCACCCTCGTTCTGTTGGATATTTTTGTTACCTTACCACCTCTTTATACCTGATTAAAGTAGGACGGGACGTGTTTAGGGCATGATCGGAGCGGGGCGGGGCAAGTCTCCTACCATATTTATTGCCCCCATTTATTTTTTTTCTTTTTATTTTTTATTTTTTATTTATTTTATTTTATTATGTCTTTAGTTGTAAATATTATTATTTTTTTACTAATGTTAAAAACAACGTATCTCTTTAAAAATGCTGATAAATTTATTATTTTTGTTCGATAAAAAACTTAAATTTGAAATTAACTTTAAATGGGGGTGGAGACTATATTTTACGTCCATGCCTCGTACCCGCTTCGGGGTAATGATCCTTGCGCCCATTCGGGGCGGGACATAGGTATCAGATTGAAACAGATTTTTTTTGCCATCCCTATTCTTCCACAGCTCCTCCCTTGATACACTTGATCATACACAATTCTCTCTATTTAATTTTTCTTCAGCTAATATTTATGTGTATACACAAGTAGAGGGTTGACTCGAAGCATGTCTGGAGAGGCCCAACGAGCCTGATGAATTGGTTTATGTGGATATGACACTCGCTACTATCTCAATCATTCCCATGGTTGGAGTGCAGTAGAGTTTGTGATCTCACACGTAGAATTTTTATTTTTCGGGTTCAATTTAAAGTACAAAAAGTAAGAACAAAACATGGTTAAGAAAAAAAAAAATCAACACCACTTCTGAAAATCTATAAATAAACTCCCTCCCCTCGAAACTATTAAGTGTAAACTCTCACGTCACTTAGATATAAAAGTAATAATTAAAATATTGTGTATACTTGTTTTGGTGGTTAGTATATCTTCTATCTTCTATATATATAAAGTGCCTATGAAACGGAAATTCTTGTTTTAACGAAAAATTTAACGGAATTTGTTGTTTTAACGGAAAATCTTTTTTCACCGTTAGTTTTATTATTTCCATTAAATAGCAATTAAGCCACCGTTTGTGGCCATTAATGTCTTGTCTGTTGGAATTCCATTATCTAATAATAAATGAATGAGAAATGCAAAAGGTTTTGTACTACTACATTTTAGTCACTAGGAAAAAATGAAACTAAAAAAACAAAATGGATGTGGAGATTATCAATTTAAAAATGCTAATAATTTATTTGGTAAGGTTATAAGACCATGCTATAGATTCTATTAATACTCTTTTTTTAATATATCATAATGTGTAATTATTTATCAATTATATAAACATTACATCGTTAGTTATTTAACTAACCAAAAAAATTACATCTTTATTAATAAAAATTTAATACTTAACCAAAAAAATTATACATAAATTAAGCAAACGTGCATTGCACGTTGCTTAAACCTAGTATATATATAAAGTGCCTATAAAACGGAATTTGTTGTTTTAACGGAAAATTTAACGGAATTTGTTGTTTTAACGGAAAATCTATTTTACCGTTAGTTTTATTGTTTCCATTAAATAGCAATTAAACCATGACCATTGATGTTGTGTGTCTGTTGGAATTCCATTATTTAATAATAAATGAATAGCAAATGCAAAAGGTTTTGTACTACTCAATATTGTCAAACCCGACCCGGTCGGACCGGTTCGATTGGTGAAACCGGGAACCGGGCCCAAACATTTAAGTTTACAAAATCGGTTAATACTCGTCGAAACCGATTAACTTTGATTATTTACAAAACTGGTTAAAACCCATCGAACTGGTCGATTCAACTGTGACCCGGAGAACCGGTCACGATTTTAGACGGGGTTTTCAAGATTTTTTTTTTTAGTTTAAAAATTTTAAACTCCATAATTGGGCTTCAAAATTTACAATCCTAAGGCCAATGGAGAAGTATTGAATGTCATGTTCATTTTATAGATACACTTCTCTCCAAATGTTTCATAAACTTCCAATGTGGGATTGTGCATTTTATATATGCTCTTAACTCCAATAGTTTTATAAACTTCAATAGTGACAACAAAAAAAATGTTAAAATGCTCATCAAAATCATTTTCTAATACATATCTAATTGACTAATTTGATTTTGAATTACAACTAATTAAATTGTAATATTCACTTTCATTTATTTAATTTTCAAATTTAACTTAAATTGCACTTGATTATTAATATATTAATGTTAGATATTATTTTCTATAAGTTTAAAATATTTTAATTTAACAAAGTAAACTATTTTAACATATTTGTTTTTAATTTTTAGTGTTGGGACTAATTGTAGGATAATGAATCTAATTAGTAAAGATAGATTTACTTTGAATTATTTTTATTCGGAATCATTTTCGATTGTGAACCAAAACCCTTTATCTCCATTTCCAGATATCGGAATTATCAAATCCGCAGACTTTTCGTATAAATCCTATGATTAATGCTCATGTGTAGTTCCTTAATTAATAAAAAAAATTAAAATTCTTCTAATACTAATTAGCAATATTATAGTATTATATTAAATGTTTAGTAAGTATTATTTTTAAATATTAAATGATTTTATGATATAGTAAAAAATCTATTTTTTTATAATATAGAAAAAAAATATTTTTTAAAATAAAAATATATTTAATGTCTTAAAATAATTAAAATAATATTAAAAATACGAAACGCACTATAACGCTTATTCTTCGCATTGACACGCCTAAACTTGTGATTCTTGATTCTCAATATCGACGTCTCGCAACGCATTACGCCTTTTAGAACATTATTAATAAATGAATGAGAAATGCAAAAGGCTTTGTACTACTACATTTTAGTCATTAGGAAAAAATGAAACTAAAAAAACAAAATGGATGTGGAGATTATCAATTTAAAAATGCTAAATAATTTATTTGGTAAAGTAAATTGAACTCAATGAAGAAAAAATATTTATTTATATAGTTTTGTATTATAATGTTATCTATTATTTTATTATGTACAAAATGTTCATGATTAAGTGCAAAATTTAATATAATATAATAGTACGAAACACAACTTATACATTTTAATTTAGAATATAACACTATTCAACTTAAAATTAATATATCACAATGTGTAATTATTTATCAATTACATAAACATTACATCATTAATTATTTAATGAACCGAAAAAATTATATATAAACTAAGCAAACGTGCATTGCACGTTGCTTATACCTAGTAAATTATAATGCATCAAATATTGAAGGAAACAAAATTACTTTATTTTACCTCGAAGGTTAATTAATGAGAGTCGCAACGTGCTTCTTATTATGCACGTTGCACGAATCTCTTACTTGAATTACATAGCTCAATTTCATTTATGAATTATCTGCTTGGTAAAATATAATAAGAAACAACATAAAATTAGTAAAAAGAAGGCATTAAAAAAATAATGATATAGAAAATCATTCTTTAAAAAGTCATGAATTAAGCTATTTGTATAATGTTGAATGATAACATTGTTGATAATATATGAATTGGCAAAAAATTGTTGATTGAAAAAATAAGTAATTGTTCAAATTGTTCAATGACAACATGACATGTGACATGTTGTTATCCACCTTGTACACAAAGCATGATTGGTCATATATATCATCTAAATACACTTGAAAAAGGAAAAATAGAAAAAGAAAAAAGGCGTGAGAGATATCCCAAGTGTTTGTCAACTCCATATCAATACATATATTTCATTAGGCCTGGACATTTTGAGTGTGACCCAAATTTTATTGAAGATTCTATTGGAGTTCTATTGGGAGTTGATAGTATAACATGGAGAAGTCTTGAAGGAGTCCAATGGATTAGGAGAAGTTATCGCATGAAATTGCTCGTTAACCACTCATCAGGCGCTTGAGCACCCAGAACACGACCATAACTGCTCGCTAGGTTCTAGGAGGCCGCTCGAGTGGTCAGGGCACTGCTTGCTAGCCTCGAGAGTTCCGCACAAATGTCATTGTTATCCGAAAAATTAAGATTTTCGATTTTGGAGATTGTTTTCTCTCCTATTTCAACGCAAGCACTCCGTTACTAATTTTACCTATTCTTTTAGACATTCACATTATCTCAGGCTCTTCTTTGTATTATAAATTGAGTAGTAAACCTTTTGAAAAACAATCCTTAGATTCTACACATTTTGTAACCCTCCATATTATTGATATTAGAGAATACTCCTCTTCTATCCATAATTATTTTCAAATTGGATTTTCATGTAAATCTTGCGTTCTTACTATTTTTCATATTGTCATATTCTCGTTTAACTATAAAATTGGTATCAGAACGAGGTTTGATTTATGTGATACGATATTTCGCTTTTGGATAGTAATATCAAATTCTTGTTATGTTAAGCAATTTTCACTCAAATGAATTTTGACGATGATTTGTTGAGGTTTGAAAAGATGCCCTTAACTTGGACGTTGGAGGAGAAACAATGTAAGAACCGAAAAGTTGTATCGCAAATTTATCTTCATATATCGAATTATATTCTTTAGGACATTTTAAAGGAGAAAATCGCCGATGTGTTATTGTTGAAATTAGAGCAGTTACTCATGACGAAAAATGTAGCAAGTAAATTGCATTTGAAGCGACGATTATATTCTTATCGTATGACAGAAGACACATCTCTAGAAAATACTGTTTTTCAGGAAATTATCGCTGATTAAGAAACTTTGGAGGTTAAATATGATGAAAAAGATTTAGGGTTAATTTTATTATGGTCGCTACGCATTTCATATATGTCTTTCAAATCATGATACTCTCACCATTGAAGAAATATATGATAAGAAATATATGATACTCTATTTTCAAAGGAGAAGATGAAGTATCTTGTTGGATTTGACGCTCATGGAGAAGTCTTGTTGTTCATGATTGTTATATATGGGACATATCAAAGTCTAATTACAAAAATAATATTTATAGTTATTGCTAAAAAAAGGGCACATTAAATCTAATTGTTATGAGTTGCAGAATAAAGAAAAATTGGCTGCTACTAATCAGAAGGGAAAACAACCATAAAATTCAAGCGAAGCCGGTATTGTAGAAGATTGCTACAGTAATTGAGAACTTTTGTAATTTTTGACGGTGACTCCCAACTTGACGAGAATTGGATTCTTGAAATAACTTGCACGTTTCATATGTGTTCCCATTGGGATTGATTTTAAACACATGAAACAATTTCTAAAGGTGTTGTGATGATAAGAAATAATGCATCTTGTGAGATAGTTGGTATTTAAATGGTCAAAATTAAGATGTTTGAAGGGACGGTTAGGAGATTTTATTGGAGATCTTGATAAGAAAAGATCTATTACAAGCTAAGTTTTTGCCCCATTTGGTATTTGTTGATTGAGTTTACCCTTATGGGCTTTTTGTGGAAGATGTGGAGAGTTTTGTTGGGAATCTTTTTGTTGAAGAGTTAATTTTTGTTCCTTACATTGGAATTCGTGTAAATCAGTAAATGTGAAAATTTGTTAGAGTTTAAGTGTGACCTGAATTCTATTGAAGATTCTATTAGGAATTGGTGGTATAACTAGAAGAAGTCTTGAAGGAGTCCAAGATAGATTATGAGAAGTGTTAGGAATTTGATGAGAGGATATGGCGCGATATGAAGTATTGATCGCATAATTAATAACAAAGATCAAGATTTAAAGGAAAACAAAACAAGAAGAAGAGAATTGGCAGAGGAATCGAATACTTTATTAACAATCAATAGAAAGAAAATACAATTATGCAACTAAAAAAAGTCTCACAAACTGAATGAAGAGCCTAGTATTTATAGGAGAACTATATTTTGACATCTTCAAGCCCAATACTCCACAACGTGAAATCCTAAACCCAATTTGGACCGAATTTGGGTCACAAAACCCAACAAAAAGCTATTGCATGTAATCATTTGCTGACTGCTCATCAGGTGCTCGAGCGTGAAGAACCGGACCAAAGATGCTCGAGCGGTTATGATACTGCTTGCTAGCCGCGATGGTATCGTTCGAATGACAGTTTATCTGGAAAGTAGATTTCACGATATTGGCAGTTCTTTCCTCTCCTATTTCAACTCAAACACTCCGTTATTGTTTTTACCTATTGTATTCAAACTCTACCTTATCTTAGACTCTTCTTTGTATTATAAATATGGGGAGTAAACCTCTAGAAAATTAACCTTTACATTCTACACAATTTGTAATTCTCCATATTATTGATATTAGTGAATTCACCTTCTCTTCCCGTGGTTATTTCCCAAATTGAATTTTCATGTAAATCTTATGTTTTTGTGATTACTTTTTATATTACTATATTCTCATTTATTTCTTACAGACACACTTTTGTCAGGTACATTATCCTCAGACCTCAATTCTTCTTCAAAATCTCTCTTCATCCACAAGCAGGGACGTAGCTAGGATTTCAATCTTGTGGGGTGAAAATATGGGGGGCAGAGGGGGCGGCCCCTCTCCCGGGGGTTCGAGGGCGGAGCCCTTGAATTTTTTTAACTAAGATGATGGAAAACAGCGATTTTGAATACAAAAATAGGCAAGTTAGATTGACTAACCAAAAAGACAATCAATTTATCGATACAAAAACAATATGTCCATCTATGTGTCTAATGCTATACAAATTGAAAACATGAATGTTAAATGGACATAAAAAAGACAAAAAGTAAACTGCATATCTATATAACAGATGGTAGAGATGGCTTGGACATCTGAAATTTGTTATCACTTCAAACTCGTCAATAAGAAAATCTAATAGAAAAGTATCAACTATCTCCTTCTCTATATACACAAGCTTGATACTGGACAAAACATTATCTTCCATTCTATTACGCAACATTGTCTTAATGACACTCATAGCTGAAAATACGCGTTTTGTAGTTGCTGTTGAAACTGGAAGAGTCAAGACAAGACGAATCAATCTATTAACAAGATTATAACTCATTGATTTTCTTGTCAATGCCAATAGTTGGCACACATTGGGAAGTGTTGTCAAAATTTTAAATTGAGAGTTACTTTGAACTTCAATTTGATATAGCTCCAATTGATCTTTCAAATGCAACTTCTCTTGATCTGTTAAGTCAGCATGATAAAATTTATCTGCAAGCTTACAAATATTATGAACATCAAAAGTTTTGTAGCTGTCTCTAGGATGATGAGCTAAGAATAAGCAATTCTATCACATCTTCCTTAAATCTATCTCTTAACTTCTGAACTTGAAAATCAACTATTGTAAGAAATAAGTCAATTTTGTAATGATGTTGCAAAGTGATAGGATCTTTTTGCTTAGAAGTCCTCCATCGACCTGCTCTATATAAAGAAGACATATCAGGAATGTCTATGTTTCTTGAAGTACAAAATGACTTCACATTGTTCAACAATCCATCTTCTCTATAATTTTGAAGTCGGGTTTTCGTCACTGACACCAATTCCATTGCATTCAATATATCCTAAGATTTAAATTGTAATGCCTGACAAAGAAAATATGTAAATCCCAATATATCTCTCATTAAATGTACAATAAACATGAACTTAAAAGATGTCATGACATCATAAACACCATAAGCTTCACTCCTGTTAACTAAAGTACTTCCATCATTGATGATATCAACTAAAACAGAACAAGTGTCATCAAACAAAACAAGCAAACTACAAATGGAACCAAAGTGTGAGCTCCATGTTGTGCTTTCAGCACATTTTAGAGTTCCAATATGATTTTTTCCTCTTCCAGTTTCAAAATCATCATTCTCAATCATTTCTGCAATTTGAGCTGCTTAAGAGCTTCGAAGTTTGTCACTTCGTTTACTAGAAGAGGTAACCAAGTTCACAATAAGAGTTAAGTAATCAAAAAATTGAGATACTGGAATTACTTGCTTAGCTATTGCCACAAGAGCCAATTAGAGTTGATGAACAAAAAAATGAACATAATATGCATATGGACATTCCTCAATGAATAAAGCTAGCAATATTCCACTCTCCTCGTATATTACTGGCTCCATCATATCCTTGACCACGAATATTTTGTATGCTAAGGTTATGTTGAGAGAACACTCTTATGTATCTCCTTCTTTAAAGTTGATGATTTTATATCTTCAACATGAACCAAATCAAAAAATCTCTCTCGTATGTAACCTTCTTTGTCAACAAATCTAAGAACAATGGCCATTTGCTCTCTTTTTTATGAATCTTAAGATTCATCCACTAATATGAAAAATTTGGCATTACCAATCTCATTTACAATAAAATGTTGTACCTTGGATGCTAGAAGAGATAATATCTGCTTTTGAATCTCAGGAGAAGTATAAGTTGCATTTCTTGGAGCATTCTTCAACACAACTGCATCCACTGCTTCATTGTAATGTGCCATGTATTTAATCAACTAATAAAGTTCCATTTGTTAATGGATTCATGTCTTTCATCATGACCTCTGAATGCCATCCATTGAAGTGCACACCATTCTATTGCATCAATGGATACTTGAACTTTCAATCGATTACTTGCAACCTTTTTGGAGCTTTGCTTCTCAATAACTTTATCCACGTGTTGCAATGAATTCATCAAGTCAAGACAACAATTCACGACAACGTTCTAGGGAAGATGCATCGAATTTTTCATTCTAAGGAGAAGAATCAATAACATATGGTTCTTAACCAATGTTATCTTTCGGAATAAGAGATTCACGATTAGAGGGAGAAGCTTCCTCAAAAGTTCTTTTCTTGAAATATGAATCAATTTTCTTCATGCTGTAAATATTTCCAGTAATTCAAATTAATTTCAATACCCACTACTCACAATATAATTCAAATCAGTACTGAAATTCAATGTTTGTTCAAATGGCCGAAACCTACCCATTGTTTTTTTTCACTAAACCGCTAAATTAGTCCACTTAACTAATCCCTCTAATCTCTCATTTTTCCCTACTCCAAACTGCCTTTCATCACTCTCAATCTCTCTAAAACAAATCTTCTACTTTCTGTCTTTATAACAATCTATCTGTATATTGTTTTTATTTAACAATGTTGTTTTTTTAATATATATTTTCTGTATCTTTTTGGGCACTCTCACATAAGGCAGAACTCGAAGAGTAAGCCTCAACTGGCTTATTTTCTTCATATTTCCTCCCAATCCCAATCCCAACCATCAGTCACCGCCGACCTCCCAACAGTAACTTAGTTTCAAAATTTTCCCCAAACAATCAAACATAAAATATCCAACAGACCAACCCAACAACCAACATGCAACATAAACAACAGCCAACACTTGTAGTAGATGAATACCAATAGAAATTACAGAAAACTCACCTACAGGGGCGTGCGGCAACGACGTCTCACGGAGTAACTATCTCCACTCTTCTCTGTTGATGCGGGAGTGGTTAATTCACTGGTTATGGCCTGGGTTTGAATTTGGGGGGCCTTTATCAAACATTTTGGGTTAATTAATAGGGCTACCTTTTTTTTTTTTTTTTAAAGGATTGGGCTTCTGAAACTTTTGGACGAGCTAAAGTCCAGTGTAGGCAGATTTTTAGATTGGATTTGGGCTATTTATTTATTTAAGTAATTATTGGATCTTTTGTTTAGGTATAAGATTTTTGTATGGTTGAATTTTAAAGTGTAAGTTATTGGGTCAATATTTATTAATAGAAAAAAATTAAAAATTTCAAAATTTTGCGGGAGTGAGTCAAAATTTTTGCGGGGGCGAAACTGAAAAAATACATTACAAATTAACTAGAAATAGTGGACAAACGGACAATGTTGGGGACGGGGGACGATCGCCCTCCCCCTATCTTCGTCTCTATCCACAAGACTGGAGACATATTTTCCTCATCTTCAATTTGATTCTGAACTGTATACTCGACTTGTTCTTCATTATCAAATTCACCAAATATATCAGGGAGTACAACGATTGCGTGTGAAATTGGATCATTGTCTTTTGTGTCACACAACGATCTACTTCCTTCATTTTATCTTTAATTGCTAGTACAAACTTCTAGAGAACTTGGTTTTATGAAATTGACTTCTCCTTAAATATGAATTTATATTTTTCTGTTTATTTCAGAGTACAACAAAAAGCTATAAACAAAATAAGGGAAACAAAAGTCAACACCACTCTTGAAAAGCAAACTCCCTCCCCTCGAAACTATTGAGTGAAAATCTCATGTTGCTTAAATCTACTACTGCTGTATAATATGTCAATAAAAATGATATTTCATCAATTTATAAGTTTGAAAAAGCACTCTCGAGCATGCTCTAAGCTTCTCCTCTCTACTCTCATTCTTTTAAACTACCAAACACTCATCCATCACACCATTCTACCTTAGCTCCTTCTTTCGATACACTTGATCACACAATTATTTCCGATTCGGCCATTCTCTTTTTTCTTTAGCTATATCTATATATATAAACATATATATTTTGTATAAGTAGTTATATATACTAAATAATGTAGAGCTATACTAAGAACCAAACAATGACGGGAGCACAAATATGTTGCTCTTTGCCGGTTCAATCATCCACGAGACCGAAGTGTGGTAGAATTCGTGAATTTGCACATAGAATTTCTATTTCAGTGAAAGCTATGAACCCACGCTTCAAAACTATTAAAGGGTAAAATTTTACCTCGATTAAATATAAGAATAATAACTAAAATAGTATGAATACTAGATTTGGTGATAAGTTTATAATGCGTAACATTTTGATGGCAACAAAATTAACTTACCCCGAAGGTTAATTAATGAGAGTCGTGATATGCATCTTACTACACACGTGCACCTCTATACGCGTTGCACGTGAGGTACACGAACCTTTTACTTGCACGACTCAATTTCATTTATCAATTTGGCATGCTTGGTAAAATATATTAAGAAACAATAAAATTTTAGTAAAAAAAAGGTATTGAAAAATAAAGATATAGACAATCACTCTTTAAATGGTCATATCTATAGATAGATTTTTTTGTCTCATCATATTCCACCCTAAAATCCAACAAGGCAGTACACTATTTTCAGGGGCGGAGCAAGCCCTCCAACGTAGGGAGGGTCCCAGAGTTGAAGGGGGTGGGGGGCCACGGGGGTTCGAGGGTAGCCCCCCAAAAATTTTTTTGACACCTTATTTGTTAAAATGAGAGAAGTTGGTACTTTGTGATGGAGAAATGAAACAAGCGAACATAAACTAATGTACGAAGACTTAACCAAAAAAAATCAAGAAACGTATAAAAGAAAGTACTAATATTTAATTTAGCAAAATCATACCTTATTACAAGCGTTCCTTTCGAGTTCTCATACTTTGATAATGTTGTATAACTACATCATCACCAATCATATCGAATACATCCTTCTCAATATATACAAGCAAGCTATCATTTAACAATCGCGCAATCAATTTTTGACATAATTCATTACAGAAAATACCCTCTCTACCGTAGCAGTAGCAATTGGAAGAATTAATGTCAATGTCAAAAACTTGTATAATAACGTCATGTTTTTTTGTCACATCCAACTTTTGTGCAAGTTCACTAAGGCCTTATAATCCTCCAAATTCTTCATTAGTGTGCATATCAATGATATACGTGTCAATTTGATCATCAAGTTCCATCACTGCTGATCCTTGAAAATCTTTCGGATAAAATGTACACATGTGAATTAATTTGCTCTTGTCAAAAGTTGCAAATAAATTATCTGGACACAAACATGCTACACAAAGCAGTAAGTCACTATTCACCTCAGAAAACTGATTATTCAACTCTTGAAGTTTCTTATCAACGACGGAATAAATTAAATACACACGGAAGTGATGCAAATTTGTCACAATGATACATTGTGAACGGCCAAGAGGTGTATACATATCATCCATGTTATGGACGATAATGTAGTGATTTCCACAAAGGGAATTAACCATTGTCAAAAAAGAATCTGAGTCATCATCTCTGAAATTTTGGAGCTGCTGTTTACATATTTTTACCAAACATATGACATTACCAATATCTAGGTATTTCTTCTGTAATGTCTTCGACAACTCGTTTGAAATTCCTAATATCTTTTTCATTAGATGTAGGCCAGATGCAAACTCAAATGTACGAGTTGATGCCAACAAAACCCTTGCTTCACCTTTTCCCCCACAAATTGTATTATCAGTAGCAATTATCTCAATAACATCAATTGTACTTGAAAACATGAGCATCAGGTTACATAAACATTTGTAGTGCAAGCCCCAACGTGTATCACTGGAACTCTTGATACTAGTTTTTTGATTAAGCCTCGACCACTTGATATTTCACTAGCATTTAGTGCTTCACAAATCTTGATTCTTTGCATCTCGTGAATAAGATCACACCTCTTAGCCGATCCTCCAACAACATTCACCACACTATTAACCAAATAAAAGAAAGATTGGATATCACCATATTTTTTTGCAACTGCTAAAAGAGCTTATGAGTAAAGCAATGAATGTAGTATGCACTTGGGTTTTCTTTCAAGATAAGTGTTTTGAGACCATTATACTCCCATCGCATATTACTAGCTCCATCATAACCTTGACCTCTCAAATTAGCCATGCTTAAGCCATATCTAGAGAACAAGTCATCAATAGCAAGCTTAAGTGAGATAGCCGTGATACTTGAAACATGTTGGATGCTAATAAAACGTTCAATTACATGCCCATTCTTCACATATTGCAAAACAATCGACATTTGCTCATTAGTTGAAATATCACGAGATTCATCAACTAGAATAGAAAATAACCCATCACCAATTTCACTGATAATGACCTTGTTAATTTCAAAGACGAAAGCACTAACGATATTTTGAATTTCAGGTGAGGCTAATTTGAAATTTGCAGGAGCATTCTCCAAACAAACAGCATTAATCCGAGGATCATGATTACACAACCATTTTAGTAGTTCCAGAAAATTTCCTTGATTGCTTGAATCTTCAGACTCATCACTTCCACAAAAAGCAATCCCTTGTCGTAGAAGATATCGAACACAATCTACAGATGCACCCAAACGAGCTCGATATGCACTTCTTGTTTGTTCTGATTGCTTGAAGAGACAAGCCCCAATACTCTGTTCTTGGTGATTGAATGATTCAAACTTAATCCGAGCTAGGTTGTGTGCGCTACCGGCATGTCCAATATGTTTTTTGAGACTACTTTTCGTTTTCCAATTTGAGAATCCACCGAAAACAAAAGAAACAAGACTTGAACTAAACAAATAGCAATACAAGCAAAATACTGCATTTTTTGATGTACTAAATTCTAGCCAACTAGAACATTCATCATACCAAATAGTACCAAATCGTCCATCTTTATTTCTCTTTTTTGACACCAAAAACTCATGATTACGAGGCTGGTAAGGACCCCTTTGCACATATTCCCTTCGAACAACATCCCGAACATTAACATGATAATAATTAATTGGAATTCGCAATCCAGGGTCAGAAGGTAGTTGTTCTACATTAATCTCATCACTTTATTCCCCTTCATCCCCAACACCAATTTCATCAATATTCCCAATCCCAACATCAATCTCATCAATTTCATCCCCTTTATCCCGAATATCAATCAAAACATTCCTTTCATCAATGTTTTGTTCAATCGAAAATGGATGAGATTTACACACTCTTTTGAAATACTTCTCAATCATTGAGCCTAAGGAGTGAGAAAAATCTTACATTGTCCACTGATAATTGATAAACAATACAATACAATTATACAAACATGGGCGGAGGAACCAGAACTCATAAACAACACAACCATCCATAATCAAACTCACCAGAGCCCGCAATAGCCTAGAAGTCATTGCAATTTGCACAACCAACTGGAAGTTTTTGCCTCTGTAAACTGTGATGAGGAAAAACATAAAATTTGAAGGTTACATTCAAAATAATAACAGAGTCAGTCACTTGAGGCCGTGGCGGAGGCGAGAGTCTAACCTTCGAAGTTTGTGTTCGAAGCCTCCTCGTGATTTACTCTTGAGGTTGTGGCGAAGGTGGGAGACGGCTTTAAAGTGGGTTCGATTTAGGGGCGGATGAACCAATCTAACCTTTGAAGTTTGTGTTCGAAGCCTCCCGTGATTTACTCAGGCTGTGGCGGAGGCGGGGTCCTGGGAAGAGTAGAGGCGGAAGCAGGAGGTTATTGGAAGCGGGACTGGCCTGTGAAGAGGAGAAGGGTGCAAACTGCGAAGGGGGGGGGGTGGTTTTCATTTTTGGGTTTGGGCTGGGTGATTTTGGGCTTCCTTCTTGGGTTGAACTTAGGATATAACAAAAAAATTGAGCCCAAAAAAAATTTAAAATAAAAGAAATTGACAAAAATGGGGGAGGGGGGAGAGACTACTTCTCTTAATAAGGTTGACATTTTAAGATGGAATCTCAAATCTTAACATGGTATCAGAGCTCATTATGCTCCAACGAGCGATTAGATCCCATTAAGACTCTAAAATAAGCACATGGATTTTCAAGATTGGTTTGCTCAAATTAGCCACCATCTTGCGGGGGCGTGTTAAGGTATATATATCACACACCGATAAATGATGTTGACACATATCAATTAATAAAGATCTTGAGTTATTCCTCTTAATAAAATTGATCTTTTAAAATGGAACCCCAAATCTTAATGCTCTGTACATGTGAAAGCAAAAAAAAAAATGGATGATTTCTAAACAAAATATTCATAAGAATAGACAAAAATTCAATATTGCAGATTAAAAGATAGAATTGCACTTGATAGAAAAAATCAGACAAAAAGAAATTAAAATCCCATTTATATATAAAATATTCGAAGAAAAAGACATAAAATACATTTCTTGTAGTATAGGATGGTTCAGAATCAACATGATCAAATGCATTTTAGAGACAAAAAGATAGAAAATGAAGTTAAATTTTTATACCTTCATGATGTTGTTTGCAATCAAAGGTTCCTTTCAAAGGAATTTCACCTTAATCGCTATTTTTACTGTGGATGATTGGTTGAGCATTAGAATAGGATTAGAACAAATTCGGAAAATTATAACAACAATCAATATATTAATCCAAAATATTACAATTGACAAATTAATTAATGTCCTCACTCCATCTCAACATTTAACAAGCGTCACGTCGACTTCAACGTTACTTTCACAATCAAAGCGACACTATATGTAATATTATTCAACATCAATGACTAAATAGGCCAGAAGAATACTTTAAGCACCAATGTGAAATTTTACACAAACAACTCTCATAAAAGAAGAATACGACCTCGATTGATTCCCTTTACTGCCCTTTAACTTATTTCTCATGCTCATTTTTTCTTTCCTTTTTTACTACATATTATTCAAAAAATACTATTAAAACTTTGTTTTTAAAATTTTAAGGCCACCAATAAATAAGTGAGAAAAAAAATAAAAATAAAAAATAGAACCTAGAGATTTAAACGACGTCGATTGAGTCATTCACAGGACAAGCGTAGAGGGGGTCAATTAGGATTTGACCTTAGGGTTTATGTCATCAAAGAGGAGGGCATTTCAAATCTGATTCAACTCAATCAAAGGTGAGTCATCTTCAAACAATTTATTGATTCATCAATGTTTAATACGATTTACAGAGTTCTTCATGGGATTGGTAGGACCTCTGTTAGAATTATTTTACAAAACCCTAAATCCCGTTTTGTTCAACTCAGCCCATTTGCATCAGTAGCAACAAACAAATCAAAACCCAGATCAAAAAATGAAAATCGAGAAAATTTTACTGTTAATTACCTCATCAACACATGTGGGTTTTCACCAAAAAAGGCTCTTTCAGCCTCCAAGTACGTGTATTTTGATTCTACAGAAAAACCCGATTCGGTTTTTGCGTTGTTGAAGAGTCATGGTTTCACGACAGAGCAAATTGAACTCATGGTGAAAAGGTTCCCTCCAATCATATTATGTGATCCTAAGAAGACTGTATTGTCAAAAATCTAGTTTTTCCGATCGTCAGGCATGCCGGAGAGGGACGTGTTGAGTATTTTATGTGGGACGCCTAATATTTTCAAGAGGAGTTTGGAGAAACAAATAATACCTTCTTATAATTATATAAAGAATTTGTTCGCATCGAATGGGAAAAGTTTCGGTTCAATGAAACGCTTAGCTGAGATATTGCTTTGTGATCTTCAATGTCGGTTGTTGCCTAATATCGAAGTTCTAAGAGAGGCGGGAGTCCATGAATCGAAAATTGTGGTATTGCTGCAAAACCAACCTAGGGCACTGATGGTAGGAATGGAGAGGTTCAAAAAGGTTGTCGAAGAAGTTAAGGAACTGGGATTTAGACCTTTGAGTTTTAACTTTATTCTGGCAGTTCAGGCATTTAGGGCGATGAATAAATCGACTTGGGAGAAGAAGGTGGCGCTTTATAAGAAGTGGGGGTGGTCGGAAGATGAGATTATATTGGCATTCGAGAAGCATCCTTATTGCATGATGATATCCACAGATAAAATAACCGCGGTAATGGATTTTCTTATAAACAAGATGGGGTTTGAATCTTCCGTGGTGTTGAATAGGCCAGCACTCCTTTCATATAGCTTAGAGAATAGGATTATCCCAAGATGTTCTGTTTATAAAGTTTTGTTGGAGAAAGGTTTGATCGATAAAGGCACACATTTGGTCTCGCTAGTGGAATATACAGAAAAGAAGTTCTTACAGAGATTTGTGCAGCGCTACAAGGGGGAAGCTCCCGGGCTCTTGAGCCTCTATAAGAAATAATTGGCTCTTTCATAGAGTTAGAGAATGAAACTAATGTACTCGTTATGTTAATCTACATTGAAGCCATTCTTTTCGAACATGACAAATCGAAGTAGAATGTTACTGATTTCAGTACTCGATGATTCATTTCATGTCTTCAAGCTCTCGAGCTATAACTTGTAAGCTCTTTTTCTGTTTAAATCTATTGTTGTCGTAAAGAAAAGTTCTGCTTTTACAATCTAACTTGCTCGCTCCATTGTTGTGTCTGATGATACCCGCAATAAAATGCTCCTTTGTCCACTCAGATGGCTAATTACTATGAAGTTTAATAGAGAGGAAAACACGGTAAAAATATGAAAGCTCAGTGTTTCCAGGGGTTTAAGTTTTATACTTCAAGTAACTATTTTTTCTATAAGGTTTCAAGTAATCTTGGGCTTTGGTTGAGATATCTTTTTGATTGTATTTTTTGATTAGCATCCAAAGCTTGCAAGCACGGGAGATAATACATTATGGGAATGTTATGCCAACATCTGAATAGGGATGCCAACATCTGAATAGGGAAGTTGTCGATGGTTCTCCATCCAAACTGAAATGAAGACATGTTCGACCTTTCCCCAATTATGCTTTGACTCCAGTAGTATATGAAAGCAGAGAAGGGTGTTTCGCTAATTCAGTTCTATCCTTAATAAACTTTGAGAAAATGCCCCTAACCTTGCTATCGAATTTAGTGTCGGTAGAAGTGGCTCTAATCTTCGTCCCATTGCCGATCTTGAAACTCTGAATTAGGATGAGGAATAAGGTACCTGTGCAGCTGCCTTGGAAAATGTTGACCTTTTATTCTTAGCCTGATTCATCCGTGAAAATGAGTTCTTCGCTGAAAACCAAGTAATCATCCAACATATTTCTGCTCAGTTTACTATTTGTGACGCAGGACGAAAACTTGAACAATACTAAAATATTCTTCTTCATAATACACGAACAAATGTTTGCTCAAATTTCGTTCAAACGGACATGATAATTATTGAAATCCACCAATTAATATAAAAATTGAATTACTATTTATCAAAAACGAAAGTAGTGTTTTGTTTACAAACACTTGATATCCTATTTAAAGACTCAACACAAATCCCAATCATACACGAACAAGTGTTTGCTCAAATTTCGTTCAAACGAACATGATAATTATTGAAATTCACCAATTAATAGAAAAATTGAATTACTATTTATCAAAAATGAAAGTAGTGTTTTATTTACAAACACTTGATACCCTATTTAAAGACTCAACACAAATCCCAATCATTAAGGAAATCCAATTCTATAGACAAATCCAAATAAATTAGGAAACGACAAAACAAATTCAAATATGATTGAAAAATTGCAAAAGAGACGAAAATTCTCTTAAATTGACCCAAAATAGAAAAAATGCTAAAATGGATCCCTAAACGGTGGATTTGACCTCGAAAGTTGGACAACATCTGGAAAAAATGTGCAGAATTGAAAAATGCTTCCATAATGTACTTACGAACAAAAATTTGATAATCAAGCTGAAAGTAATACTCATTTTTGTAGATCCCCCTTATATCTTCTATTTTCCAATTAGTTTATGAATTTCTTTTCTAACCGTTCCGCATGATTTCCTTCCACTTCAAAATAAATCAACCATGAGTTGTCATCGGGAAAAAAAAAAAGGGCTCATCGAAGGAAAACTCAGTAGCTGAATTTGCAATAGCCATGAAAGCTTTCCCTTCCAGTTTACAAGCTTTCTATGCCCTCTCTATTGTTACAACCATAATATTTAGGTGTCCTCTCTACCATTATGTACATCATCCACATCAAATTGCCACAGACTATCCAATAAAATATGACATACCTCCATCTCAACAACATCATAAATAACTTCTAATTTGAAAAAAGTCCCCATGCACAGCAGTATCTTACAAATCATAGTTACCTGAATGGACGAATCCTTCTTAATTTAGCCAATCTAACAAGGAGCTGGATGTGATTTGGTTGGCAGCTTCAGATGATCCAACAATTTCTTGGCTATCAAATTCTCACAACTGCAAGTCTGCAACTGTATATGATCAACCTGGAAACAAAATCACTGATGTTAAACTTAATCTGAAAGATTTTCCTACGCTGAGTCAACTCTTCCTGCTTGGTTAAGCATAAGATTTTATGCACAACACACATAAAGTCTCATTGTTCCTCTCCACACACTTCATCAATGTACTCTTCTTCTTCTTCCTCATCTCCCGATCCTCATCATTTAAACTTCAATTGAAAATAAGAATCTCCGCTTTGACTTTGTAACCATCATAGTTATTATGACGATCATGACAATGAACTAGGGTTGGAACTAGGGCCGGATTTTACAAGGACATCAACATAAATAGGGTAAATGTGTTGTTGTTGCCTAGGATTATCACCTCCAAGATTCAAGGCAGCAAGTACATCCTTGAATTGATTGCACATTTCTTGCGCTTTAGTCTCGATTGCCTCAATTCTCATCTCTAAAAGATCGAACCACAACTTTGAGGGCCCCCATTGCCTCGCCCCTATAGTATTGTGGAGGAAGTAAATCGCAGGATGTGCATCAACGGGCTAGAATCGAACTCTCACACTGCGGCTCAATTCTCGTCTCTAAATCCTTAATTTGGTTGTATGTCATTGTCATAGCTCTAATACCACTGACGCAGGACGAAAAATTGAACGATACTAAAATATTCTTGTTTGTAACGGACGTGATAATTATTGGAATTCACCAATTAACGAAAAAAATTGAATTATTATTTTTCAAAAATGAAAATAATGTTTAATTTACAAAACACTTAATACGTATTTAAAGATTCAAAATAAATTCTAACCATGTTGAAAACAAAATTCTGTAGACAAATCCTACTAAACTATGAAACGACAGAACAAATCCAAATAGGACCGATAAACCGCGAAAACAAAGAAATACCCTTAAAACTAATTTAAAATTGGAAAATGTAAAATGGATCCCTTAATGATGAAATTTTCACCCCGAAAGTTTGACAATATCATCTGACAAAAATATGCAGATTTGAAAAACGCTTTCGAAATGTACTCGTTGATGAAATTCGACAATTGAATTTAAACCCATTTTCTTATTTTAGTTAATTATCTCTCTTGAGTGAAATTAACCCTAATTAATTATTTTAACCTACTATATCTCTATGTCGATTAAACACACTCAATAGAATTAAATATTTGTAAAAATAGCTCAAATGATTACCTAAAGTTAAGATTATATCTCTATATCTTACAAGAACATAGAGTTTTTACTATCTCGATCCAAAATGTGCAAGAATTTCTCAATAATTGCACAAATCACTTGACATAATCACATAGTGGCCACAGTAATGATAATGCACTAAAGACCATGGTAAAAACACAAGAACATAAGCATTTATGCATTAACAAGTAAATATAGAAATTAATATAGTTAGGTCAAGCTTCCTCATTCATCCCAACATCAAAATATTTAGTGCATTGTATTTAAGTATAACCAAGTAAAAAGATTAGAAGAATACATCACAATAGTCGAGAAAATACAATGTGAGGTACAAGATCAAGAAATAAACCCGTCCCCTTTTTAATTGTAGCATCCATTTCATAAAGCTCGACCCATCGTCTAAGACATCCATTTCATAGTGCAAATGAGAGGAGTGGGATAGTCTCAATTGAGCCGACAGCCGCAGTGTGAGGGTTCGATTCCTGCCTCTAACAAGGTTTGGAATTGAACTTTTTGTGGGCACCAGTATAGAAGCTCTTGTACCATGGCCTGTTGATGCACATTTCGTGATTTACCTCCTCCACAATGTTCTAGGAGCGGGGCGGTAGGGGCCCCTCAAGATTGTGATTCAACCTTTTACTACATGCTGATTCACTAGACTATATTGATTCAACCATATTTTCTACCTATCCATTAGTGTCAATTAATTTCTACCTAAACTTATGACGATCATTAATATAGATAATGCATATGTACATTTAATGTCTTTTGATATGTTAACATGAAGTGATTGTAGTTTGACTATGAATGTGGTGGGGAATTTAAGGCGTCGAAGGGAAAAAGTAGTGGTGGTGGTGGTAAATTTAAGGTGTCGGCGATGATTTGGATGGTGCCAACGATGACGGGATGGAGTTGGGTGAAAAGTGTTTGTGACCACTTAGTCGAATAATTTGTAATATAATAAAATGTGTGATTTGTGAGTAAATTTGTAATTGTGATTCACAAATTTTGTCTTTGTAATTTGTGATAGTATATCATAAATGTTGAATAGCTGTGACAATAATTAATTAAATTATAGGTCATAATATTGTATCGGGGTCACAAAATGTGACCAATTGTTTTTCACATTTAATTATTAATTTTTATTTCGAAACAAATTTATAATCAATGCCCTTAATCCACCTCAACATTTCACAAGCATCACGTGTGCTTGGACATTACTTTCACAAGCAAAGTGAAACAATATGTAATATAATTTAACTTCAGTGACTAAATGGACTGGAAGAATACTTTAAGCACCAATACGAAATTTCACACAAACAACTCTCACGACAAAAGGAGAAAAAGAATATGTCCTACAAAGAAAAAACTGAAGGAAAAAAATAAAAAAAGAACCCTGAGATTTAAACGAAGTCGTTTTTCGCATTCACTGGGCATGCGTTGAGGGGATTCAACTCAATTAAAGGTGAGTCATCTTCAAACAATTTATTGATTCATCAATGTTTAATACGATTTACAGAGTTCTTCTTCATGGGATTGGTAGGACCTCTGTTAGAATTATTTTACAAAACCCTAAATCCCGTTTTGTTCAACTCAGCCCATTTGCATCAGCAGCAACAAACAAATCAAAACCCAGATCAAAAAATGAAAATCGAGAAAATTTTACTGTTAATTACCTCATCAACACATGTGGGTTTTCGCCAGGAAAGGCTCTTTCAGCCTCCAAGTACGTGTATTTTGATTCTACAGAAAAACCCGATTCGGTTTTTGCGTTGTTGAAGAGTCATGGTTTCACGACAGAGCAAATTGAACTCATGGTGAAAAGATTCCCTTCAATCATATTATGTGATCCTAAGAAGACTGTTTTGCCAAAAATCGAGTTTTTCCGGTCGTCAGGCATGCCGGAGAGGGACGTGTTGAGTATTTTCTGTGGGACGCCTAATATTTTCAAGAGGAGTTTGGAGAAACAAATAATACCTTCTTATAATTACATAAAAAATTTGTTCGAATCGAATGGGAAAAGTTTCGGTTCAATGAAACGCTTAGCTGAGATCTTCTGTTGTGATCTTCAATCTCGATTGTTGCCTAATATCGAAGTTCTAAGAGAGGCGGGAGTCCCTGAATCGAAAATTGTGGTATTGCTGCAAAACCAACCTAGGGCACTGATGGTAGGAAGGGAGACGTTCAAAAAGGTTGTCGAAGAAGTTAAGGAACTGGGGTTTAGACCTTTGAGTTTTAACTTTATTCTGGCTGTTCAGGCATTTAGGGCGATGAATAAATCGACTTGGGAGAAGAAGGTGGCGCTTTATAAGAAGTGGGGGTGGTCGGAAGATGAGATTATATTGGCATTCGAGAAGCATCCTTATTGCATGATGATATCCACAGATAAAATAACTGCGGTAATGGATTTTCTTATAAACAAGATGGGGTTTGAATCTTCCGTGGTGTTGAATAGGCCAGCACTCCTTTCATATAGCTTAGAGAATAGGATTATCCCAAGATGTTCTGTTTATAAAGTTTTGTTGGAGAAAGGTTTGATCGATAAAGGCACACATTTGGTCTCGCTAGTGGAATATACAGAAAAGAAGTTCTTACAGAGATTTGTGCAGCGCTACAAGGGGGAAGCTCCCGGGCTCTTGAGCCTCTATAAGAAATAATTGGCTCTTTCATAGAGTTAGAGAATGAAACTAATGTACTCGTTATGTTAATCTACATTGAAGCCATTCTTTTCGAACATGACAAATCGAAGTAGAATGTTACTGATTTCAGTACTGGACGATTCATTTCATGTCTTCAAGCTCTCAAGCTATAACTTGTAAGCTCTTTTTCTGTTTAAATCTATTGTTGTCGTAAAGAAAAGTTCTGCTTTTACAATCTAACTTGCTCGCTCCATTGTTGTGTCTGATGATACCCGCAATAAAATGCTCCTTTGTCCACTCAGATGGCTAATTACTATGAAGTTTAATAGAGAGGAAAACACGGTAAAAATATGAAAGCTTAGTGTTTCCAGGGGTTTAAGTTTTATACTTCAAGTAACTATTTTTTCTATTAGGTTTCAAGTAATCTTGGACTTTGGTTGAGATATCTTTTTGATTGTATTTTTTGATTAGCATCCAAAGCTTGCAAGCACGGGAGATAGTACATTATGGGAATGTTATGCCAACATCTGAATAGGGAAGTTGTCGATGGTTCTCCATCCAAACTGAAACGAAGACATGTTCGACCTCTCCCCAATTACGCTTTGACTCCAGTAGTATATAAAAACAGAGAAGGGCGTTTTTCTAATTCAGTTCTATCCTCAATAAACTTTGAGAAAATGCCTCTTAACCTTGCTAGCGAATTTGGTGTCGGTAAAAGTGGCGCTAATCTTCGTCCCATTGCTGATCTTGAGCATCATTCTGAAGAAGTAAAACATGGTATCCATGTTTCTGTTTAGAATGAAAAACAAAATTCATCATTGTGGGGATAAAATGGATGGGGGAATTGTTAGATAAAACGAAATTTTTTAACCTGTCGTTAAGCTGTGTCGCAACTTGATGAAGACCGTACCACCACATTTTGTATTTAATGTAAATAGATCCTAGTTCCATTGCAGGTGATATGGATAAATTGTCTCTATTGGATTTTCTATTCCTGCTAAAATGACAGGAATTAACCTAAAAAAATATTTCAACAGGAAATTTACCAGAGAATAATTGGCTAGAAAGAAGATAAACTTGTCCATATATGAATGTTGGTGTGAAACTCTGAATTAGGATGAGGAATAATGTACCTGTGCAGCTGCCTTGGCGAATGTCGACCTTTTATTCTTAGCCTGATTCATCCGTGAAAATGAGTTCTTCGCTGAAAACCAAGTAATCATCCAACATATTTATGCTCAGTTTACTATTTGCGATGCAGGACGAAAACTTGAACAATACTAAAATATTCTTGTTCGTAATACACGAACAAGTGTTTGCTCAAATTTCGTTCAAACGGACATGATAATTATTGAAATCCACCAATTAATAGAAAAATTGAATTACTATTTATCAAAACCAAAAGTAGTGTTTTATCTACAAACACTTGATACCCTATTTAAAGACTCAACACAAATCCCAATCATTAAGAAAATCCAATTCTATAGACAAATCCAAATAAATTAGGAAACGACAAAACAAATTCAAATATGATTGAAAAATTGCAAAAGAGATGAAAATGCTCTTAAATTGACCCAAGACAGAAAAATGCTAAAATAGATCCCTAAACGGTGGATTTGACCTCGAAAGTTGGACAACAACATCCGGAAAAAATGTGCAGAATTGAGAAATGCTTCCATAATGTACTCACGAACAAAAAATTGACAATCGAGTTGAAAGTTATGCGCATTTTCGTAGATCCCCCTCATTTCTTCTATTTTCCAATTAGTCTATGAATTTCTCTTCTAATTGTTCTGCATTATTTCCTTCCACTTCAAAATAAATCAACCATGAGTTGTCATCGGGAAAAAAAGGGCGCATCGAAGGAAAACTCAATAGCTGAATTTGCAATAGCCATGAAAGCTTTTCCTTCCACTTTACAAGCTTTCTATGCCCTCTATATTGGTGCAACCATAATCTTTAGGTATCCTCTCTACCATTATGTACATCATCCACATCAAATTGCCACAGACTACCCAATCTAGGGCCGGATTTTACAAGAAACATAACTAGGGTAAATGTGTTGTTGTTGCCTAGGATTATCACCTCCAAGATTCAAGGCAGCAAGTACATCCTTGAATTGATTGCACATTTCTTGCGCTTTAGTCTCGATTGCCTCAATTCTCATCTCTAAAAGATCGAACCACAACTTTGAGGGCCCCCATTGCCTCGCCCCTATAGTATTGTGGAGGAAGTAAATCGCAGGATGTGCATCAACGGGCTAGAATCGAACTCTCACACTGCGGCTCAATTCTCGTCTCTAAATCCTTAATTTGGTTGTATGTCATTGTCATAGCTCTAATACCACTGACGCAGGACGAAAAATTGAACGATACTAAAATATTCTTGTTTGTAACGGACGTGATAATTATTGGAATTCACCAATTAACGAAAAAAATTGAATTATTATTTTTCAAAAATGAAAGTAATTTTTAATTTTACAAAACACTTAATACCTATTTAAAGATTCAAAATAAATTCTAACCATAATGAAAACACAATTCTATATACAAATCCAATTAAACTAGGAAGCGACAAAACAAGTCCAAATAGGACCGATAAACCGCAAAAAACAAAGAAATACCCTTAAAAATGTAAAATGGATCCCTTAATCACCCCGAAACTTTGACAACCTCATCTGACAAAAATATGCATATTTGAAAAACGCTTTCGAAATGTATTCGCTGGCGAAATTCGACAATCGAGTTCTAAGTTATGTGTATTTTCTTAGATCCTTCTTATTTCTTTTATTTTTCAATTAGTTTACGATTTTCCTTTTTAACTGTAGCATCCATTTCATAAAGCTCGATCCATCGTCTAAGACATCCATTTCATAGAGCTACTACAGGCTGATTCAGTGGACTATATTGATTCAACGACATTTTCTATCTATCCATTAGTGTCAATTAATTTCTACCTAGACTTATGATGATCATTAATATAGATGATACGTATATACATTTAATGTCTTTGGATATGTTAACAGTGGTTTGACCGTGGAAATGATGGTAGACTATGAATGTAGTGGGGATATGTTAACAGTGGTTTGACTGTAGAAGTGAGGGTAGTTAGACTATGAATGTGGTGGGGAATTTAAGGCGTCGAAGGGAAAAGTGGTGGTGGTGAATTTGAGGTGTCGGCGATGATTTGGATGGTACCAACGATGGTGAGATGGAGTGTGGTGAAAAGTGTTTGTGACCAATTAGTTAGATAATTTGTAATCTAATAAAGGGTGTAATTTGTGATTCACAAATTGTCTTATGTAATTTGTGTTAGTATGCGATTGTGATCATAAATTTTGTACGGTTGTGAAGCTAATTAATTAATTTATATGTCATAATATTGTATCAGGGGTCACAAAATGTGACCAATTGTTTTTCACATTTAATTATTAAGTTTAATTTTGGAAACAAATTTATAATGAATGCCCTTAGTCCACTCAACATTTCACAAGCATCACGTGGGCTTGGACATTACTTTCACAAGCAAAGTGAAACAATTGAGCAGCATTATTTTGTAATAGTAGATTGATGGAGAATGTGTGGTTGAAAAAGAAGAAAAAATTATTGATATGATGAAAAATATTATTTTATTGAAAAATGTGTGGTTGAAAATAAGTAGAAAAATGAGAATAAAAATTTTAATGTGACTCAAATAGGGACGTAATATAATTTAACTTCAGTGACTAAATGGATTGGAAGAATACTTTAAGCACCAATACGAAATATCACACAAGCAACTCTCACGACAAAAGGAGAAAAAGAATATAGATATGTCGTATGAAGAAAAAATTGAAGGAAAAAAATAAAATAAAATAATACTATATTTCTTAACATCCCCCCTCAAACTCAGAATACAGCAACTACAAGTATCGAGAGTTTGCCAACTAGAAAACGAAAACGGGGAAATAGAATGCGACTTGGTAAAGAAGTCTGCAAGCTGCAAAGAAGAATGAACAAATGGCAAATTAATTGTGTTATGCTTGAGATGATGATGAGTAAGGTAACAATCGATCTCAATGCGCTTAGTTCGTTCATGAAAAATCGAGTTGTAAGCAATTTGAATAGAACTCTGGTTGTCGCAATACATAGGAGTAGGATGAGAAAGAAAAACTCACATATCTGCAAGTAACCAACGTAGTCAAACAATCTCTTTGGTAGTAGATGTCATAGCACGATATTCTGCTTTAGTTGAAGATTGAGAAACAATAGATTGTTTCTTGCTCTTCTAAAAAATAAGAGAATTACCAAAAAAATGCAAAAATCAGTAACAGACTTGCGATCTGTGGGATCACTGTCATGATCAGCATCAGAGTATGCACGCAACTCCAAGGAAGAGGTGGATTGAAGTAAAAGAGCAAAATCATGACTACTAGAAGTAAATACAAGGGAAGAGATCACAACAGAAAATTTATCAAACCAACCACGAGGTGCTTGTTTGAGACCATATAACGCTTTCTTTAGCTTGCAAACATACCCAGAATCATGTGAAACACCAGGAGGGGGCGCTATATAAACTTCTTCTTAAAGATCTCCATTCAAAAAGGCATTTTTAACATCAAGTTGAGAGATACGCCACTGACGAACGGAAGCTACTACAATAAGAGTACGAATAATAGTCATTTTTGCAATAGGAGCAAATGTTTCCTCATAATCCATATCATACTGTTGAGAGTACCCTTTTGCAACTAACCTAGCTTTGTATCGCTGAATTGATCCATCAGAATTAGTCTTGATCTTATACACCCAACGACAACCCACAACACTCTTACCAGGAGGTAGAGAAACCAAATCCCAAGTACCAATATTATGCAAAACGGAAAGTTCCTCATCCATAGCTTGTTGCCAAAGAGGATCAAGAATTACCTCTTTATAGGAAGAGGGCTCAGAGAGACAATGAATAGAAGCTAAAAATGAAGTAAAAGATGAAGAATAACAAGAATAAGCAAAATTTGGTAACTTTGTAGACTTACAAATGCGTGTGGATTGACGTAGAGGTGGATCCACAATCTCAGACGGAGCTTGAGGGATCGTAGGAGAAGAGAGACCTTCAGGTGTATCGGAGAGTAAAGTGTCAGTACCTGCATAATGATCAGTACGAGTTGGTTGTAAAGATAACGGGGTAGGAATATGAGAAGGGATATTTGAGGTACTAGGAACCTGAGATGACAAACTATCAGAATCGTCAGAAAAGGGATCTATACGAATAAGATCAGATCCAAGTCAAATTATGAGTAGTGGATGGAATAGAAAAGAAATGTATATGCTCGAGAAAAACAACATGACGAGACACATAAAGTTTCTGAGTTGTTGGATCAAAACAACGATATCCCTTTTTACCTTCACCATAACAAGAAAGACACAAATAGCAGATCGAGATAACAACTTGTTACGTTTTACATAAGTACGAAGAACGAAACAAGTACAACCAAAAACTCTAAAGAAAGAATAATTAAGGACATACCCATACAACTTTTCGAAAGAAGAAAAACCTGAAATATGAGAAGATAGAATTGTATTAATCAAACTTACAGTAGTAAGAACAGTTACACCCCAAAACACACTAGAAATAGAAGCAGACAACAAGAGAGAACGAGCAGTTTCAACAATGTGCCTATGTTTTCTTTCAACAACATCACTTTGCTCAGGAGTATCTATACACGAAGTTTGGTGAATAGTTCCATCTAAGGCAATCAACTCACAAAATTTATTAGAAGTGTATTCCCCACCCAAATCACACCTAAAACATTTGATAATAGTAGAATGTTGAGTTTTGATAAGAGCACGAAATGCTGAGTATATCTCAAAGAATTCAGAACGATGTTTCATTAAATAAACCCAACAATAACGAGTATGGTCATTAATAAAAGAAAAATAATATCGAGATCCTCCTTTTGTGGCAATAGGAGAAGGCCTACATACATTAGAATGAATTAAATCAAATGGAGAAGAAGGAACATAAATACTTCGATTAAAAGGTAAAGCTGAAATTTTTTTCAGTTTACATCCACTACAATCAGAAATATCATACGGTTACAAATTTCCTAAAGCCCATATAGAAGCTAAAAATCTCAAACGAGAAGACGAAACATGACCTAGGCGAGAATGTCATAAATAAAAACTAGAATAAGAAGGACTCAAACGAAAAGAAGACAAATCAACACCAGTTGTAGCAGCATCAACTGGCACTTTTAACTCATCCAAAATATATAGTCTACCCTTCCTACGGTCTGTCCCAATCATCTTATGAGATTGCAGGTCCTGCACATAATAGGAAGAAGAGGAAAACGTGATTAAATTATCAGAATCACATAACTGACCAACAGAAGCAAGATTTAATGTGAGTTTCGGTATATGATAAACATTAGGAAAAGCAAGTGAGGTGTGACAACAGAACCAACACCTGCTAAAGGCATAGGAGTGTTATCAGCAGTCATAATAAGGATAGAAGACGAAGGAGACACAAAAGTAAAAGATGAAGAATCTAGAGACATATGATGTGAAGCACCAGAATCCAAGACCCATACAGAATGTGACATACCTGAAGAACCATGAGGCAACTGACCTATGGAAAGAGAAGAAGCAGACTTAGCTTGTGGCTGTAAGAAGAGAAACTTCTGAAATTGTTTAGCCAGGGTACTAGGATCGGTGAAGGGACCTGATGAACCTACTGCTGCAATATTAGACTATAGTGGTCTATAGCCCTGAGGTGGTCTATGAACATTCAATTGTGACTGGTTGCCAGGCTTCCAAACTTGAAATTGTTGTTGCGATTGGATCTGCTATCTCAATTTAGGACACTAAGTCTTTCAATAACCTTTATGCTTACAGAAACTGCACTCGTCGAGGGAAATCCTTCTGTAAAACTTATTCTGATTATTAGAGAGTGACTTAGAAGACACTACTAACACAGAAGAATTAGATGTAGAAAGGATTCCCTTTTCAGAATAAGACTTGAGACGTATTTCTTTAGCCAATAACTCACTAACAACTGAGTCAACAGAAGGAAGTGGAGAACGATGCAAAATTGAACATCTAAGTCCCTCAAAATCATTGCGAAGTGCAATTAAAAACTGTACCAACCATTGTTGTTCTCTACGAGCAATATATGCATCACATGCCTTTAATTCGTCCGATTCTGTAAGAGCCAATTGATCCCAAAGATCTATCATAGCAGAATAAAACTCCTGAATACTCATATTCTTCTGCTGAAGAGCTCGTATGTCATTCTTCAATTAATACTGCTTTGCAAAATTTGACTGAGCGAATAACCTTTGCAGATGATCACAAACCTCATTTGATGTCTCATACTTCACCACTCTCTGTCTATGGAATGCTCAATAGAATTGTTAATCCAAGTAATGATTTTCGAATTATTTGCTTCCCAGGCATCTACCAAAGCAGCATAATCTCCATTAATATTTTTAGGTTTCATAAAAGTTTCACTAACGTATTTCCACATATTTTTACCCTTGAAAAAATTACTCATCACATAACTCCCATATGAATAATTCTTTCCATCCAACCTCACATTCACAGACTGAAGCGAATTGTCTCTTTCAGTAGCCATAATAAAAAAATAAGGAAAAAGAGATCGCAAAAGAAAGGAAAACGAAATATCAGATTGCAAAAATTGAAAGAAAACTCTCTCGAAGTTGGATCCGCAAAAGCTGTGCTTGAAATTAAACCTTGTCCCATGAAATTTTGCTCTGATACCATGTTAAATAATTTAAACAAAAGAAAGAAAAAAGAAAGGCTAGTGTTTCATTAATTCTGCATAATGAGAATTGAATACAAAAAAAATATTTAACCTAAATATATATAGGCTAAAATAAAGGAAACTAAAAAGACTATTCTTCCCTTAATAAACAATAAAATAAAATAATACTATATTTATTAACACCCCTTAGTCATATTATGTGATCCTCAGAAGACTGTTTTGCCAAAAATATAAGTTTTTCCTGTCGCCGGCATGCCGGAGGGGTACTTGTTGAGTATTTTCTGCGTGACTCCTAATATTTTCAAGAGGAATTTGGAAATAATACCAGTTTATGATTATATAAATGGTTTGTTCAAGTTGAATGTGAAATGTTTTGGTTCCATGAAATGCTTAGCTGAGATATTGCTTTGTGCTCTTCAATCTCAGTTGTTGCCTAATATCGAAGTTCTAAGAGAGACGGGCGTCCCTGAATCGAGAATTGTCGAATTGCTGCAATGTCAGCCTAGAGCACTGACAGTAGGAAGAAAGAGGTTAAAAAGGTTGTCGAGGAAGTTAAGGAACTAGGGTTTAGAATTTTGATTTTTAACTTTATTCTGGCAGTTGAGGCATTTATGGCGATGAATAAATCGACTTAGGAAAAGAAGGTGGCACTTTAATGCTTTATAATAAGTGGGGTGGTCGGAAGATGAGATTATCTTGGCATTTGAGAAGCATCCTTATTGCATTATGATATCCACATATAAAATAACCTCAGTAATGGATTTTCTTATCAACAAGATGGGGTATGAATCTTCCGTAGTGTTGAAAAGATCTGGACTACTTTCATATAGCTTAGAGAATAGGATTATCCCAAGATGTTCTGTTTATAAAGTTTTGTTGGAGAAAGGTTTGATCGATAAAGGCGTACATTTGGTCTCGCTAGTGGAATATACAAAAAAGAAGTTCTCACACAGATTTGTGCAGCGCTACTAGGGGAAGCTCTCGGGCTCTTGAACCTATATGAGAGAATTGGCTTTTTCAAAGAGTTAGAGAATGAAACTTATGCGGTTATGTTAATTGACATTGAAGCCATTCTTTTTGAACATGACAAATTGAAGTAGAATGTTACCGGTTTCAATACTCGACGATTCTAATATCCTTTTCTGTTTAAATATATTGTTGTTGTAAGGAAAAGTTCTGCTTTTACAATCTATCTCTCAGTTGTTGTGTTTGATGACCGCAATAAAGGCAGCATTGTATGCTCTTTTGTCCACTCGGATGGCTTAAGTATTATGAAGTTGAATAGAGAGGAAAACATGGTAAAAATATGAAAGCTGGTTGTTCTCTTTGTGTTTTATTTTTTGAGTTTTGAGTTCATTTTGTGTTTTGTGTTTTTAGTGTATGTTTTGAAATTGCTGAAATGCGTTCTTTTTATCATTCGAAAAAATTGTTTCTCAAAACATAAAAATGGAAAACGCATTTACTTTGAAATTTTGAGAATGTTTTTTTATAATAATTTATTCAATAAATTTTAATAGTTTAATGTTAATGCAGTATTAAATAACATATAAATTTTGAAGTTGGTGAATCTTGAAATATTTTTTTTCCAGATATAAAAATACAATCTAAATTAAATTTGACAAGTCCTTGTTTTTGTCCTTGTGACAAAAATTAACTAGTATCAAGTCACAACCAAACCTAACCAAGTTGCAAAAAAAAAAAAAAAAAATTACACTTGAGCTCATGTTGACATAGTAATGAATATTTTGAAATCAATTTTATTGAGTTCATGTTAGTTCTCACAATTCTTGTCAAATACAATTTTGATCGTCTAAACACGATAACTATCATCAATGATAACAAATAATATTACTACTTGATTATAGATAAACCACATACAAGTAACAATGCAACATAAGCAGACACACTTTTGAAAATGCAATGATGCATTAACATTAGTCTATTGTAACATATCTTTTCAAACCAGAGTTCAAGTTTCAATCTGTTACAAAGTACATTAACAACAAGTAAAGCACAGTTACACTAAAAATGCCAAAGTCAAGGCCATGCACACTTATTTAATAAAGAAACATATATTCAATATTGGTGTTCATTACAACTTCTCAAGACATTTCTAAGTAACAATGAAACTACTAAGAAAAAAAAAGGAACGTAGTTAGAATCTAGAAGAATAAAAAATGAATAAAACAATCGAGTCAAAATCATTGCACATTTTCTCTATTCCCTTTGCCTCTCCCTTAACTACACAACCCCAAAGGATCTTCCTCCTTCCTTTGTTACACGTTAATTGACAAACAAACTCATTCAAAGCTTTCTTCATCCACCGATGTGCACATACTTCTTTCGCTTCGTTTATAGTCATCTATGAAACAGAATTCGATACAACCTCAAGACTCGTTTTGCATAACACAATAGCATAGAAAATGATTGTATCGGAATATGTAGAGGAAACATTGCACATTTAGAACATACCCAAATATGTTGACGGACATCTTTCTCAGGCCAAACATCGAGTTCCTCGGTTACGAACAAGGGAAACATGGATTCCTCATGAAACTTTTCTTGACTTTTGCCCTTAAAAATCCATTCCCCTAATTTTTCCTGCAAAAAAGAATATAATTGAACAATATTAGAGAACTTAACACGATTGAACAAAAAAAATAGCTCAAGCTATTTAAGGAACAAAAATACTAACCCCAAGCAAGCCAATCACACCAGCTTCCTCCAAGGTCTCTCTTGAAGCTGCCAATTGAATATCCTCATCAATTTCCCAACCACCCTGATATTCCATTGCCAAAATTTGAAAGGTTGCATCGAAGTGAAGCATTGCAAAAAGGTGTAATCTGTCAAGATTACCCATACACTATGACAATAAACAAGAAAAACTTACCCTGAAAATTTCTATCAATACAATCTTCACATTTGCACTGCTATTCTGAACCATCTGGGAAAGAATCTAGAGCATCTTGCTTACCATTAACATAGAACTCTATTATTGCTAACATTCTTGAAATGGGATTCAAGAAATGACTGGACTAAGGATATTTGTAAGTTTGAAGTCAGCCGAAGAAATTGATTTTTGTAGTAATAATCACGAAATTGTTCTTGGCTCCCAATACAAGTGTGAATGTGATGTGCTTCATACAGAGGCATGAGATTAAATTTTAAACCAGAATTTTCATCAATTTCTTCAACATTTAAGGTATAAGCGAAATTTCCTTCATCAATGTGATGTGCTCGATACAGAGGCGTGACATTTTGATGGCTTCAATAAGATTCTTCTTAATCGAATAAGATTCAAGAAGTTCTTTGAACTACCAACTTAATAATTGTAACCTGAAATTATAACTAGCAAGTTCACCTTTCTGCTCTTCCGCATCAACCAAAACACTACTTAGATCATCAACTGCAAGAATAAAACCCTCGTAATGAATTTTGCAATGATCCTCGATTTCAACTTCTTTCTTTCTTACTACATTCTTAAGCTGCTGCAAAAGCGATTTGGGCTTTCCTATCTCGAAGGAGAGCCTGGCCATAGGTCCCAAATCCTCACCATGTTTATAAGAATACTCTCCTCCCCGGTATCCCCCCATTTTTGTCACATTTCTCCTCTTCATTTTCTCACTCATTTTATATATCTACCACCAAAAAAAAAAAAATATTACCCAAGTCAGCATTCCTGATATACACAAAACCAACATAATTATACACCATATGATCACACAAGACTCTCCAATTGAAATGATTTGAAAAGATGATGTGGTTAAAAGAATCAGATTATGTCATCTCAAGTAACATAAAAAACACTATGGAAAAACAAATGAAAGAAAAGCTTAAATTAAAATTTTAGTTAATTGCCCCCTAAATGTACATAAATCACAGCAAAACAAATGAAACCCAAAATTACAGCTCATTACTAATTTTAAAATCCGGGAATGAGAACTTCTCTAGAAGATGCATTAGCATAATTAATTTTTAAGTAGTTACGCATGAGAAGAATAATGTAGAAATAGTTAAATAGAAGAAAAATAAAGGAGATTCTACCGATGGAAAGAATGGTTACCTCGAGATTGGATTTGGAAGACGGTGAGGCGGATTAGAGGAGAGGAATCCATTAGGGGGAGAAGAAGACGAAAATGCATCTGGATAAAACTCTGATCCCAATTGTGATCGCGATACGCAATCCTCGTATCGTTGATTGACTATTCTTCTCCCTTCGACCCACCGCCATTGTTCTTATACTTGATTTTCTCTCAATGAAAGTCAAAATAGCATCCAATAAACAACAACCAACCTTGAAAAAAACTTCAATTTAAACTCTATATTTTCATCCCGTTTCCTTCTTTAAGGAAGTAATTGATAGAAAATTGAAACCTAGAAAATGGATTGGTAGCTCAACTCAAGAAAGAGGAAGAATTGTGGAGGAAATGGAAAATGAGGCGTTTTCCACGTTTTGATTCGGTGAGCGTGTTTTGGAAGAAAACGCTCATTTTAGACGTTTTGAGTTTCCTGTAGAAATTTTTTTTTCAAAAATTCATTTTCGAAAATGGGAATGAGAATGAATTTTCATTGTTTTGAAAAATCGAAAATAGATAACGGTTCGAAAACAGCAAAGAGAACAGCCCCTGAGTGTTTCCAGTTGTTCGCTAAAATCATATGTCCAAAGTGCACTAGTGCGTTCAAATATAAAGTGGATGTTGAGTCCTAGTCAATCCCTCAAAGAGTGTTTCTTCCAATCACACACTAATTGATTCAATTTTAACGATAACACGCAATTTAATTTTGAAGTTAAAGGCGAAAAGAAAATGATTTTGACATTCGATTAAAACACACGATTATAACAATGATGAGAATATGGATTTTAATCGAGTTGGGATTCATGATTCCACTTGACCGTCACTAAATTATTTTCTTAACAAACAAATGAATAAAAATTCCCACTTATCTTGTTAAACCCGTTTTCCTATTTTAGTTAATTATCTATCTCGAGTCAAATTAACCATAATTAATTAGTTTAACCTACCATGAGCCTGTCTGGGCGCAATTGTTGGGAAGAAAATGGATTTTGGTGTCAACTCAAGGCCCCACAAGGTATGAGATGAAGCTGCTGGTTTGCCAATTATTTTAGAGTACATGACTTTCAAAATATTTGAAAAGTCCATAATACCCCTTAATGCAATTGTGTTTGAATAAAGGATTTTGTTTGATCCGACAACAATATTAGCAAATGACACAGACAATGAATAATTGGTACAAAAATTGTCTGCAAGGAATCAGAGTACGTGGAATAAACAAATGACATTTCTTGTGTTCAGCGGACATATTTTTGCTTTTAATTCCAGTTTAATCGGCCCCAGACAGGCGCTATATCTCTATGTCGATTAAACACACTCAATAGAATTAAATATTTGTAAAAATAGCTCAAATGATTACCTAAAGTTAAGAATATATTTCCATCTCCTACAAAAACATAGAGTTTTTACCATCTCGGTCTAAAATGTGCAAGAATTTCTCAATAATTGCACAAATCACTTGACATAATCACATAGTGGCCACAGTAATGATAATGCACTAAAGACAATGGTAAAAACACAAGAACATAACCATTTATGCATTAACAAGTAAATATAGAATTTAACATAGTTAGGTCAAGCTTCCTCATTCATCCCAACATCAAAATATTTAGCGCATTGTATTTAAGTAGAACCAAGTAAAAAGATTAGAAGAATACATCACAGTAGTCGAGTAAATACAATGTGAGATACAAGATGAAGAAATAAACCCGTCCCTTAATTGGATTCTTGAAGCTTGCCAACTTTTGATTTTGATCTCTCCAAGATTTCTCCCTTTTTCTTGTGATATTTTCTCCCCTTTTGCTTGTCCCTTTTCTCTCTAGGCTAGGGTTTTAAAAGTATGGAAGAAGGATAAAAGGTTCAATGGGGTTAAAATGGTTGAAAAAATACATTTAAGAAAGGTAAAAGACCAGTGTCGGCCTTGAAATTTTAGATGCCATGCGTGACATTGTAAAATGGTGTCCCTTTCATTTAATTAAAAAATATATTAATAAAATATATTTCAATAATATTATTTCATTGTAAAATATTATATTTAAATATTAGTTTTTTTTATATGTCGTGAATAAGAAAGTACAAGTAAAACTCAAAAACACCTCCCAAACTTTATCAAAATTCATATGTCAACAAAGAACCATCGAAGCTATTAATCTCTTCGTGCAATTCTATATGAGCAAACCCTGATATTTAAAACAGCAAATGCCACGTGTAAACCTTAAAATGCAACAAATCATATAGATGTATTTTTTCTTGCATTTCTATAAGCAAATTCACTAATTAAACTTTCGTAATCAATATGTTCTAACAAATTTTGTTCAATAAATATCAAACATGTGTACTACCAATCAAACAAAAATATAGAAGACTTAGAAATAAGAAATACAATATAATGTTAAATAAGAGTCATAACTGTCTATTTATCTTATCACAGATTACATATGACTTATCTAAAAGGCAAAACTTAAACGAAAAGATTGAATATAATCACTTATCAAACTTACCTTTCTATAACAACAAGAAAAAAAAAACCACGAAATAGCAATTAATAAGTGGATAATTGACACCAATAAAATTGTGATGCTATGATATAGATGGTACTATTGCAAAGCAAGTAACAAAGATTGACGATATAGTTTTTTTCTCTTTTATATTTGATTGTTCTTCATATGTCAAAGGGTGTGAGAGATGAAAATGACGAAAAGAGAACTATGATTGCTTTTTACTCTTCACTTTAACCATTTGAATTTTGGATTTTGGGCTTCTTCTTGTCTCATTGAGTTGATAATTGGTTAGTAAAGCTAATTTGGGATTGAGCTAGCAAAATTGATAGTTTAAAATATTTTTATTTTCAAAAGCAAGATAGTTTAAAATTAGAAAAAAAATATTTTTTCAATAATATGTTAAATTTAAAAAATATTAATGTAATATGATTTCTTTATTCTATTTTCAAAAATATTATGCCCCTTAACTTAATATGATAACAAAATTTTAGATTTTAAAATTAATAAAACATTATACACACACACACACACACACACACACACATGAAAAAAAATTGGTGCACCTACAATGCTGAGACCCTGTTCGGTCGCTCAACTTGCGCACCCACAAGGCTGCCTTTATCAAAACCGTTCCTCCCATAATTGCAAGATGGTCCTTGAATTATAAAAGCAAGAAAAAAAAATCCCAATTGACGCCACTAGTGACTGAGCCGTGGCGCTCCCTTTTTTCTTTTGCAGCTTGGTCCTTTAGTAATTGTGTGTCAATCCCCCAACTATTTATCTTGTCCATTTTGATCCTCAAATTTGACTTCGTTTAAATCACGCCCCATAAATTGCAACACATGATCCCTAAACTTTCTGAAATCATACACTTTGGTCCCCAAAGTCATATTCTTGAGCACATTTGGTCATTTTTCTTTCCTTTAGCTTTCTCCTCCCTACAAAAGCCATAATTACACAATTTTGAATATAAATTCGCTCAATTTCATCAATAATTAGCTTGTTCAAGTACTTAACAAGTGTGTAAGAATCATATTACATTAATACTTTTTAAATTTAACATATTATTGAAAAATTAATTAAACGTTTTATATATATAGACACACACACACCCATATGAAAAAAATTGGTGCACCTACAATGCAAAGACCCCGTTCGATCGCTCAACTTGCTCACTCCCAGGATTGCCTTTATCAAAACCGTCCCCCCATAATTGCAACATGGTCCTTGAATTATAAAAGCAAGAAAAATTCCAATCGACGCCACTAGTGACTGAGCCGTGACGCTCCCTTTTTTTTTTCAGCTTGGTCCTTCGGTAATTGCGTGTCAATCCCCCAACTATTTATCTTGTCCATTTTGGTCTTCAAATTTTGACTTCGTTTCAATCACGCCCCCCCATAAATTGCAACACACAGTCCCTAAACTTTCTGAAATCATACACTTCGGTCCCCAAAGTCATATTCTTGAGCACATTTGGTTCTTTTTCTTTCCTTCAGCGTTCTCCTCCCTGCAAAAGCCATAATTACATAATTGTGAATATAAATTCGCTCACTTCATCAATAATTAGCTCGCTCAAGCACTTAATAAGTGTGTAAAAACACACTTATCACCAGTGGTTAAGTTTTATACTTCAAGTAACTCTCGGACCTTGGTTGAGATATCTTTCTAATTGTAGTCGTCTTTATCTTACTCGATCAATTAGCATCCAAAGCTTGCAAGCACGAGAGATAATACATCGTGCGAACAAGTTATGACAACAATTGAATAAAGAAATTACATGAAGTAACGCCACCGTGGTTGTTTGTTTGTGATAATCACTGGGCATAGCAGTAACACGAACCGACTACTAAACTTATGCTCCTTTCAGATTGAATCCATTTCTGGCTTCTCCAAAGAATTATAAAGATGTACCACCATATAGTAACGAGCCAAGATTGTATGAATTTTTTTTAATTTCTTTTTTCGCAAGACATTCAGCGTATTTGACCAAAATATGAATGAATGATGGTGTGAAACTCTGAACTAGGATGAGGAATAAGGTACTTGTGCAGTTGCCTTGGCGAATGTTGACCTCTTATTCTCGACTGATTCATCCATGAAAATAAGTTCTTCGCTGAAAACCAAGCAATCGTCCAACAAATTTCCTCTCAATTTAATGTTTATTCCATTAGTAGATACATGAAAAGATGAATGAGACTCAAATCTGTAGCATCCATTTCATAGAGCTCGACCTAGCCATCGTCCAAGACACCCATTTCATAGAGCCACTGCAGTCTGATTCACTAAATGGCATTGATTTAACCATATTTTCTACCTATCAATTAGTGTCACTTAATTGGTACTTGTGATAATTGTTAGTATAGATAATTGTAAGAATTCGCAGCATTCTTTAACATGAATTTCGGATCAAGAAACTTACTTGAAATGATGAATTTCAAGATCCTTTGATAGTTGAATAACCTTGCATTCCAAAGTTTTAAAATCTACATTTCATTGCTCTCCAATGGTCTCAATCTCCATCACAATGAAAGATGATTATTATCCACAATCTAAGTGTCAAATTTTGTAAGATTTCATGCCAAAAATATGGTTCTAAGGACTTTCCAATTTAGGTGTGTTGACACCGACCTCCGAGGTCGTTGAGCTCGGACTGTCATGTCCCAATGAGGACGAGGAAATGGGAGTTCGGTTATGCGAGATCAGGTCGGCAAGAGCATAGCTTCCCCAACAAGCCATTGTAGTCTTCCAAGACGCTACAGTGGCTAATGATTACGGATCACTGACAAGATCTTTGGGCATCAAACCAAAGAGATACACGTGGAAAGGTCCTGTGTCAGCGCCCACCTATTCCTCCAATCAGAAACCTTAGCCTACTCTAGTAGACAATGCATTTACTACCTAGATCAACAAGTCCCATCGTCCTCAGTCAACAGTACAACGTTAAGGTCGGGCGCCAATCCCGTTAGGACAACACCCCAATCAGCTCGGCTCAGTCTCTGGGTTGATAAGACATGAGGATTAGACGTTATTATGTTTCTACTATAAAAGGCTCAGAAAACAAAGATGGCGAAGGAGGCAGACAGAAAATCTAAAGGAATACATTAAGGAGAAAAACTCCAGCGAACCCTTTGAATATTCTAGACTATCTGTAAAAAAGAAGTAATTGTTTCAGAGACAATCTAACATTCTTCTTCATTGTATCTTTTAGACTACTTTCTGCACTCTTAGTTGGCCTTAATCTTGTTCATGCAATTTTGAACGTCAACAGTTTGGCGCTAGAAGGAGGGCCCCCTGCTTGATAGCAGCCCCATCTCCACACACGATTCATAAAAGTAACCCCATGGACGAATTGTCAGCATCAGGGAACCAGTCCCACGCGGGCCATACCCACCCTGGGCGAAGCCATGATCCCGTGAACTCGGAAAAAGGGGGTCGGGACGAAACCGCTGACCCACAAATGGTGACGATGAGGGAAGCCATTGAGAAACTAACGAATATTGTCAGTAGGTTGGAACAAAACCAAGCCCAATACCTGCCACGGGAAAACAGAGGGGAATCTCTTCGCCAGGAAAAGACCGAACGACTCCCCACTAGGCGGACCCTGCATTTTTCAAACGAAGAATCTTCCAGGGACCAAACTGAGGAAGTTGGAAGCTCCCCTGTGGCGACTAAATCGAAAATTAGGAGGACGAACAGTGCATTCGACAAGTTGGGCCCTCAGCGTCCCTCAACTCCCGCCAGGAAGCAAGCTGAACGCCAAAGAAACCATCCTGGAGAGCAACCAGAAAACGAGGTGAACGCCCTAAAGAAGCGCATTGCGGATCTGGAGGCAAAAAGCAAGGGGAGCCCGGATGAATATTTCACCAAACGCCACTCACCATTTACCGAAGTTATCCTAGCAGAACCATTACCCGAAAAGATGAAAATGCCTCAGCTGGCCGGATATGACGGGGAAGGAGACCCCCTCAGTCATCTTGACAAATACTCTTCTTGGATGGAGCTTCAGGGAGCCGGAGAAGCCATCATGTGCCGTGCCTTCCCCTTAACATTGGGAGACAAGGCTCAAAGATGGTTCAGGAGATTACACCAAAGATCAATAAAATGCTGGGACGATCTTGCCACAGCATTCCTCGCCCAGTTCATGGGTTCAAAGGCAAGGACCACTCCCAAAGAAAGGTTGGTAAGCATAAAGCAAGGGAAAACAGAATCCCTTAAAAGCTACCTAGACAGATTCAACAAACAATCCATGGAAGTTGAGAAAATTTCTGACGACGCTGCGCTCATGGCAGTCTTGTCAGGACTGAGACCCAAGACACGATTCTGGTGGTCAGTCCATGAAGATGGCCCGCAAACGTACCATGGACTCTTAGGCCGAGCTGAGAAGTACATCAGTGCAGAAGAGGCCACCTCGGATCACGAGGATGTTAAACAGAACCCCCGTTCCCCGCGGCAAGCAAAGGGGAAACAAACGGAAAGAGACGGAGGTCAGGAGAGAAGGAAAGATAAAAGGGACCAAAGCCGCTCTAGACCGTATCCCGATAGGTCCCGCGGCTACCACCCTTTGGATGCCAGTCTGAAGGAGGTCTTTCTTCAAACCGAAGCAAAGAAGTCTTTTCGCCGACCCCTGCCTGGAGGCAAAGAAACAGCTGGGAAGAACCAAGCGAAGTACTGCCGATATCATAAGACAGTGGGACATGACACTGACAACTGCCGAGACCTAAAGGAAGAGGTGGAAGCCCTCATTCAGAGAGGCCATTTACGGGAGTTCGTAGCAAGGCCAAGAATAGCGGGTCCGTCCAGGCTTCCGCAGCCTGACCAGCGGGGAGAAAATCAACCAGCGCGGCCCGAACCCTCAGCTCGCGACCCCCAGCCCCGTGCTGAGATTCGAATGTTGGTAAGCGGAAACCAATATTTAGAGGGTTCAAGGAGAACTAGGCGCAAGCTGGCGCGTGATGCTCACGTACACCAAAACTTTAGTGTAAGATACCCCGCATCGGAACCCGCTGCTTATTCGGGCCCCGAGTGGTTCGGATTTTCAGAGAAAGATGCACAAGGAGTTCTGCAAGACCAAAGTGATGCGCTGGTTATCGCAATGGATGTGACAGGAGTCCGAATACACCGAACTCTAGTAGACAACGGGAGCTCGGTCAATGTGCTTTACTACCAAACGTTGAGGCAAATGGCCATACAGGATCAATACCTTCAACCGTACCCCCGTAAACTTCAAGGATTTTCCGGCAATCCGGTCGAAGCTCGGGGACAGATTGTACTCAGTGTCGAGTTCGGCGAACCCCCATGCTACAGAAAAATCCTGGCGGATTTTGTCGTGGTCGATATCCCTTCAAACTACAATGCCATATTGGGGAGACCTTTATTGCACGAACTGCAGGCGGCAACCTCAATGTATCATTACTGTCTCAAGTTCCCCACTCCGAACGGACCAGGAGTAATACGTGGGAACAAGTTGAAGCGAGAGCCTGCAACGTAGACTTACCTAAGCCCCTGGTTGGAATGCTGGATGACCAGAGCTGCCAACAAGCTGAGACATCGGAACACGGGGATCCAATGATAACCGAACTAAACGAGGTCGGTATGACATGCACAAGAGAGTTCCTCCCAGACACGTTGGATCCAAGAGTAAAAACACGAGGTGGAGAACCTGTGGAAGAGCTGGACGTCATCCGAGTTGGTCTAGGCGTCCCGCCCAAGGAGCTGAAAATAGGTCATGACCTCCAGCCCCCAGTGAGGGATCAAATTATCAGTTTCCTTCAGGAAAACCTCGATGTATTTGCCTGGGAACACGCGGACATGAGGGGAATCAATCCAAAGGTCATGTGCCACAAGTTAGGAGTTGATCCCTCCGCACGGCCAAAACAGCAACGAAGGAGGCCTCTTAACCCAGAACGATATGAGGCCCTCAATAAGGAAGTGCAAAAGCTGCTCGAGAACGGATTCATCCGCGAAGCGAAATATCCAAAATGGATCGCTAACCCTGTACTAGTGAAAAAGAGCAATGGAGATTGGAGGGTGTGCATAGATTTCACCGACCTGAATAAAGCATGCCCTAAAGACGGATTCCCTCTACCAAGGATTGACCAAATGGTGGACGCCACTGCTGGGCACGATTTGCTCAGCTTCATGGACGCATATTCAGGCTACAATCAAATTCCCATGCATGAACCGGACCAAGAACACACGGCATTCGTCACCGACAGAGGTCTGTACTGCTATAAAGTTATGCCGTTTGGTCTCAAAAATGCAGGAGCGACCTACCAACGTCTGGTCAACTCCATGTTTGCCAAACAAATTGGGAAAACCATGGAGGTCTACGTGGATGACATGTTGGTTAAAAGTGCAGAGGCTTGGGAACATCGGCAACATCTCGCCGAAATGTTCGAGATCCTAAGAACATACGGGATGAAGCTAAACCCTTGTAAATGTGCATTTGGAGTAAGCTCAGGGAAATTTCTGGGATACCTAGTAAACCGGAGAGGAATTGAAGCTAACCCAGATAAGATAAGGGCCATCATTGAGATGCGTCCTCCATCCAGACCCAAGGAAGTTCAAAGCTTAACAGGACGGATAGCCGCCCTCAGCAGATTCATGTCGAAATCAACAGACAAGTGTAAGCCCTTCTTTGACGTGCTGAGAGGAGGAAAGAAGTTTGAATGGACGCCGGAATGTCAGGTCGCTTTCGACCAACTAAAATCACACCTATCACAACCACCGATGCTGTCCAAACCTAGAGAAGGGGAAACGCTCATGCTATACTTGGCAGTCTCGGAGCATGCCGTCAGCGCGGTGTTGGCCACGGAGGAGGACGGAGTACAGCACCCAGTTTACTATGTTTCTAAGGCCCTGCACGACGCCGAAGTTCGCTACTCCCCACTGGAGAAGTTGGCCTATGCTGTGATAATCGCTGCTCGGAAACTGAGGCCATACTTCTTGGAACATTCCATTGAGATCTTGACGAACCAACCTTTGAGGCAGGTACTGCAGAAACCGGATACTTCAGGGAGATTGGTAAAATGATCAATTGAGCTCGGCCAGTTCGATGTAAGGTACAAACCACGCACCTCAATAAAATCTCAAGCGCTAGTCGGTTTCATTCTTGAGTTCAGCTCAGACCCTATGGGACAATCACCTCTTCATGCCCCTTGGAAACTGTTCGTTGACGGATCCTCCACGGATGAAAGAGCAGGAGCTGGGATAGTTCTAATAAGCCCAAACCAACAACTGTTCTGCGAAGCGTTACCTTTCGACTTCAGCGCTTCTAACAACGAAGCTAAGTACGAGGCCCTGATAGCCGGCCTCCGGATGGCAAGCGAAATGAAAATTGATTGGCTGATGGCGTACAGTGACTCCCAACTGATAGTAAACCAAGTCAACAAAACCTATCAAGCCAAAGAGGAAAGAATGGGCAAATATCTCCAGATCGTCAGAAGCGAACTCCAGAAGTTTAAAGATGTCCGTATCAGACAGGTCCCACGAACTCAAAACGGGCACGCTGATGCACTAGCTCGGTTGGCAACCAGTGAAGGAATTGAGAGGTTTGATAGCATACCTGTTGGGAGAATCCACCGCCCTGCAATTGAAGAAGCTGAGAAAATCCACATGGCGACGGAGCCCAGACACTCGTGGATGGAAGAACTCGTTACGTACCTCCAAACGGGTATATGCCCAGAGGATCCTACCTTGGCAAGGAAGCTGAGGGTAAGGTCAGCAAGGTACACGTTGATCGACGGCATCTTATATAAGCGAGGATATGCTGCGCCACTGTTAAGGTGCCTGGATGAGGAAGAAGCCCTTCGCGCTATGAAAGAAATACACGAGGGGATATGCGGAAATCACGCGGGAGGACGGTCTTTGTCACACAAAATCATGCGCCAAGGGTACTTCTGGCCGACCATGAAAAAGGATACGCTGGAGTTCACCATGAAGTGCGATAAATGCCAACGGTTCGCACCTAACATCAAACTCCCCCCTGGAGAACTGAACTATGTAATGGCACCATGGCCTTTCGCAAAATGGGGGGTCGATCTTATCGGTCCCATGCCTACGGGAAAAGGGGGGACGAAGTTTGCAATTGTGGCTGTTGACTATTTCACCAAGTGGGCTGAGGCTGAACCTATGACGAAAATCACCGAGCACAAAACCACTGAGTTCATATGGAAGTCAATCATATGCAGGTTTGGAATACCTCACTCCATAGTGACGGATAACGAAAAACAGTTCGACAACACTCGCTTTGCAAGTTTCTGCGAGGAATTGGGAATACAGAAACATTTCTCCACGCCGAATCACCCCCAGGCTAACGGACAAGTTGAGGCCATCAATAAGATTATCAAGCATACGTTGAAAACAAAGCTCGACACCCTTAAGGGAGGATGGGCAGAAGAACTCCCCAGCGTATTATGGTCTTATCGCACTACTGCTAGAAGTAGCACTGGAGAAACCCCTTTTTCCCTAGCCTTCGGGGTAGAGGCCGTGATCCCTCTTGAGGTTGAAATTCCATCTATCAGAACTCTGATGTATCAAGAAGACAGGAACGAGCAAACATTACGAGAAGAATTGGATTTGATAGAAGAAAGAAGGGATGTTGCTGAAGTCAGAAATGCGGTATACAAACAACGCAATGCGAGATACTACAACCAGAAGGTAAAGAAGCGAGAGTTCGAGGTTGGCAACCTTGTCCTAAGGAAGGTCTTCCTGGCGACAAGAGAACTAAATGCTGGATCTTTAGGACCTAACTGGGAGGGTCCTTACAGGGTAAGCAAGGTACTGCTCAAAGGGGCTTACGAACTGGAAGATACGGAAGGCAGGATTTTACCGCACCCCTGGAACGCAGAGCACCTCAAAAAGTATTACCAATAGATTGTCGTAATATGCTGCCTCTATGAATAAAAGCATGGTTATCAGAATGACTCTCCAAGAAGTACGGCGTCCACGCCGGGTGATTCCTAAGCCCTACTCACGAAGTAGGCAGAATCTCCAGTAAGCCCTACTCATGAAGTAGGCAAAATCTCTTGTAAGCCCTACCCATGCCGTAGGCCGAGCTAATGTTGTAAGTGCTGCAACACTTAGCATGATTCCTAAGCCCTACTCATGAAGTAGGCAGAATCTCTTATAAAGCCCTACCCATGCCGTAGGCCGAGCTAATGTTGTAAGTGCTGCAACACTTAGCATGATTCCTAAGCCCTACTTATGAAGTAGGCAGAATCTCTTATAAAGCCCTACCCATGCCGTAGGCCGAGCTAATGTTGTAAGTGCTGCAACACTTAGCATGATTCCTAAGCCCTACTCATGAAGTAGGCAGAATCTCTTATAAAGCCCTACCCATGCCGTAGGCCGAGCTAATGTTGTAAGTGCTGCAACACTTAGCATGATTCCTAAGCCCTACTCATGAAGTAGGCAGAATCTCTTATAAAGCCCTACCCATGCCGTAGGCCGAGCTAATGTTGTAAGTGCTGCAACACTTAGCTTAAGATATACGAGAAATTCTCATAAAAGATTCCTATAAAAACTTAAAACGACTTATACTGCAAACATGCGAAAAGCGAAAAGTTCTATTAACTAGTTCATTTGAGAGTTGCGAATTCAACTTATGAAAAAGCAAAAGTAAAACATCAAACAAAATATTTCCATTCATAAAATAAAGGGGCACAGGGTCTGAAGAAATTGAAAAAATACACAAAACTAAGGATTAGGGGGATTGGGAGCAGGCTCATCAAGTACAGTCGAAGGAACTTCGGCCTGTTGGGCCTCAACTGCTTTCAGCATCTGATCCATCTCCTTCTCTTGCTCCTCCTGAGCCTCCACCAAAAAGGCAGTATCCCAGTCCGGCCTTTTTTGATTGATAAATTTGACGATCTCACCCATAGCCAGGACGTACGCTTCCTGGGCAATGGCGTCAAAAGCTGGAGAAGCTCTCCACTCCTCCACAGCCTTAGAAACCTTCAGATCGGTCTCTGCCTTTAAAGCCATGGCCTGAGCTACGGCTTCGTCAGCTCGTTTCTTCTCAAGCTCAGCTCGGGAGTTCGCCTTCTCCCCCCACAAATGCAGCGCCTTGTTCTCATCAAGTAGCCTATGCTCCTTAGTAAGGCAGGCGTCGAGCTCTTCCCCCATCTTATTCAACCGACTCTCGTAACTTCTCTTTTCCTCCACAAAAGCAGACCTCTCCGCTTCGACCTCAGAAAAGAGCTTGTCAGCTTTGGCTTTGAATTCCAGCACGGAATCAAGTTCTGCCTTAACCTGAAGGGCACAAAGATAAAAATTAAGATACATAAAAAGGTTACTGACCCAAGACCCCAAAGACAAGCTCTTTTACCTTTACCACCACGGAAGACATGTGAAGAACGGCCCTGTGACAATGAAGCTGAGCAGTGAGGACATTCTCCCCAATGGGCATCTCAGCCAGAAATTGCTGCTCCTTGTCATTCCAGCTCCGCGTCATCAGGACGGCAGATTCTCTGAGGGGCGAAGGGAAGGCGATAACTGACTCCCTAGCTGGGGAAGGAGCCCTGAGGAAGTCCAAAAGAATTTTAGGTCAGCGTCCAAACAGATCTTCAACGCCCGACCTCTGGAGGTCCGGACAGTTCTCCTGAGACTTGGAGGAAGAAGCACGGGCAGCCGCTGGGGCCGTCGCAGGGACTGGAGAGCCCGGCGGGGTGGAGGCAACAGGAAGGTCGGCAGAACGGCGCCTTTGAAGAGGCAATTCATCTTCAGGATCTGCCTCTGAACTCCCAGGCCGAACTGCCTCGGTAACAGCAGCTGCCTCCCTCTTTCTTTTCGCAGCCTCAGCCGCCTTAGCCGCTTTAGCAGCGCGGAAGTTCAGCATTTCTGGTTCTTGACCTGGGATGCGAAAGATAAGAAGTGAGAGGCAAATTAAAAACGGGAAGGAATAACCAGAGAAAACAAACCCTTACGGGAAGGAGCAGTCGCTGGAGCTCCGGGTCTGCTGGCGCCTGAACTCGGAGGCACAGCTCGGAGTAATCCCGCCACAAAAAGGTTGTCGTTTGTGATTACGAACTTGCAGGATCTATCCCTGTGCGATAGAGCCCGGATGGCGTCAGCTCGCTTTTTGGTCGCCGAACTCAGGTGGCAAGGGCGATAAACTGTAAAGCACAGAAAAGATAAGAAATTAGTCGTTTCATCCAACGATTGAAATCGGAAAACAGCCGTAAATGCTCTCACTTACAGAGGGGATGGTAAAGGGTAGGGACTACATCCCCCCTATCCACCTCGTCAGGGTGGAACTGCCACTCCCCCAGGACATAGAAGAACTCCTCTTTCCACCCTTTAACCGAAGAGGGGGTATCCAACACTAACGAACCCCCAGTCCTGGGCCTGGCACTAGTATACCACCAGCCCGTGCTCTTCCCGTCCTCTTTAAAGGTAAACAGGGAGTTAAATGTGGAAGCATCAATCTCAGGATAACCTAGTTGTTTCCACAGGATCAAGGTCGCAACTAGGGTCCTCCACCCATTAGGGCATAGTTGAGTAGGGGCTATTCCCCAAGAGGAAAGGAACGACCTAATGATCTTTGGGAAAGGGAGACGCAGACCGGCACTAAGTATGGCACCGTTTAAAGCCACGCACCCCACGGGAGGATTGTCAGCTCGGTCAGTGGAGGAAGGCATCACCAACTCTACAGTTGAGGGAATACCATACTTGGCCCTAATTGTAGCTAAGGATCCCTCATGTATAACTGACCTAAGAGAACTGGCCCCCCAAGGTCCGCCCCTACTGCTACTCTCCTCACGAGTCCTCTCCTCCCTCAGTTTACGCCTTTGTTCCATGCTTCGAGGTGAATTCGACAATGGGTTCGGAGAGGGCGGTTGGGGGTAAAACGAAGCTAAGGGAACAGGAGTAAAGACTTCCTGACAGTCAGAACTAGCACTTGAAGGGTTGTATGACTGAGTAGATGAAGAAGGCGCAGGGTTTTCCTGTTGATTCCCCCAGGAGTGTACACGAGATTCGTCCGAGCTCATAAAAGCAAGTTGAAAAGAAAATAATGTGCAAAAGGAAAAGGGTATTCTAAAAATGGCAGAAGAATACCTGGGCAGTTATCCCGTTCGGAGACTTGGGAAAGAGAAAGGGACCGAAGAGTTTGCGAATTTAGGAATAAGGAAGAATGAAATTCGAAAATACTAAAGAAAGACGGAAGGAAGCGTTCAAGAATGGCAAAAGGCGGGATGTAAACCGGCAGAAAATGGCAATAAATGCACGCGGCTGTCAATCAATGCCTGAAAAGAAGTGAAGACGTCTAGCCACCCCCTTGGCGACAGGTGTACCTGGCGGCGGCAGAAACAATTATTACGCGGGTTGGTACTTGTGCCATGACAGTTAAATAAGGTCAGACTCTCATTTAAAATTAGACCTGACCTGGGGGGTAACTGTTGACACCGACCTCCGAGGTCGTTGAGCTCGGACTGTCATGTCCCAATGAGGACGAGGAAATGGGAGTTCGGTTATGCGAGATCAGGTCGGCAGGAGCATAGCTTCCCCAACAAGCCATTGTAGTCTTCCAAGACGCTACAGTGGCTAATGATTACGGATCACTGACAAGATCTTTGGGCATCAAACCAAAGAGATACACGTGGAAAGGTCCTGTGTCAGCGCCCACCTATTCCTCCAATCAGAAACCTTAGCCTACTCTAGTAGACAATGCATTTACTACCTAGATCAACAAGTCCCATCGTCCTCAGTCAACAGTACAACGTTAAGGTCGGGCGCCAATCCCGTTAGGACAACACCCCAATCAGCTCGGCTCAGTCTCTGGGTTGATAAGACATGAGGATTAGACGTTATTATGTTTCTACTATAAAAGGCTCAGAAAACAAAGATGGCGAAGGAGGCAGACAGAAAATCTAAAGGAATACATTAAGGAGAAAAACTCCAGCGAACCCTTTGAATATTCTAGACTATCTATAAAAAAGAAGTAATTGTTTCAGAGACAATCTAACATTCTTCTTCATTGTATCTTTTAGACTACTTTCTGCACTCTTAGTTGGCCTTAATCTTGTTCATGCAATTTTGAACGTCAACAAGGTGTAAAATTTCATACGAATTTTCACTCCATTTTTCATGTCCTCTATCTCCCTCTATTTTTTAATGCATAAAATGAATGGAAGTTCTATAGAAGTTAATGGTGGTTGTGGAAGTTACATATTTGAACTTAAAATTCAAGTCATTCCCTCCAACCATTTTAATAACTTATGGGTCGGGTCATCCTACATGGGCAACCCACGATCCATATTTTCTAACATTTCTCACTCGCACATAATGGGTTTGATCCGAATCACAAAGGACAACGAATGTCATACGTTAGATCTTTCTCAAGATCTATCTTACAAAAAATCATATGACAAATAGATCGTGTGACCAACGAGTAATATTAGAGCTCACAGTAATATAAACATGTTAGGGATATATAGTAGCTCTACTAGAGGAACATTACATCTCGCTATACCCCAAACTCATTTTCCAACATTAATTCAAGTATTTTCGATTTCTCGAGTATTTATGGAATATGCTTGAACCCCATATCATATCGTTGTATTCACAATTATATTCTATACCCTAAATGGTTAAACACAATTGTCCTGCCGGTGAATACAAATAGAAATATTGGTCAAAATAGTTTTCCTTTCCTACTTGAATCCTTCAACTTTAAATTAGCTGATTTCCTAGACATGTCCCATCAAACCGAATCGATTATAGTTATTGGTAACGTGCTAAAGTAGCAACACCGAAATAAAATCTCAAAAAACAGTCAAAAGTCATAAGGGTATATATGAGGTTATATAAATCTCAAGGTCTCACACAATGAGAAAGCATGGATTAATTCACTCATTTACCCATTATTAGTTGTAAAAGTACATGTGATATGAAACACGCACTGCGATATTTTCTCCCATTCTTAGGGCGTATGTCATATCATTTATAAACAAATAACACCGTACATATCCTAGTTCAGGTATTCCCCGATACCTAACTTGAGTTCTCCTTATATTCATTCCTCCAGGCAATCTCAAAACGAGAACTCGATCGGCTACTAAACAGGTTTAATGGATTACAAAATCCATTTCGATTACTTATTGTAATCTCATCTTGATATATTATTAAGGCGACCGGATCACGTACACAACATGACCACATTGTTTCATCTCAACACACCCCAAAGTATCTAAAGTGATTGTTCGTGTGAGTAAATCAATCTCAACCTGTTTGACATACTTTATATGTGCATACAACATATTATCTCGTAATCCCAACAATAGACATGAACTCAAAATTGATCATTTATGGGCATATAAAACTTAATCAAGAGTTTTTTTATACACTAAGTATCATATTCTACATAATTTTAGAGATTCGATATTATCGACAAGAACATCTCTAAACATCTTTAGAGTATGATGATTACAGACCATTATTTACGTAGATATATTATAAAGACACTTTTTTTGCTAATGTCTCTCACATAAACACTATCGAGTGTTTGGTTCCATCATGATATTTGAGATTCAGCTGTTAAGTTATATACTACAAGACATGCGTCTTTCTCGGGGGCGGAGCCAAGAATTCATCATAGGGGGGCTAAAATTTTTAAAACGTAATGTACGAATAAAATTTATATATAACAAGAAAAATTGTAATACAATGTTACCTATTACAGTTGTACCCGACGATGTTTTATAGCATAAAATTCATCTATAATAGAATCTAGATCTAAATCCATACTAAATTCACGTTCAATGTTTAGTGTTAAACAATCGGCCAGAAAACCATCATCCATTTTGTTATGAATTTCCGTCTTCACATGTTTCATTGCTGAAAATACTTGCTCCACAGTCGCTGTTGAAACTGGTAGTGTAAGTACTAAACAAATCAACTTAGTCAAAATGATGTAACTCTCCGACCTTCTACTTGCAACCAATTCTCGACATAAATTAGAAAGTGTAGACACTTGAAATCAAGGCTCAGAAATCACATCGTTCTGATAATGTTGCAACTCAATTTTCAAACAATAAATATCTTGCCGCATAAAATCTTTAGGATAAAACTTCCCTGCAAGCATACAAATATTATCCATGTTAAATGATTTAAAAGAATTTTGTGGATCCAAAGTCGTCTGAGGGAAATGAGTTCTAATGATGTCTCATTAAATCTTGTATCTAACTCCATCATCAGAAAATCTACGGCTGCATTGAATATATCAAAGTGATAATGATATTCAATGGTAGGATACTCACGACCATGAGAACGACCAACCATGTATGAACCATCAAAGTCAAGTATATGTATATCATTTTCTCCGCAAAAAAGGTTCGCCTCTTGAAGAAATTCTTCCCAGCCATCTTCTCTCAATGCTTGAAGGATGCCTTTTGTAGTATGGACAAATATCATAGCAGTTAAGATGTCTTGAGTTTTCTTTTGAAGGGCCTGACAAAGTACATCCATAATTATCAATATTCTACGCATTAAATGCAAGATAAATACAAATTCAAATGTTGTCATATTTTTGTATACACCACTAACTTCGGACCGAGATCTTGCATTTGGAGAATGATCACTAAGATACTCAAGCACCTTGCAAGTTGCAGCATACATATCAATCAAACTCTTCACAGAGCTATAATGAGAATACCAACGAGTACCTCCGGCTTGTTGCAAATTACCAATCTAATTAGCCTCACTTCCTGACTCTCGTTCTCCAATTTCCAACAAATGCTCAATTTCTTTTCTTTGAGCACTTTTCAACTCATTAATACGCCTAGGAGATGATGTAATCATATTAATAACACAATCCAAATGAGAAAAAATCATTAATATCTGAGACATCCCTAGCTGTAGAAACCAATGTGAGTTGTAAACGGTGAGCAAAACAATGGACATAGTATGCATATGGACAATCTCTAAGAAATAATGCATGTAGGCCATTCCAAGTACCACGCATATTATTAGCACCGTCATACCCTTGGCCTCTCATGTTTTGCACTTGAAGATTGAAACGGACAAGAACATCAAAAATTTGATTCTTAAGAGTTAATGAAGTAGTGTCACTAACACTTTTGATGCAAAAAACCGTTATGTCAATATTCCATTACTAGTCACATACCTCAAGATAATGGCCATTTGTTTTTGTGAAGATTCATCCCGTACTTCGTCAACTAGAATACAAAACTTTGCATCCCCAACTTTGTCACGAATTCTTTGTCGAACTTTATTGGTCATAATGTTTAAAACCTCTTTTTGAATATCTGGAGATGTGTACATAGCATTTTTCGGAGCATTACCCAACACAACTTTTTCTACTTCTGTATTCATTTTTCCAAATGTATCCACTATTTCAATGAAATTTCCACGATTCATTGAAGATGGAGATTCGTCATGGCCTCTAAAAGAACAACCTTGAAGTACTAACCACTGAACACTCATAATAGTGGTCTTCAGACGCAAACGATTTTTCTGTTTTTCCTCAACTGATACAGAATGCATTACCTTATCAATATGTTGAGTTGGTATCATTAGATCTTCAGCTCTTCTCTTACAACTATTATGATACTATGCAGATGTTGTACCAATATGAATAATAAATGCACATTTACTGCATTGGTTAACCCTCTTCCAATTATCAAATCTAACGGTAACCAACGATGAAATATTAGATGGAGCACTATCATTGAGAAAAAGGAAACTATAAAAACAATACACCTTATGTGTTGAAGGTGAATATTCCAACCAAGGAAACTGTTCGTACCAACGCTCCAAAAATCGACATTTATGCTTTCCAAATTCTTTACTCTGATAGTCCAAAAGTTTTGGTTGATAGGGTCCAACATTTAGATAGGCTCGCCTAATCTGATCGCGTTCATTAAATGGATGTTCACATATTTGCTTTCTTTTTCCTAGGTCCCGTTCAACAGAATCAGATGGTTCCGAATTAAAAGTAGAAGATGAAGGCTGTTCAACTTCAGGAAATAAAATTGGATTTGGAATGGTCGTTGCAGAAATAGGAATACTCCGATGTTTGTTGCTTTTCGAAAAGAAAGATAACAAAGTTCTTTCTTTCTTGGAAGAAGGTCGATCTTCTTCCATATTAAACCTAAAAGCATAAAGATATGAAATAAGCATAAAGCTCTCATTTTGAAAATTTAACATGAATTCTCAAACTAACATTTCCTAAATAAATTCCTAATTTAGCACAGTTTCACAGAGGGACTAACAAATTGCCTCCAAATTCTTGCTTCACAATGTTCACATCCTCTATTATTTATTCTATTTTAATTTAATTGCTCAAAGTCAAGTTTAATAGAGAATTAATCCTAACTCCTAAGATTAGTTAATCCCCAAATTTTTGAACAACTCACAATTTCACAACTTTTATCCCCACATTTCTCACTCAATCATAGTTAAATAACAATAACAATTAACAAACAATCATTAATATACGTCAAATTGAGTAAAAACTACAAAAATAAAAGTTTACCTTACCTGAACAGCTGAATCTGAAGCCTAAAGGGCCGGCAGACGGCTACTGCGCAGAAGTGGACTGGCTGATTGGACCAAGTGGTGAAGCCTCAAGGCTCAAGTCGTGAATGCATTCACAGACAGAATGCTGAAATAGATGAAATTGAGAAATTCAAATACTAAAAATTGAAATAGATTAATGTTCTAAGAATTAAAGAATATGAAACCTCGAAGTCGAAGCTCACACCGTGACCGTGCTGATTTTGCTGAATAACTTCGGCGGTGGTCGAACTTCGAAGTCGGCGGTGGTCGAACTTCGGCTGATTTTGCTCAGAACCTCGTCGGACATCGCAGCTACTTGCAGTGGGAAGGGTTTCTGGGTTTGGGAATTTCAGAATTGGGAAAATTTTGAAAGATTTGATTTGGTTTGGGTATTTGGAAATTATTGGGTTTCAATTGGGCTACTCAACAGTGGGCTAAATTAGAAAAATTCTACTGGACTTGAATAGTGGGCTAAAGTCAATTTACCTTTAATTTAAAGCTTCTAGGCTTGGACTACACTGGGCTACAGCCTGTAGCCCAGCACTGTATCCGCCAGTGGTCTTTCTACTTTATGTAGTAAGATTGTACAAGTCTAATAATTATTTGTGTTCAACTAACTCTCATCCTTAGCCGATATTTGCATATCTATTCCAATCACAACTTATTCACTCAACAACAAAATGGAATAATTGACAACAGTACCCTTCAAGTATCAAAATATCATTTCTAAGGACAACACCAATACCTACTGACTAGATCCATGGCATGACAAATATTAGGGCAAGTATACATTATAGCATACTTGTAACTCCTAATCTTATTAGATATGGTTATCTGGATATTTTTTTGTGCATTTATGGATTCCTTGGACATACATGAAGACTCGTATGGTCACCTTCCGATATAGGAGTATCAATAGGGTAGCAATTCCACAATTAAAAAAATATTCTAGTATCTTTATGGTATGCTGCTCTTGTAACAGAGAAAGAAGACTGTAATAATATTTTTAACAAAATATACAATTTGCTAAACATATATCCTTCATCTCAAAAATTGAGGACAACCATTTCAAAATGGTCTCAATATACTCCTTCTTATGCTTAGCCAATATAGTATCATTAACATCAAATTAGAATTACAACCTACCATCAGACTTTTATATAAATACAGTAAATTTCATCCACATGATGAAATTTTGTACGAAACTTAAACCCTGTTAAAAATCAAGTAACAGTGTCAAGATAAATGTATTAGGCTACAAGTGTAACTAAGAAGTTACCACAATACTATAAAGGCTTTCAACATGAAGCCTACGAATCGCTTCATATATCTCTCTTCAATTAATTCTCAATTGAGAATGAAATACAGCCTCAAAGTCTATTTGGTGTAATCTAAATTTAAACACACTATCATAGTTAGCATATAGAAGTGTATTTCACTGTTAAGAAAAAAGTTTATCAAACTCAATTTATTCATATTGAGTCTAACCTTTCTCTAAAAAAATGAGCTTTATTTATCATAAACTCATTGGTCTTCTATTTAGTTTTTAAGAACCCGAATATTCTCAATAAACATAATTTCTAATTAGCACTTCCACCACATCTTAAAATAGATTGAAATTATGTACTCCATATATACTTCCATCACTTTCCTCAAATTTCTCCACTAGTTTTCTAATCCAATAATCATTGAAATTGAATAGTTCTTAGATCCCACTCAGAACCAACAACCATTAAAATTAGATAATTCTTTGATAGCTTCCACTCGAATAGATAGCTCCCACTCGGAAACAGATTACTCTCACTTGAATTAGAAGTTTAAGTCAACTCTTACATATTCAAAAAATTGATCCATCAATATATATAATATCAATTTCAATAATATTATCCAAAATTTTCTCTCTTACTAAGAAAAAAATGTCAAATGTCACATCTTGTGACCCAATATCTATCCAAAATCTCACTTAAGTACCTTTTTTGGACTATTATGTGTATCTAAGAGATACATCTCGTTCTCAATAGACTCATATTCCCAAACTCATTATCAAGAACTTACATAATCGATTACGAGTCTAAGACAACCCATATTTGATTGTCTTCGTGTCCAAAATTTATACAATTCTAAATGTACTAATTTAGAGAGAACTCTGCTAACTGTTACATTGTAGTTAACCAACACTCTTTCCAAAAGAAAATACTTAAATTTGACTGCATATATCAAACCTCATCATATTCAATTATATTACATCCTTCTACACAATACACCATATAATTATTGGTGATTAAGGAATAATTAATCAAATAAAGATCTCTTTCATTGCATAGATCACCGATATCTCGTGATAGATATTCACGCTATTAAATAGTTCTCAAAGTCTTCACTTCCATAATCTGATTTTCTACTCCACTTTAGAGAAGTCTAAATCTATACAATATTTTCAATTTAAGAGAATCAGAAGCACAACTGAGATGCGTGAATCCATCTACAAATGTAATGAAAATAAAAAAATCCATCTCTATCTCTCAAGAAATTCAAATGGACTTACTCAATGGAAGTTTAGCTCTTACAACTTTGAATGGTTTTCTCAACACAAAATCTCAAACCATAGCACAAATATTCAGAACCATAATTAAATATCACCAGTGTGAGTATGAACAGAAATACCACGTATAAGTTCAAGTTAGAGACCACTCTTAGAATAGCAACTGAGATCAAGTTTAGTGGAGTCTTTGATACTATCTTAATATCAAATGGAAGGCCTGTTTCTCCACTTTGCAACACTAAGTTGATGTATCAATCATATAAGCTTCCACTTTATTTTCATTATTTGTATAAATCTATTTTGTTTCAAGTCAAGGACTCGACAATAAAATAAGATACTTCTTGATATCATATAAAGTGGGTTTCTAACCCTTGAATCCACACAAGATAAGATCCAATATGTATAGTGTTGACACGTAAACAACACTAAAATGAATATATTCAAGTGCAATATCCTTTAACTTAACCACTTTCAAGCTAAGAGATTCAAACCGTATAGTTGAAGCACTTGAACCTTGATAACATTGATCCTCTACCAAATCCACTTTCATTCTCTTACTATCTGATATGTTTTTCTTGGTCCCTTTTCTAGTCCTTCATGTATCCCTCATTTAATGCTTAAGATCCAAGTCTTATGCAAACTTGAACATTGTTACACAAGTGTATCATCAACACTTAGCAACATCAAGTCGCACGTCTTTTAATTCACACTATGGGTAGTGTCAATAGAGAAAATTGACACTTCAATTTGTAAGCCACATTGACCTTCAAGATTTTCATCTATTAAGAAGAGACTATTTGAACTTACTAGTTGTCTAAAAAAATGTGACCAACAAAAATGTCAAATTTATGCTAACCATCTTAGCCAAGCCACATTCGAGAAAATAATTATTGATAATAGAAAATAATCCATTTTTTCTCGTACTTAACAAAGTTCTGATCTTTATTCTCTAGAGTAGTATGATCTACATAAGGTCTTCTATTGCGTGGTTGATGCTCTTTAAACATCATTTCCTTCTAGTACTCTCAAAATCTTATCATGTCAAATGTTATTGCATTTAGCTTATCACATTTATGAAGGTTAACTACTATCGATTTTGATGTCAAGATCTATCAATTTTTAAAGACATTTTATTCTCAATCAATGCCCATTTATGCACGTTCAATTTTGCATCAATGCAAATTAACATCTATGATAGTTCAACGTTAAGCATGAAATCAAAAGTTCACTATGTTCCCAATCATCGTCCACAATCATATTATTTTACTATCATAAACTTAATTTCATAATGCAAAATTTCATTGGTTCTAAGTGAGAATTACATTGATTCTTCCAACTTGAGAACTCCCACTCAGTTGGTGAATTAAATAGTTCTAAGTAAGATTTTCTCTAAATCATCCAATCACTAAGCCTAAGTAAGAATCTCACTAATTCTAGTGACATTAACATTTATAACAGTACACGAATTAACGATATCATGTATTCAATTAGATAATTTCATCATATCATATAAAAGCATAAATATGCACGTTTATCCAATTATGACATTTATCATGTTATAACAAATTTATTCTCCCAAAAAATAACTTCAATTATAATCCAAAAATAAAACTAACATCATTTAAGTTTTATTTTACAAATCTTCGATCACATTTAAATCTTTGTTGCAACACAGTCCCAACAAATGAGAAGTGGCATTAGAATTCTCATATTCTGCTTATCACCAAAAACTTATGTCTCAAAATATTCACGTGCTTCACATTAGGTCATGTTTCAAATCCATTTACTTATATCGATAAGCATTGAATATTTCAACAAATTTTATAACACATGATTTTCTAGCATTCCCTCTAAGGATGCTAAAATTGTGCATATATTCAGTCATATTTGGTCGAGCACAAAATTGAAAAATAAGTCACAATAGATTACATAACATAATCAAGACCTACACAATTTATGAACGTATATAAAACATGGTATTTTAAGTACTTTTGAAGTATTATTATTTTTTATTTAAAAAATGAAACACTACCACCTAACAAATATTCTTGATTTTTATAAAATATTTCAGAATTTAATCAACTCCAAAAAAATATTTTCAATGCTTTTTTATAATTTATTTCAATAAAAAATATTTTTAATTTTCTAAAAATTAATTTTAATTGCACATAAAAATCAAGAATATTTTAAGGATCCAGTTACAATTTTCGAAATTGTTATTGGAATAATCAAATTCCAAAAAAAAAAAATTTTGGGACCAATATGCAATTTTTCAAATTGCATTTGGAATAATCAACATTCAAAAGTGTGAGGACCAACATACAATTTTCGAAATTGAATTTGGAATATTTAAAGGACCACTATGCAGTTCTCTCAAAATTGAATTTGGAATCATTCACCTCCACGGCAACAGTTCAGGTTTTTGCCATTTTTTTTCTAGATTTTTGTCAAAACTTTGGAAAGTCATAACTTCTTCAATTCAAAGCCAAAAATTATGTTCTTTATACCGTTAGAAAGGTATTGAGAAGATCTATCAAACCATACGAAATGATTATCATGAAACACAGTGTGGAAGAAGTTATCATGTAATTAAGTTTTGGATTTTACCAATTTTAATGCAAAAAATCAGATTTTCATCCAAAACTTCGAAATCTCACAACTTCTTCATTTTAAGTCCAAACTTTATGTTCTTTATATGGTTGGAAAGTTTATGAGAAGAACTTTCTAACCATACTAATATTACTACATGAAGATGAACAAGAAGACGATAATAAATATTTAAAGTTTCTGCAATTTTATCTAGGGTTTCATTTTTCTCCAAATTTATAAAACCAAAAATTTCCAAACTTTGCTGATATAATCTACATCATATAAGAAATATGCTGTAAAATTTTCGTGAATTTATGTTGCATATTTCATGACATGCCATTAACAATGCTTCAAACTTCAACAAAAATGACATACATATATTTTTCAACATATTAATTCCATTCACAGCAAGATAATATGCAAGGAAAAAAAGTTTATGGCTCTGATACCAATGTAAGAATTCGCAACATTCTTTAACATGAATTTCGGATTAAGAAACTTACTTGAAATGATTCTAAAGTTTCAAAATCTACATTTCATTGCTCTCCAATGGTCTCAATCCTGATCACAATGGAAGGGGATTATTATCCATAATCTAAGTGTCAAATTTTCTAAGATTTCATGTCAAAAATATGGTTTTAAGGACTTTCCAATTTAAGTGTAAAATTCCATACAAATTTCTACTCCATTTTTCATGTCCTCTATCTCCCTCTATTTTCCAATTCATAAAATGAATGGAAGTTGTATGAGAGTTAATGGTGGTTGTAGGTGTAAGTGTTATGCCCTAGGTCCAATCAACTTTGGATATAAGCACTTTTAATGTATATATAACCGATGCATATTTATGGCAAGATTTATTATTGAATTAATATTCTAATTAATTAAATAATAGAATCCGTAGATTCAAGTTTTGGTGATTTGTTAATCACAAAGAGTTGTGATTGTGAGATACAAATTACATATGACTGAATCTTAAATCGTCCGTGGTCGTGTGTAATAACGAGATACGGATATCGTTATTATGGATAGACCATCACGTGTGTCATTTCTTACTTATGAAGTAAGTAGTTGATCTTACAAGCTAAAGTGTGGAGACACTTGAATGAACACGTGAATGTTTTGTTATAGAACAAAACATTGGAGACCCGCTGAGAGATTCCACATGGAAAACTATCTGAGTGTCAGTGGTTAATCTCTAACGTTCGGTAGTGGAATTGGTCCTTTGACTTGAGGTCATCATAGTGTCTTATGTGAGGACAGTCATGCTTTGGTGATGTCGGATGTTGCTCTGTCAAGGGTCGCTAATACGGCATCGTTCGGGTATGTCAAGAATCATATGAAGGTTGTGAATGATCAATAGAGGATTCGTCACTCTTAGATAGTAAGAGATTATGATCTACATTTCATCCAAGTTAAGTTGATAATGAAATCCTTGGCCAAGGTGAACTCATAAGTCGGAAAAGAGTTTTCGACTTACATTGACTTAACAGTAGGATAAAAGATATGATCGATAATTGAGATTGACACACGTCCATATCTCGTAATTGATCGGATCATATTGACGAAGGGATTATAGTTTCACGGTAAACGAACAAGTTTGGTTTTGTCATGCCACGTGATATTTTCCGTCACATGTATTGCCATGACACATTGCTAGATGTCAATTTGGGACAACGAATGTAAATTGATGATAAATTAAAATGGGTATTTTAATTTATCAGTTTTGATTAGATCAAAATAATAATTCACGTCGTTAGACATCGTGATCGGGAACCTAATGGGTCACACACAAAAGAGAATCAGAAGAATGAGATTTACCAATTAATTAATTGACAAGTGTTGGATAATTAATTAATTGGGTTGCTTATTAATATGCCCGAATTAATTAATTGGATTAATTAATTCATGGATCGGATTTAATTAATTTGATTAATTAAATGTTGGACCGGGTTAAGTTAAGAGATGGGCCAGCCCGTTTGGACTTATATTAATAGGCTGCTAGGATTTGAAAAACCTAATAGAATTTTCATTATTCTTGCTAGTACGAGAAAAGAAAACCCTAGCCGTCATTCTTATTCTCTGTGTGGATCACCATTGGAGGCTGGACAATTGGACAGCTTGGATTGTAGATCTGATCATTGGAGTTCGTGAATCAGCAAAAGAGTTTGCAGAATTCATCAAGGTATTATTCTAAACACAGTTTCTATCTAAACACAATGTAGATCCTTGTTTGGGAATCGAAATTGCTTTACTTCCGCTGCGCATGATTAAGTAGGTTCCCAACAGTAGGGAGTTACATATTTGAACTTAAAATTCAAACCATTCCCCCCAACCCTTTTAATAACTTATGGGTCGAGTCATCCCACGTGGACGATCCACGACCCGTATTTTCTAACAATGATAGATATGTACGTTCATATGTAGCCTTTCTATTTTCAATCCAGTGATTATTCAGATAATATCTTTGGATATGTCAATAGGGAGATCAGTGAGTTCGAATATTTTCCAGTTGGGTATAATCAGTTTGGATGCTCTTCTTCGACCAATGAACGTTATCAAGAGAAATATATAGATAAGTTACAGATTTGAAATATAAATTTTTCTTCATATTCTACTTTCTTGTAGCAAGGTAATTTTTTACTTTTTCTCGCTTTATCTAAATGTCAAACCTAACCTCATCAAACTTTTGGACTATATTATAAATTATGAGGTTGTTTTCCTCTCGACGATGATGCTTATCCATATTGTCTCACTGATCGACTTTGATCCTTTTTATTTTACGGGTTATATCTAATATTCAGAATTTCCTTAATTTGATAAAGCTCTCACAATTTGCACATAGACATTGTTTTATCCTATGCGTGTTTACAATTTCCTTAATTTGATAAAGCTCTCACAATTTGCACAGAGACATTGTTTTATCCTATGCGTGTTTACATAAAGTACCTTTTTTTTTTTTAAGAGCAGTTTAGCTGAATAAACAAACATACACATACCAATAAAATTTTAAAATATTTATTTTCATAAAGTCTACGACACGTTGTGTTTGCTGGTTTCTCTCTACCAAATGTAACACGTTCATCTTGACCTTAATTACACATGCACCAATAAAGAAGAGATAACCCAACGACTTTTCATATATCTACCAACAATCAGTATTCACCTGGATCTGGATCAGTATACACAAACAATTGATCAATCTTGACTGAATTGCTGACCTGTCAAGCATGCCGGAAGGTTCAATTCCTAGCATTCCCCAAGAAATCACGGTGGAAATACTTTCAAGACTCCCTGCAAAATCCATTGGCCAGTTCAGGTGCGTATCGAAACGATGGCGTTTCTTGCTATCTGACTCACAATTCATCAGTACACACCTTAATCTCCATGCTGAAGAAGGAAATTTCATTCTTATTTCCCAAAATCACTCTCTTCACACCATCACTGATGTCGGAGGTGATCCGGTCGTGTCGAGAACGCTAAGGTTTCAGCCAGAACTGCCTGATACATGGACTGAGGTGGTGGGTTCTTGCAATGGGTTGGTTTTGTTAGTGAATGAAAAAGACGAAAAGTTTCTGGTGAATCCCACTACGTTAAACCAGGTTAAATTATTCAACTTGTTTCACTTTTTGTTTAGTTTAGACCCTCCATCTTCTAAATTAGCTATATCCCGACTAATGGAAAGTACGAGGTGGCTAGCGATGGCAACGGTTCGGTTTGGGGTCTGTTCGGCCAAAATCATAATCGCACCATCAAATTTTTTGTCATACCATAACCGCACTATAATCACGAAAGTCGGTTCGGTTTGGTTAATAACCACGAAAATAAATTATTTTTTATAAGTCCAAACTCCAATCGTCAGATTGAAAAAAAAATAATATGAAAAAAAAGTCAATAAAAACAAAAAAGCAATACTAAATCAATTTAGCAAACAATATCTCAAATAAAAATGTAAACAATATCCCAACTTCCAAATACAAAATTCAAATTTAACAAACAATATTATCAATATAGGTCAAGACTCTTACTAGCATAGATCAATCTCCATTCTTCACTACAACTCTTTACCATGAATATCAGTTCAAAGCCAATCCAGAGCACACATTAAAGTTTCTAAAGTTTTCGGGTGTAGCCTAGTTCTATGTAGACTCACAAATTTATTACTTTTACTAAACGCTGACTCACTTGAGGTTCTCTTTGCCTTAGATGAGGAAAAAATTCTTTGTAATTTTGTAACTATCAACAATAATTAAGTCAAACGAACGGAGGGCTGGACTTGCTGATTCGGCTATGAAGATGGATCTACAGTTATAAGTACTCGAAATTAATCTACTTAACCTACGAAAAATAACAACTCTGTACGTCTTCAAAATCGAAATTAGTTAACCTAAACCTTGAAAAAGCATTCAAATCTTTCTTCTTTACTTGTATCATATGAGCAATTAAACAAATAAAAAATGGTTAAGATATACCCTATAGCTGCACTACAATTTAATAATTTATGTTAATTTATGATTTGTATCAATATATTAAGAAAATGCAAAAATGATTTTTTCTTCAATGCACATATTTATTAAAATTAAATTGAACAACATGTCATCACCAAAAAATCACAACTTTATGAAACTCTTCCACTGTCTTTTTAAGATTAAACAAACATCCAACTGCAGATTAAAACAAACAGAATTCTAATAAACTAATAATTGATTTGATGAACAAAAAATACAATTTTTGAGTGAAGAAGTGTAGTCTGAAGACTGTAAATTTGATTTTTAATTTAACGTGTATGATATATTGAAATTGGGTTATCTAGGCAGTGGGTTGGGTTATTGGGTTAAGGTTTACCTAATGTTAATTGGGCTAGAATTTTGGGAAGCCCAATTGTCAAAATTGACCAATTAATTTTGAGAAAGAATAATAGAAAGTCCAATTGTCCAATTAATTTTTTTTAACGGGTAATCGGTTCGGGGCGGGGCACCATCACTAAATACCATACCCGCCCATAAATGAAACGGTTCATTAAAATCAAAACCATAACTGCCCCATTGCACCATTGATTCGGTTTTTTTCGTCCCATTCGGTTCGGTTAACTGCGGTTTTCAGTTTTAACAGTTCGAATTGTCATCCCTAGAGGTGGCATGAAAAATCCATTAGTATATTCAGTGTTTTAAAAGTGTAAATCGAACCATGGTCCATGCGGCAAGGTCAAGCTTCAAACTTTACTACCTTAATTCCAGCATTTTCTTATAATATATGGTGGATTTGTTTCTGTAAATTGATAATTTGATAAGCTCCTTGGATAGGTTGGGCACCAGAGTTTATATTAGACTAATATAATATTTATTAAGAAGTCAAATATAATGGATCAAACTAGCTAATTTTGGATAAAAAAAATGTTTGCTTACCAAATTGAAACAGCGCTTTGAGTTGGGTGACTGACGGTGTTTATAACCACAGGTAAAAATACCGGACTCGCCGCTGGCTCTAATGAAACCTGGGAGTTTTTCCATGCACGGATTAGGGTATGATGCTTCTAGTGATGATTACAAAATTGTCACACTATCTTATTACAATACCGACAATGAGTATGAGCCGGATTGTGCTGACACATTCGTGGAATTGTATTCTGTGAAAAGAGGTGTTTGGACGAGGCTTGAACCTTCTCCTTATGATCATGCTGTTCCTGATTTATCCCCTGGGGCTTTTGTTAATGGCTCTATACATTGGTTGGCTAGTAGTAGAGAAAGAGGTTGTCCATCTGTTATTGCAGCCTTTGATATAGTTGATGAGAAATTTAAGGAAATTCCAGCTCCGGGCAGTCTTGATGTAAAACGATTTGTGTTTAATAAGCTTTTTGTTCTTAGGGGATGTCTTTGTATGATTGATACGCGAAACAGGGCTCAAATTGATATTTGGATAATGGAAGAGTATGGTGTCGAAAAATCTTGGGGGAAATTTAGTGTTGTTTCGAATGGTTATTGGGATATGGTTAAGCCCTTATACTTTATTGGGGATGATGAAGTTGTGTTGGAAATTGATGAGGAGAGATTGATTGTCTGTAATTCGAAAGTGGGAACATTGAGGGACTTCGTAGTTGATGGAGCTCCTGATATGTTCATAGATGGAGGGACCTTCATGGTGAGCCTTGTCTCACCTAGTTATAGTGATTGGATCAGAGGGCAGCATTCTGTTTCAGTTGGAAGTGTAGACGGATGAAAAATGTAGGTAATTTTTTTGTTGTATCTCTGATTTTCACCCTTTGGTAATAATGCATTTGTGATATGTTCCGTTTGGATACTTTGATTGGCAGATGGACAGGATCAAAGAACAAAAAATTAAAATCTTGTTCATTCTCCTCTACAATGTTATCCATTACTCTGTACTGAAGATATATTTTTTGGTGACAGGTTGTATTACACAAATTCCACACAGTACATGCAAAGAAACATCCTCAACAAATCAACCGATTAAATTGATAGGTGTCCGTGTGTATAGAAGTATTTGCATGAATACAAGTATGTGTAACTTGATTACATAGTATTTTATGTTGTTTTTCCGACTATTACGAAGACTTGTTGAGGGACATCTAAGGATGACTTTGCTGTTAGTAACTTTTTTTCAATGAACATGGAATGTTGCTTGTATTTTGGTCTTGGCTTATTTTATCAAGAACTTACAATTATTTGCATCCTTTTAATCAGCTCCTCCTGGAGATAAGTAGTTTAAAAAAGCTCAGGTATTTAGCAATAGCATTTATATTTCTCACATAAGCCCTTGACAGAACACATTCCTGCATCTTAGATAAGTAAAAGCCTATTTCTAACTATAATTTACAAAAATCCATTGGAATTTTCATTTTACACAGAAGGCATTTTGTGCCAAAGTATTAGACAGTACCAGACACAAGACAAGACAAAATTTAAACTTATTTTCTTCTTTAGTCCAGACTAGTGTTGTTCAGTCCACCATACCAAATATGATCTGACTGTATTTGAGCCCAAACAATTTCATGACTAGGTAAATATTTGGTTTCGCTTTCTTGGAGGTTTTGTCCTAACCCGCGCACCCCACATCACCACACCAGTTCTGGGGGATAGAAAATGCCCTTTAGTCGTCCCTGGTTTATTCGAGACCTCTAGCATCCACAGGCTAGAGCAAAAGATTTGCAGATTACTTGGTTTAAGTAAAGTTATTATTAACTTTCATTTTGCATTGTCCACCATAATTTTGTAATTTGATAAATTTGTCCGCAGGAGAGAACCCAAACATATAATTCTCCATGACGTTGAGAATTGCACAGATACTTAGTTAGCCATTCCTTAGACAGTATAATGCAACATCTCTATGTTGTTAAATTTCTCAGTCATAAAAATAATCTCAATAGTGACTAAATTATTGGCCATACATTATGTTAATGGTGTTTCTTCTTGAATTAAAAGCTGCTTGTGATCTCAAAAGCATTTGGATGAGTCGGCATTGTCAAAACAATCTGTCTAAGCATTATTTCAAGAAATCGAAGAAACAGCTGCTGCTCCATGATTCGATTTTCCTACTTCGATTATCTTCCAGACTTGGAAAATCCCCATTATTTTTCTGATTTTGACCCTGTTGAGAGGGTATAGAATTAGATAGCAAAGACTTGGAGAGCGGTGAACTCCAGGATTGACTTTAGTGAGTTACCCTACTCGATAATCCACCTCATCTTGTCATTCTTGCCCATGAAATATGTTCTCAGGATAATCGTTCTTTCCAAACATTGGAAAGACCTCTGAATCTCTGTTCAGTGCTTTCATTTTTGAGCAAAAGAAGATGACTTATATGATTTTTGGAACTTGGTTAACTGGACTCCGATGCTATGGAAAGGTACAAAGTTTGGATGCTTTATTGCAAACTTCCGAAACTTGCATTGGATTATACGGATTAATTGTGGATAATGAGGAGTAAATTATGAAGATCTAAAGATGAGGAACTTTAAGGTGCAAAGAAGAAAGGACTCGAGCTAAACGAAAGACGAAATCAGGGACAAAACCGTAAGAGGAGCAAAAGTATAAACATCCAATCACAAGCTTATAGCATTGTGATATCAACGCTGATCAAAGCAGAAGCAGAGAGAAAAGTGAACAGCATGTGTGATCGCACTAGGTTGTGCTATGCGATCGCACAGTGCAATTCAACCTGAATTACCAATGGCATGCTGTGTGCCTAAAGTTCGAAAAGACAATGCAAGCTTTGCTATGCTGAAACGTAGATGTTAAGTCAGCAACACTTCCAAATGCCACTTCTTCCCGTCACATCTATCTTCAAGACGATCTAGTCATAGGTTCTCACTTCTCAGTGAGTGAAAGATTTGTCCTCGTGTCTACGTTGAAACCTTCTATTGTAGAACTCGTTCGAGAGGGCTTGGGAGTCTTAACAATGGTTCAGGTAGGGGAATAAATTGAAAATGATAGCTCTATGGATCATTCTCTGCTATCTATTTTTAACTCCAAAATTCATATATAGAATGAAATTAATTCCTTGGCTCTTTCAAGTAGGCTCTTCAGGATTGTAAGGAGGCCCCTCCTTCTAGAGATTTGTTAGAGAGATGGATTTGGTATACGAGTCGTATTTATGTTTTGTATTTAATGTTCCTCCTGCAGATATGATAAAGAGTTCTTTCTTTGAATATACTCTTCTTGAAAATCAATTAGGGTACTGATTTTGACTTAATTCTTGGTTAATAAAATACACGTTTTATCTACAACTCAAAGGAGGAAGATAGGAGGCTCTAATGCATATCATTCCATTAAATCAATAGAGATAAGAAGCCATTGGAGATCAAAAGTCCATATTTCTTGTAAACTTTTGTTGCAATTCACCAAATCCACATCTTGTCATCCATTGTTGCTTGAAGTTGAAGAAGAAGAAGGTTAAAGAAGAGAAATCAAGAACCATTGGAGGAATTCAAGATTCAAGACTATATTCCATCTTTTTTTTTCCCAATCTTCAATTCCGGGTGATGATGTATTTATTTAGTGGGTGTTTTTGTACTAATATGATATTGGTTAATTGTATGAATGTTAGTATAATGTTGAATCCTATTTTTGAAATTTTTGTATTTAGTTTCAGATTTTGCACTAAACATTTGTTATGTTTTGAACGGTTGTTAGGAGTTCAATGCTTTTCAATAAGTTGATCACTAGTTGAATTGTTTTGTGATTTCTATTGACATTCAAGAGAAGGAATAAGAACTTGGCACTTAATAGCAATCATTGTAAGTTTTGATAGAGAAGAAAGCCCTTTTGAGTCTTTTTAGTGAACCTATAGATGAGACCCTAGAGATTACATAAACTCTCAATTTAGACATAAATGCCATTCCATACATTTTCCTCATGGAAATAGAGATATGCATTTATGTGTTGCTTGATCCTTTTGAATTTTCTTCTCTTTTAATGCATTTTTGCATGTTGATGGAGATACGGGTGGACATGGGTTGGGTCGGTTTTTGCTTCAACCCAAATCCAACCCACATGATTGGTTTGATCAAAATTTAACACAACTCAACCCGTGTAAATGTTGAAACTCAACCCAATCCAATACAATCAAGTATCGGTCAGGTCGGGTCGGGTCGGGTTGATCGGTTTGTGACGATTTGTCAATAAAAATTAAAGTCATCTAATTTTCTGTTATACTAAATTCGGATAGACAAAATTAAATAGTAAGTAAATAAATAAATAAAATTATCTATTATCTTATTAAATCCTCATTAACCGAACTTACAAATAACAAAGTGCATTTAACATAACATGGAAAACTATACTACATTTATTGTGGGAATGATAGTAAGTTCATTCTCTAAAATGCACCAAAGTAATTACAGTTATACTACGTTTGAGTACAAAAAGCATAATTTACGTTTGAGCCCAAGTTCTTCCTAAACGTACTATAATTCACAGCCAATCGTTCAATGGCATGTGACGGGTTATAAATTTAATGCCACTCACCATTAGAGAATTCCAGAAAGAATCAAGCATCCATGTGTAGCAAAATGAACTAAACACACTGTTATGATTGATTCCCCATTCCCAAATGTACTATAATAAACCGTTTATATCTTGTATAAGATCTAAATTGAAAGTTAATAGGCAAGCAAAATAGCAAAAAAGTATCTCATTACCAAATGAAGCCAGTCTATTTGACCAATTAAATCATAGCCATGTTTCAAACATGCATGATTTACCCATAGATAGATAATAATCAGATCATGATCCTAATCAATTTAAATTCTAGGAAGCATGAACATGTGAAATGCCAAAAAGTTTGTATTTTTTGGGAGTAGTAAAATGCTTACTATCCACTCATACTTTTTAGGTTCTTTTTACTTTTTAAGCATTTTATTTATTTATTTATTTTTTTTTTTAAAGTAGGCGAATCGGGTTTGGCAGATTTATTCGATTTTCATGAGTTAACCCATAACTCGACCCAACCCAACCCGCCTACACAGCCAACCCACCCAACCCGTGTAAAAACAACAAAAAAAACCAACTCAAACCGATCAGGTTGGTTCAATTTGGGCGAGTTCGATCGGGTTTTTCCTACCCCTATATGGAGATATAGGGATCACGTGTGAGGATAGATTTAGCCCCTGTTTGAGCCACATTAAAATTCTCATTCTCATTCTTCTACTCATTTTTAATCACACATTCTTCAATAAAATAATATTTTCTATCACATCAATAATTTTTCCTTCTTTTTCAACTACACATTCTATTCAATCTATTATTCCAAAATACATTCTTCCAAAATAATACTCAAACACACCCTTAGTTTTACTTGAGAGATATTATTAAATGAATTAGGAACATTGATCTTCATATCCAATAGGTGTTGTCAACATCTTGAATTGATAATATATATAATTGATGGATATAGGGGGATTCAAAGTTCTAGTATTTGTCTATTATTTGAGTTTCATAAAAGCTTCCCAATAATTAGTTAGATTAGTTAATTTAGTTATAGATCTTAGGTCGTTAATATAAATCTCATCTATAACTAATCTTGATATTCGATTAGAGTTAAATTTAATTAGAACTAGATTAAATACTTACTCCTCGGGAAAATAATACTTTATGAAAATTCTTTGAAAGACAAGAATCAAATAATTTTCTGTAGTGAAACAAAATATCTCTCATTTCCCCCTCGAATAGATTGTTTTTTCTCATTCTTTATTATTTGGCTACGATGCCGTACAATTGCGAGATTTTAACAATCACTATACATCTATTATTGGAGCCTTTTGATTTAGTTGATGAGAAATTTAAGGAAACTCGGCTCTGGGCTGTCTTGATGAAAAAGTATATGTATTTAATAGCTTGCGGTTCTTGGGGTACGTCTTTGTATGATTGCGATAGAACTATTTGTTTTGACGTTTGTATAATGGAAGAGTATGGCGTTGAAAAATATTAGGTGAAATTCAGTGTCGCCTCATATAGTGATTGGGAAAGGGTTAAGCCCTTATGCTTTATTGGAGATGAAGAAGCTATGTTGACGAGAGAATGGTTGTGTATAATTTGAAAATGTAGTTAAATCGGTTTCATTTGCAATTGAATATCTTGGTTTTTACTCTCATAATGCAATCTCGACCAAGTATTCAAAGGGAACATCTTCAACGAAATCTAATATGTATCAGTATGTGTGAATTAATTACATGATATGTGCAAAAAACTTTAAAAAGGAGTATATTATCAATAAGTAGCTTTTGAGACTTGTTGAAGAATTTATAATGAGTTTGTTATTCATATTTCTCTTATTCTTTTTTTTTCCTTTTTCATTGAACAGAGAATGTTACTCCTAATGTTTTTGTATTTCGGTTTTGGTTAATTTAGTGAGAACTGGTAGTTATTTGCATTAGCATTTGATATTTCTCATAAAATATCTTTGCTTATTTGTGTTAGGAATTTGAGGAAGTGAAAAGGCGCGATATGATGTATAGATCGCACAAACAATAACAAGATTCAAACAAAACAAAACAAGAAAATAAAATTGGCTGAGAAACAGAATATTTATTATTGACAACGAAAGGAGAGAAAATATAATTCCTACAATTTTCTGTTACAAACAACTGAATGAAAAGTCTACTATTTATAGGAGACATGTCCAAACCTTAGAATATGGAAACTAAGTAAAAAAATCGTGTAAAACCGAAAAATAAGGAAACAAAATCACAGCCCATCGCTCAAGCGGCGACAACTTCACTGTTCCAATTTTGCTCATCTCACTCAAACGAGAGTCGAGCGTCCGGCTAGAGTTGTCAAGCCGCCTTTTTTCCTTTTTAGATCCTATTTTGACATCTTCAAATCCAATACTCCACAACGCGAAATCCTAGACCCAATTTGGACCGAATTTGGATCACAAAACCCAACAATTTAGATGTGTAATAGCCTAATTTTAGTTACTAAAATACTTCATGGGAAATTTCTACTCACACTGAAGTCACTTTTTGTGCACCGACATTAGCGAGCAGCATAACAGATGAAATTTAACTTCTCTTCTTTTAGTCCAGTTTAGTATTGCCTAATCCATCCTACAAAACATATCTCCACTTGACTTCCTCCTCTATGAAGTATCGTCTACGAATATTAAATATTACAGTGCTACATGGAATGTGGATAGTGTCAACTTTCAAGATTCCGACCCTACCATTGACAAAAAGATGAGAGAAGCAAACTCAGCTATTGCCTATTGGCAACTCTCCTTTTTTTTTTTTTTTTCCCTTGTTCACTATCTTTCCCTTATGAGACGACTTGCTGTTTCTTCAAATACTATTGTCACTTTTGGCTGCCCCCTTTGTTCGAAGAAAATACTGAACAGTCTAATCTTAAGAAATCGAAGAAACTACTGCTGCCACCTGAGTCAAACCATGTATGAGAATTATGTTTTCCCAGAATTGGATGAGGGTGCAGAATTAGACATCCAAGAATCAGATAGCAGAGAACCCAAGGACCGACTTAGCGAGTTACCCGACTTGGTAATCCACCTCATTTTCTCATTCTTGCCTATGGAATATGTTGTCAGGACAAACATTCTATCCAAACGTTGGAAAGACCTCTAGACTTCAGTTTCATGCCTTAATTTTCAAGCTGAAATAGATGAGTTAGATAAGTTTAGAAACTTTGTTAGCCAGTCACTGATACTTTGGAATGGTATCGAGATTCAGAAATTCACTGTTGAGTTTTTTACTAATGATTACTTTCATTTCCACGTCGAATCTTTTATTGTTCTCTTAATTTGTGGGTCCGTTTCACTCTCAAATATGAAGTTGAAGAGTTATGCATAGATCTATACTTTGGCAAGGGTACCAGATGGGGCGGAGCTACCTTAGGTCCAGTGTGGGCCTGAACTTCTGGGCACAACCCAGAAGCTGCCCTTCCCCCATTTCCAAATCAAGAATGGAACCCTTTGAGTTTCCAGCATTGTTGGCATTCCTGCGTCGTTTTTATTACCACCTGGTACTGTGAAAGCTGTTGTGAACATTACAGTAGCAATTGGAGTGCCCACTATCATGCTTGACATTGCTGTATTTTTCATCCAGCTCTCTGCTTCTTTGGCTAACTCCTCGTGTTCATCACCGAACAACGTTTTCGGTTTTTTTCCGTCGTAGTTTAGTTCCTCTGTGAGTTTGGGTTGTACTATGCCCTCAACTTCCTGCATATTGGAAGAAACAACATAGAATGACGATTCAAATTTTAGATAAGATAGATGAATGTAGCATTAGAGTAGACAAAATATTGGGAATTCAATTGTCACCTCGGAAAAAGGAAGGAAAAAAAAAACTAGGTTATTTCGTCAGTCACTTTGGACCACTTTTTGGGACGAAGCCACGCGCCCAATTTTACACGGCCTTAGTTGCCAAAAATGCCAAACAGGCTGGTGCTGATATGTCCAAAGTTTTGCAAGTAGAACTAAAGGCAGAACAAGAAAAAATCGAAAAAGTTTCTCAAGAAAAAGGGAATGGTTTATGATTGTTTACAAAGGAATTCCTCAAGCGCCACGGACTTCATTTGCTTGGAACAACAAGTACATGGTTCTTGTTTACGTGCGGTAAGAATAGAATGTAGAATGATGATTTTATAAGTAATTATTCAATGAAATCGTATTTTTTAACACAAAATATATCATTTTACAATTAGTTCTTGTAATTTCTAAGATGCATAATTTGGTATTTCAGTGGTTTTTATTTGATCATAAGCTCAATGTAAGAATTGAAATAAATATGTTGGTGCGATTTTGCAACAGAGAGAGACTTGGATGAAGTGTTGCAGTCACATACTGTTTATTCAAATATTTCGAAAGAGGTTCTTGTCAAGTCAAAGGATTTAGCGAATGCATTTGGCACATATAATGAGGAGAATATATGTTTGGAGGTTAGTAAAAGTCAATTTGTTTTTGTACAATAAAGTCAAAGTATAAAAACTCGCAAGAAACAAATATAATTTATAAATTATACCATTTTTAATATTGTCGTAATATTATTTTATATTTTTATCATCATTAAATTCATGACCAAAAACTCAAAGTTCGGAGTCGACTAAATTGTGCCCCCACTGAACCAAATTCCTGGCTCCGCCCCTGCAGATGGCAGATGCTGGATGGCTCCACTGCTATATTCGTGTTCATCGATCAGAAATTTAAGCCTTTCAGGTTGTGATTTGAAACTTCATGGGGGAGATACACTGGGATCAACTCAAGCTTTCTAAGAAGAGTGTCATCAAGCTTTGAGTTTTCTCGATGGTTTCAATCTTGTCGAGTCCTGTAATCCACAAGGATTTTGCTACATGTACAACATTTTCGATAACCGTTTATGTGCCATTTTGATGTACAAGTAGTAAAATTCATTTCAGAAATGCCATGAGTGCCGTAAGTATTCTATATTTTGAGATCATTTCAACCATAATGATGTTTCAATCATAAACACAGGTCCATAAGTTGATACTTAACTAGGTTCATATGTAAATAGTTTTAGTCCATAATTTTTAATTTTTATATTTTTGTGTAATTACGCACTTCAACAGTTTGAAAGTTATGGGGAACACAAGCACTAAAATTCATGAATCAACTTTTTAAGATGAATTAGGGCCGGTTTTGAGAAGTCAAAAATTACTTTTGAGATTAAAAAACTTCTTTGAAACACATTTATATAATTTGTTTTGTTTAGAACTTTTAAAGGAAGCGGGCCAAAAGTAATTTTATTAAGAAACTTTTTTACCAGAAAACGGAAGTGAAAGCAGAACGATCATTAGATGTTGAAGTCTAATTATGTTTATTCGTAGCCCATACTTGGTGGTCATTATTTGAAAAAAATAACATTCTTTTGAATAATGAATTTTTAGAAAATATGTGATTAAAAAAAGTAAGGAAATTTTTTTATTTACGGTGTATAATATTTTATTGTGTGAATATATGATTGAAAATGAGTACATAAAAAAAAAAAAAAAGTTTTGAAAGAATTTAAGATAAACACAGCTTAATTATTCTCATTGAAGACCTCCAATGAATCAGGATCAAATTTGCTTCTTAACTATGACATTTATTTTATTTTATACCAAAAACTTTTTAAGAAATCTTCATCGTGTTCGTGTTAAATTTGAACGTTGGTTCTCAAACACTGATGCATAATTATCAAAAAATATCCCATCATTTGCACTCATGGTAAAAATAGTACATATTATTTCAAACTTGACATTTCCACTTTTATTTCATTTTTTTCTCATAGAGTTGGTCCTTCTCGTCATGTTCAGTTAAATCCTTATGTGAAACATGGATAATTGGAGCAAAACATTCCTATAGATTGCCTTCATTGCACAAATCGTCCATATCGTTTCAATCTAGGACAAGTATCTTACCCAATTCAACTTTACTTAAACCCATGTTTAGAATCGATTAAAATATATATTTTAATCTAAGTCAAAGTCGACAATTCATTTCAACTATATATTTTATAGGTCTCACGACTTTTCAACCACACATTTCATCAAATTTTATCAAAATCTACTAAAAATTTAATTTTAATCATCACCAAATAAAGGCCTAATAAACTGTTTATTTTCTCAAGTGGGGAGTATCTCAAACATTTGCTAGAAATATATTTAGCGATAAATTCTACTTAGTTTTATTATAAAAAATGACCAACATATGAGTTACTCTTCTTAAAAAATATTGACATTTTAACATGGAACTTCAAGTTTTAATATGATATTAGGGTCCATTAAACTCAAATGAGTAATTTGATGCAATTAAGACTCAAACGAGGACAATGATTTCAAAATTGGTCAATTTTGCATGGTTAGTTGCTTTTTTTTCCATTTTTAGATCTTATTAGGGCTAGGCCTATAAACTCGAAACAGCGGATCCGAACTGATCTGACCCGAATCAGGTCGGGTTGGGTCAATTATATTTAAGAATTATTTGGGTCGGGTCATGTCGGGTTGGTTTACGATTTAAGCCTTTTCAAATCGACCGAACCCTATTTTCAATTTCCAAAGCCGTGAAATCCTCTCAACTTCAAAAACTAGCCTCTCTCTCCACAGATCTCCATCGTCTACAACTCTTTTCGACAGTGGAAGAACAACAGAGCCTAGAAAATCATCTTCTTTTACATCATATCGAAAATGTAGGGTTTACTGTCAAGAAAGTTGGATTCATTTTTATTGTTGTTTTTGGGAATAGTTAAAAAGTTGAGTTAGGTGTGTATTTATTGTGGAATGATTTTTTGGAATTATTGCAATTTTTTTGTGATTAGCTACTTTGTAGTTCGAATGGTTGCTTCACTGAGGAGGAATACATTTTCAAGATTTTGTTTCTATGGAAAAATTTGTTTTGTACTTTGGATTTTGTTATTGCAGTTTCATATTTTGAAATTGATTGTCATATTTGTCAACTTAGTTGTCTACATAGCTTTTCAATTTCTTGAAGTTTTATGGAGTTAATTCTTGAAATTCTTTAGCATATTTTTTTCTATTTCAGCCCACAATTCTAACATTTATTCATTGGGTTTTGGATATTGGGAAGGATGCAGTACATTTGTTTCGTATTACTATTGTTGGTAAAAATAACAATAGGGAAATTAGGTAAAAATGTAGGACCCGACCCCGAATAGGAGTCAGATCGGTTCGGGTCGTGAAAGGGTTCAAAATCGAGTATGTCGCGTCGAGTCAGTTTTGGGTCAAACCCGGCTCGACCCTGCCCAGCCCAATGCTCACCCCTAGATTTTATTATGATTATTGTTATGCATTAGAAAGTGATATGTACTTTGACTGTTTTAATATTTTATGTAAGCTTGTAACGTGCTTATAAAAATATTTTAATCTTATGCTGGATATGAATTAACGTTGTGCATATATCTATATCACTTGTTTATAAAAAAGTCACACAATACGTAAGGAGCTTGTAACATTGGATAATAATGTATATTTGCTGTTTTTTTTTTTTTTTTTTTTATGTACATATGGATAAAAGCAACATCTTCACCTAATCATGGTGGCAAATGATTAAAAAGACAACCAATGCACAATAAAAAAGGTCACACGATATGTAATATGCTTGTGACATTGAATAATAATGTATATTTGTTGTTTTTTTTTTCCCGTATATATGGATAAAAACAACACCTTCACCTAATCATGGTGGCAAATTATAAAAAAAGACAACCAATACTCAAATTTCAAAATGATCGAAATCGCTGTTTCCGTAAAATGCACATGCATCAAACTTAGCACATGTTTGTCAATCATTATTTTAAACCTCTTTAAATTTCATACTTATTTTCAACCACATAGTTACACAATAAAATATTGCACGTAAATCCAATTTTTTTCAACTTTTTAACCATACATTCTTAAAATAATCACTATTCAAAACTCCATTTTCTCGAAACAGTGACAATCAAATAGGGGCTTAAAGTGCTGATTTAACGTTTTGTTAGATAAGAGATAATGTCCTATATTAGAAAGTGACGCTCTTTGTCACTTTTTATTCAAATGTCACACAATGTATAATTTGAATTTTTTAAATAATTTTTTTCCCTAAAATTATAATGTGATTATAGAGATGTTTAAACTAATATTTAGCTGTTGGTTTGGTTTTGTCGTGTTATATATAAATCAAGGTTCTATATTAGAAAGTGACTTGTTGCTTTTTAATGAAAATGTTTAATATGGTGTAACTCGACGTTTTTTAAATCGAGCATTCATTTTTGCATCTCTTGATCGTTGAGCCACCAACTCAACTTGATTCCCTAACCCTGGACTCCCACTTCCATTCTGCGTCAAGTGGTATCAGAGCAAAGGATTTGCCTTGTTCGATGGCCAACAACGAAGTCGGAAGAGTGAACCCTCGCGACGCTGGCCGCAAGGAAGGCGATGCAGATCTATGGGCAGCATTTGACGAGCAGCGACAAGCGATGGAGAGGTTGGAGGGCATGGTACAGCAACTGTTGGGGCGGCAACCCAATCCTAATGCACCTGCTGTGAACCCCCTACCCCTGTCAACCAAGATGGATTCAAGGGAGTTACCCTTGGCCGTCATGGAGGTGGGCGTCCACCTAGAGCAGCGAGACACGTGCAGATCGAGGATTTTAGTGATGAGGAATTTGAGGACGATTTTGCTGGTTATCCAGGGAACCATCAGCAGATCCGAAACCAGCCTGATTATAGAATCCGCGCAGACATCCCGTTGTTCCATGGGAAATTACAGATTGAAGAGTTCATGGATTGGATTTCTGAAGTGGAGAGATTCTTCGAATTTTCTGAGGTCGTGGAGGAGCGGCAAGTGAAACTGGTGTCGTATAAATTGAGAAGTGGGGTTGCTGTCTGGTGGGAAAAATTGCAGATGGATAGGAGACGCCAAGGCAAAACCCCTGTGCGGTCTTGGAAGCGGATGAAACAGCTTATGATGAACATATTTTTACCTCCAGATTATGAGCAGTTTATTTTCCAGAGTTTTCAGAATTGTGTACAGGGTAACAAATCTGTGGCAGATTATACTGAGGAATGGTCGAGACGTCAGTTCGTAACAACCTGAATGAGACTGAGGGACAGCAGGTTTTTAGATATTTAGGAGGATTGAAGCCTTCCATTCGAGACAAGATTGGTTTGCAGGTGGTTTGGACAGTGGGTGAGGCGCATAACATGGCTTTGAAGGCAGAGTTAATGGAGAAAACACCCCATCGTTTTTCCAATTACAAGAGGGACTTAGGCGAGTCTTCTTATACAAGTGTGAATAGAGGCAGATTTTCACCAAGTGATGGGCAGAATCAACCTAGGAACATTGCAGATCAGGTTCAAAGAAGTGCTGGACCCAACAATAACCAAGCTGGAACTCGTCCAGCAACAGTTACAAAGGAAGTCCCGCGAGTGCCAAACTCGTATGTTATACCAGGTGGTTTTAAATGTTACAGATGTGGCCAGCTACGCCATCGCTCGAATGAATGCCCGGCCAGGAGGTCAGTGAATTTCGTGGGTGCTGGAGATGATGGTGAAGATTAGCAGTATGTGGAAGAAGGGGCTGAATTGGAGGAACTGTTGGATGGGGCAGAAATTGCAGTAGAGCAAGGAGAGCTTGTAAACTGTGTAGTTCAGCGTGTTATGTGCTCAACTAAAGTAGAGGAGTCCTCTAAGAGAAATAACATTTTTAAAGCTTGTCGCAGTGTGCAAGGTAAGGTCTGCGATTTGATTGTTGATACTGGTAGTTGTGAGAATTTTGTGTCCAAAAGGCTGGTGGAGCATCTGAAGCTAAGGGTTGAAAAACACCCGAAACCTTATGTGATTGGATGGATCCAGAAAGGGCCTAAGGTGAGCGTGCCAGAAGTGTGTAAAGTCCCTATCTCAATTGGTCAGCATTACAGAGATGAAGTGGTCTGCGATGCAGTCGACATGGATGCTAGCCATGTGTTGTTGGGGCGTCCTTGGAAATTTGATGTGGATGTGACCTATAGGGGGCGCAATAATGTGTATGTTTTCAATTGGGAGGATAGAAAGATTGCAATGGTCCCGAAATAGAAATCAGCTATCTCAACTAAGGTTACTACAGGGGGTCAATCCTTACTTTCTTTAGTAACTTCAGTAACTGATTTGGAGTTGAAGGTTAAGAAAGCACAGGAGGTTCATGTTGTGGTTGTGCGAGCTCTAGTGATAGAAGGAAAGGGAGAGGAGATGAAGGTGGTACCCGAAAAGGTGCAATCTATTTTAGCCGAATTCAGTATGTTGGTGTCAGATGATTTGCCAAATGACCTTCCACCATTGAGAGACATTCAGCACCATATTGATCTGGTTTGAGGAGCAAGTTTACCAAATTTGCCACATTATCGGATGAGTCCCAAGGAAAATCAGATTCTGCAGGAAAAAGTAAAGGAGCTGATGAAAAAAGGGTTTATTCGAGAGAGCATGAGTCCATGCGCTGTCCCCGCATTACGGTTCCAAAGAAAGATGGGAGTTGGCGGATGTGTGTTAATAGTCGCGCTATAAACAAGATAACAGTCAGGTACAACTTTCTAATTCCATGGTTGGATGACATGCTGGATATGTTGGAGGGTTCGAAGTTGTTCTCCAAAATTGATCTGCGAAGTGGCTACCATCAGATTCGGGTGAAATCGGGTGATGAATGGAAAACAGCTTTCAAGACGAAGGATAGACTCTATGAGTGGTTGGTGATGCCTTTCAGACTATCCAACGCACTGAGTACATTTATGAGGCTTATGACCAGGTATTACGACCTTTCATTGGAAAGTATGTAGTCGTTTATTTTGACGATATATTGATTTACAGTCGGAGTGCGAGTGAACATATGGAACATCTTCGGGCTGTGTTGGAAGTGTTGTCCGAGAATAAACTGTTTAAGAAGTGCAGTTGGCTGACTGATAAATTGTTATTCTTGGGTATGTAGTCAGTTCAGAGGTGATATTAGTTGATGAAGAGAAGGTGAAAGCCATTCGTGAGTGGCCCACACCAAAGACAGTAGGAGAGGTGAGGAGTTTTCATGGGTTGACGACGTTTTACCATCAATTTATCAGAGATTTCAGTAGCATTGTAGCACCTATAACCGAGTGTCTGAAGAAAGGTAAGTTCCATTGGGGTGAAGCAGCGGACACGACTTTTGCAGTGATCAAAGAAAAGTTGTGCACTACTCCTGTTCTGGCCTTACCCAGTTTTGATAAATTATTTGAGGTAGAATGTGATGCTAGTGGAGTTGGGGTTGGAGCAGTTCTTTCCCAAGAGAAGAAACTAGTGGTATTCTTCAGTGAAAAGCTCAGTGATGCGCGACGAAAGTGGAGCACCTATGATCAGGAATTTTATGCCATTGTTCGTGCTCTAAAACATTGGGAGCATTATCTGATTCAGAGGGCATTCATATTATATGCTGATCACCAGGCTCTAAAGTACCTCAACAGTCAGAGGAGTTTGAGTAATATGCATACTCGATGGTCGACCTACTTGCAGAAATTTCCTTTCGTTCTGAAGCATAAATCCGGGGTTCTGAATAAAGTAGCCGATGCATTGAGTCGACGTACAAGTTTGTTGGTGACTATGCAGCAAGAGATTGTTGGGTTCGAGTTTCTGAAAGAATTGTATACTAATGACGAAGACTTCGCCAAGGTAAGGGAAAAATGTGTCCTGATGCAAACAGAGGGGGAGTTCCATATTGTTGATGGCTACCTGTTTCATGGTAATCAGTTGTGTGTCCCTCAGAGCTCTTTGAGGGAGAAACTGATTCGGGAGTTACATGGTGGAGGTTTGAGTGGTCACCTGGGGCGTGACAAGACTATCGGTGGAGTAGTTGAGCGGTATTACTGGCCTCAGTTGAAACGCGATGTGGGTAATTTTGTTTGCAAGTGTTTTATGTGTCAGACTTCTAAAGGGCAAGCGCAAAATACGGGTCTCTACATGTCTCTACCTGTACCGAATGGCATATGGGAAGATTTATCGATGGACTTTGTTTTGGGGCTTCCACGAACTCAGCGTGGGGTCGATTCTGTGTTTGTGGTGGTTGACAGGTTCTCTAAGATGGGACATTTTATCCCTTGCCGAAAGACTTCTGATGCTTCTCATGTGGCTCAGCTATTCTTTCGTGAGGTGGTTCGTTTGCATGGAGTGCCACAGTCTATTACTTCTGATAGGGATTCGAAGGTCCTTAGCCATTTTTGGATTACCTTGTGGCGACGGATGGATACTACGCTGAAGTTCAGTAGCACTGCACATCCCCAGACTGACGGCCAAACTGAGAACTTGAACCGTACACTGAGAAATTTGATTTGGAGTATCTATGGGTACAAACCAAAGCAGTGGGATGTGGCACTGGCTCAGGCGGAATTCGCATATAATAATGCAGTTCACACTGCTACTGGTAAATCCCCTTTTGCTTTGGTATATTTGCAACCTCCTAAACATGCATTAGACTTGGCAAAACTTCCAAAGGTTGCTGGAGCAAGTATGGCTGCTGAGAACATGGCTGAACAGGTTCATGATGTTCAGGCAGAGGTAAAATTACGGTTGGAGGAGAAGAATGCGAAGTATAAAGCTGCTGCAGATGTCAAGAGGCGTAGGAAATTGTTTGTTGAAGGAGATCAGGTCATGGTGTTTTTGCATAAGGATAGGTTTCCGGTTGGTTCATACAACAAGTTGAAACCAAGAAAATATGGCCCGTACAAGGTGATCAAGAAGATTAATGACAACGCCTATGTGATCGACTTGCCTGCTGATATGAACATCTCTCGCACTTTCAATGTCGCTGATCTTTATGAGTTTTGTGATGATGTTCCACTCTATCTGGAATATAACTCGGGGTCGAGTTCTTCACAGGTGGGAGAGATTGATGCAGGACAACTAGCTTTGGAGTTTGAGGAAGTGTTGGACAGAAAATTGGCAAAGAAAAATTGCGTCAAGGGTAATTTTGTCATTTGTCGCGACAGTGTCGGAATGAACTGAAATTTGGCAGGTTGATTGGAAACGGCTCGAAAAGTTGGACTCGGGACATAGCCCGAGATCTCGTGATTTTAGCCAAATTCCTTTGTTTAGGCCCCCGAATGATCAATTTCGTATTTTCCATTTTAGATTTTCGCTATTTTTAGAACGATTTTCTTTTCTATGTTTTTAGAGTTTCTTGTAATGCCTATTTAAAGGCTTTTGGGCGTTTTTCCGTCATTATTGAATTTGAATAAAATTTCGTTTTTAGAGAATTCCAGTTTTCTTGTTTTCAAGATTTACGCTCGTAAATCTTGTTACTTCCGTTCTGCGTCACATTTTCATTCTCCTACTCATTTTCAACCACACATTTTTCAATAAAATAATATTTTTCATCACTTCAATAAATTTTCCTTCTTTTTTAATCACACATTCTCCATCAATCTAATATTTCAGAATACATTCTTTTATCAAATTGAAAATAAACACAAATAGAGTATGAAATGACCGCATTCTTGTAATCTAACAAAAACATCATTCACAAAAAATTCACTCCAAAAGCACAAGATAAACTAATAAATGCGAAAAAAAGGTTAAACTATTAAAAACATGGCATAAAGTAAAACTTGGATCGAAAAATTAATTCATAAGAAAAATCCACACATCAATATATAATAGTATACGTGTAGTAGTTATCAATGATCTTGATTCTTGATAATTGACCACTTTAAAAACAAAGAAAAATTTGAGTTCTTATGAAATATTGAACTAACAATATTTTTTTAATGAGTAGCATTAAAATTATGATTTTAAAGTATTTATAAAATTATTTAGATTTGAATTTTGATTACCTATTAGGTTTTTTTACAAAGGAAAAAAAAAACGTATAAAAAATGAAAGGTACATAACATCCTTATATTTCTTTATTATTGTGAAAAATGTCATTACAATTCACTATTATTTTCACCCGTATTTCTAAATTTTATTGTGTAAAAATGTCATTTTCATCAATTTTCTAAATTAAAAGCTCTGAATGATGATTATACCCTTCTATCTAAATTAAAAGAAAGGAAAGAACTAATTACAATCATAATCCCATTTTTTTAAAAAAAAATACAAACGAATCTCAAATAAATTACTAAAAGGTAAATTACATATTTAATTGTGTAAATCATCATTTATGTCCATTTTCTCAATTAAAAGTTGTAAAATGACAAATATACCCGCATATTTAAATAATATAATAATAATCCATGTGGGACTCATTTGTACTTTTTAAAATTTGTTTTAAATTTCTATTTTTTAATAATTTTTTTGAGATTATTTTACACTTTTTAAAAAAAAATAATAATTTCTAATTTTTTAATAATTTATTTGGAACTCGTTTGCACTTTTTAATTTTTCTTTAATTTCTAATTCTTTCATAATTTATGAGGGATTTGTTTGCATTTTTTTAAACAAAAAAACTTAATTTCTAATTTTTTAATAACTTATTTAGGATTTCATTGCACCTTTTTAAAAAAAATTGGGATTATAGTTGCAATTTGTTCTTATAATTTTATTTAAATACGAGTGTATATTAGTCACTTCACAGTTTTTTATTGAGAAATTAGATGAAAATTGGCAGAAACGATGGTTTGTGCAATCAAATGTGTAGACGTTTTTCACAATAATAGTGAAAGGTAGGGAAATTATGTATTATATCAACTTTTAATAAATTAATTGGGACTTGTTTGCAATTTTTTAAGAATTTTCGAACTATGATTGTAATTAGTTATTTCTTTTTATTTTGTTTAAACAAAATGATATATTCGTTATTTCACAACTTTTTAATTGAGAAAATGGATAAAAATGACTTTTTACGTAATGAAAAGTTGAAATAAGAGTGAAAATGCTGAAAAAAGAAAAATATTGACGTTTTCCACAGTAATTGTAAAAGATACGGACGTTATGTGATAATTATCAAAAAATGAAAATTTGACGTGAGATAATTTTAGGGTCTAATCCTCAAATTTTAGTGCATCTTGGGACAATACAGTAGTAAAAAGAGAAATTCGAAAGAATTAAATTCATTATTGATTCTCAAGGTGGTAATGAACAAAATAGATCGATTCTCGATTCACAATCTCAAAATCGATCCATTTAATAGAGGAATCAGGGTTGAACTGGCTAATTCTGTCTGGTTCCAATTAGATTCCACTAATTTTGAAAAAAAAAATTAAAAAAGTTCACACCCCTACAATTAACCCATCAAATTAAGACTATTTAATTTGTATTCTCAATTTAGATATTAGTTGCAATAGTATGGGCATAGGTTGATTGACTGAGATAGGAACAGAAATAGAAGTATAGAAACTTGGGGGAGGATTTGAAAATTGGAAGGCTATTGACGGAAATGTTAATTATCACGTAATGTCATCACGTTTCATTATTATCGTAGAAAACGTCTTCACATTTCATTTTTTGATAATTTCATCTTTATTTCCATATTTCATTATGTGAAATGTCATTTTTTTTTTTATCCAATTTCTCAATTAAAAATAGTCAAAGTAGGAGTATACCATTCCATTTAAATAAAATCAAAAGAAAAAAAGAGCTAATTGCAATCATGGTCCCAATTTTTTTAAAATGCAAACGAGTCCTAAATAAATTATTAAAAGGGTAATTAGTACATAATGTCCATACATTTCACTATTATTGTGAAAAATGTCATATATTTTTTATTTTTTGACATATTCACCCTTAATTATGCATTTGATTGCGCAACTCATTATTTCTATCAAATTTCATCAAATTTCTTAATAAAAAACTATGAAATGACGAAGATACTCTCCTATTTAAAAAACAAATTATTTTTAATAATTTATTTTGGATTCATTTGCATTTTGTAAGAAATAAATTAATTTCTAATTTTGCACTTTTTAATTTTTTTTTAAAATTTATTTGAGACTCCTTTGCATTTTTTTTTAAATGGGACTTGCAATTAGTTCTTTATTTATTTTTATTTAAATATGATGATATATTCGTCATTTCATAGATTTTTATTGTGAAAATGGATAGAAATGATGGTTCGCGAAATCAAATGTATAATTAAGAATAAAAATGTCAAAAAAAGAGAAATGTATGCACTTTTTTACAATAATAATGAAAGATAGAGACATTATGTATTAATTATCTTTTTAATAATTTATTTCGATTGCACTTTTTAAAAAAAAAAATTGGGTCTATAATTACAATTAATTCTTTCTTTTTATTTTATTTTATTTAAATAGAAGAGTATATTCGTTATTTCATAACTTTTAATTGATTAAATGAATGAAAAGTACTTTTTGTGTAATAAAAAGTGAAAATAAAGGAGAAAATGTCAAAAAAAAATTGAGAAGCAAGGACGCTTTTGCACGACAACAATAAAAGGCAAGGACATATGTGCTGATTACCCTTAAAAGGAAACCTTAGAAAAAGAGAACCAGAATTAAAAAAATAAATAAAAAATAAAGAAGAAAAGGAGAGATTCACATCTCCCCCAAATAATCTCTCTAAAAGGTATTTCTCTGTATTATATTTATGTATTTCTCAATACATATATGAATATGCGAAGTCGATTTGATTTTTTTCTTTCGCCTTTTCTTTTTCCTAGCTGTGATAGGTTGTTGAATTGTGTATTATGTTGAATCGAGAATCCTAGAGGTAAAGATAGTTATATCGATAAAGAAAATTTCCTTGGAGTTGAATGCTAGGGGATTAGTTGTTTAGATTGGGTTCCTCTACTTGTGTTTGCGATTCCACTGATTTTGTTAGGGTTCCAGTGTTCTGTTATTGTTTGTTTGATTTGTTTATTTATTGGAGGTTTATGTGGCTGATCTCGTAATTTTGTGTTATTATTTGTTAGGGCATGTGTTGAGGTAATTTTTTTTTCCTAATTAATTTACTTAGATGTGGTGCTTAGATGTTGGACTATATTGATGATTTGTTGGTTAAGTTAGACGATGCCCGCTTCATTTGTTACCCGGGCATGCTCACGTAATTGCAAAAGGTTAGTCTAAAAAGTATTGTAAATATGGATTTGGTACTACATAATGAAACTGGAAGGTAACTGTAATTAGAGAGGTTTTTAAAAAATTAGCATGGTGGTTAAAATGATGATTTGGGAAGAGATTATGGGGAATTAAGTGAGCAGTGTAAATGGAGATTTGAAATTGGACACTTCTGTCATAGATAAGCTCTGTACGTAAGGTTGAATAATTTTGTTGGTGATATTTCTGAGTTGATTTTGTTTGACTATCAAGTCACTTCAAGTGTCTAGATGTATTATGTTGATTTAGTTTATTTTGTGGCAATGGCAGGCTATCAATTATCATAACCGAATTGCGGTGTTTTAATGTGTTGAACTTGTGCATTTATAAAGCATGACAATGAACCAACGGAACACTATTGATCTAGAACAAGGATGGGACTTTATGCAGCAAGGAATCACTAAGCTGAAGAACATTTTAGAAGGGCTTCCTGAGCCACAATTTAGTTCAGAGGACTATATGATGCTCTATACGTATGATCTTTTATACTCCATACTGTTAGTTTATTGTTGATATAATTGGTGATGATTATTTTGTGTACTGTTTCTTAGTTTCCTAAATCTTTTCTACAGGACAATTTATAACATGTGCACTCAAAAGCCCCCACATGACTATTCACAGCAATTGTATGACAAATACAGGGAATCGTTTGAAGAGTACATTACATCAACGGTTAGGCTGAGACCACTTCTTTCATTTGGTTGGCATACTGATGCAAACTGTACATTTCATATATTAAAATTTAGCTGAAGGCTGATGCTTTATCCATAATGACAACAGTGCACTTTGTAATGTTGTATTTCTTTTTCACTTCTCAGTTGTTGTTTTTGAAAAAAATCATTGCTTCTACTAATGTATTCAGGGCTGCAGTTTGTTTCTTAAATAGCTGACATGGGTCTCTAATGTCTCAAGTTTATTATATCTTGAGTTTATCATTGTTCACCCATAGCTCTTTTATTGTAATTCTTTGTGATGTTTATTCTTGAGATGCTCCTATCAAACTTTGTGGATTTGCCAGTATCATTGAAAGGCTAAAAAATTGATGAATTCTTTATTTTAATAACCTTTCAAAATCTTAGAGTTTGCGCCAGTATCATATTAATTCATCAGTTATATTCTCTAGCTAATGTCCACATGCATAAGAGTTTTTGAGAAACTGCTTCTGGGATGAAAGCTTTATATGTTGTGGTGTCTCATTAATGCTGTGTGTTTGTCGGTGGGGTGGGGTGGAGGTCCTTTTTTAACTTAAGTATGAGTATTGTGTGCACGTAAGTAGAAAGGCTATGCTGACGTTCCTCTTTTTAACTTAAATATGAGTATTGTGTGCACATAATTAGAAAGGCTATATGCTGGTGTTGCTCCGTTTAGATGCTTAATATAGCTCCACCATGCATCCTCCCCTTCGATGTGCCTCATCCCACCCCCTCTCTTTCCTCCATGACCGGTTTGAATGCCAAAAAACCATTGCAAATGAATACCTGGAGTGATCAACTTTTGGGAAACTCTGTAGCATCATTGTGTATTGCAGTTGAATATACGTCATATTCAAATTTGTTCTAAAGTTTAATTTTAATGCAGTCACTGATAAATGGCCTATATAATTTCTGGGATGAATTACTAGAACTGGAAAAGTAGGATCAGAGTACCAATCCTGTTAATATAATTTAACTCTATTTTATTGTTCGATCTCATGTCTAGTTTTAACATTCTATTTATCATTAGTCTTCTCTAAACATTTCATTTCATTTCCTTGCGTTTTATTTTCCATTTAGGTACTGCCTTCACTGAGAGAAAAACATGATGAATTCATGTTAAGGGAGCTTGTGAAACGGTGGTCAAACCATAAAATCATGGTCAGATGGCTCTCAAGATTCTTCCATTATCTTGATCGGTACTTCATTGCTAGGAGGTCACTTCCACCGCTCAAAGAAGTTGGTCTCACTTGCTTCAGAGACCTGGTAACTTTTGATTGTATACAATGTTGTTTTCTGGTTTATTAATCTTTATTTGTTTCTTTTTTGAATTTCGCTCACTGCCGGTCTGAAAAACTGGCAGTTGCCACCAAGTTGAAGCAGTTGGTCATTCCTTGGTTCTTTTTGTGTCTTGCATATTTTATTTTCTATATTTTGTCCTTTTTTCCGTTTCCTGTTTTCAGTTGTGTTTATAAGAAGTGTTGGATTCTAAATTCTAATTTCAGGTATACCTAGAGTTAAATGCAAAAGTAAGGGATGCTGTTATATCTCTGGTATGATATCTGTCAGTTCTACAATTGTTCTCCATTCTGTTTCCATTTTCTGTTCAGTTGGTCAACAATTTTCTTCTACTAGATTGATCAAGAGCGAGAAGGAGAGCAAATTGATCGTGCTTTATTGAAGAATGTGTTAGATATATTTGTTGAAATTGGAATGGGGCAGATGGAGCATTATGAGAACGATTTCGAAGCAGCACTGCTCGATGACACTGCAGCTTATTATTCTCGGAAGGCTTCAAACTGGATATTAGAGGATTCATGCCCAGACTATATGTTAAAAGTAAATACTCCTTTTCATTTTAACAACACCCCCCCCCCCCCCCCCACACCACCACCACCACCCACACACAAACAAAGAAAAATAAAATTATAAGGGAAAAGAAATATGACACATGTACACACAATTGGAAAGGAGGAGGAAAGGTTTCTAATGGAAATTTACTTGCTTCATGGTTTATATTAATCTTCTTGCAATCCAGGCTGAGGAATGTTTAAAGCGGGAAAAGGACAGGGTTTCTCATTATCTTCATTCAAGTAGTGAGACTAAGTTGCTCGAGGTTTGTTCCTGCTCTTAAAAGTGGGTGATGTTTTGGTGGAGCATCCGGATTTGTTTAAGAGATTTGAGGGTTGGTTTCTGTAATATATACTAATCTATTTGAATTATCTCATCTTGATCATACATTGTTTTGTTCCTGTAGAAAGTACAGCATGAGTTGTTATCAGTTTATGCCACCCAACTGCTGGAGAAGGAGCACTCTGGTTGTCATTCATTGCTTAGGGATGATAAGGTACACATGCTTCTGCTGCTGCTACTGCTAGTAGTGAAGCTATTTTATTTGATTTTAATCCGTTGAAGTTCATCCATATTTTTTGGTCCGCAGATAGAGGACTTGTCAAGAATGTATAGGCTCTTCTCCAAAATACCTCGAGGCTTAGAACCTGTTGCTAATATATTTAAGCAGGTTGTGATATGCTTCAGTCTTTTAAAAGCCAACCGTTATTTTTCAAGTTCTCTGTTTCTAATATATAATGGCATCTTGAGTGCAGCATGTTACTGCTGAAGGTACAGCATTGGTTAAACAAGCAGAGGATGCTGCTAGCAACAAGAAGGTTTTTAATTTCATTTTCTGTTAACTGATATTTCTTATATTTATTTATTTATTTATTATTATTATTATTATTACATTCTATATTTTTAAGAGTGTATTTCTGTGGGAAATAAATCTGATGTAAATCTGGTTCTGTAAAGATTAAAGTTTATTATCTGCTATTCACTTGTAGAAAATAATGTCTAATATATTTGTTGAAGTTAGCACTACAATTGGGTCATTAACATGTGGCAGGTACAGTTGTTAATCAATCATATATGATGACAAAGTGGGGGAAAGTATTATAATTGTGTTGCTTTTTCTAATTGGCTTTTCTGGATGGTTAATTCTACAGAAGAAACCAATTTTTCATGTTTATTCAAACGATATAGCAAATAATGCTGAGAATTTAATTTTGTAAAGGAAAGGGAAATTAAAATACCATTTTTTGGAAACAACAGTGTGAAATAAGAAGCGGAAATTGTTATTTGCTAATTTTCTTATTGCATCTTTCTGAACTGGAAACAGAATGATGTAATCTGTTTCTTATATCCCAGCTAGTTCATTTTTACTCCATTCATGAAGAAAACTATCCTTGAGAAATTTAAGTTAAAAATTGGAAACACAATTCTTTTGGAAACAGCATAATGATGTCCATTGTTTTCCACTTCCCTCTACTGACTAAAATTTCTGGTAAATATTTTTTTCTTGTTTTTTGACGTTGTTTTGGAAAATGAATTTTTGAAGATCCTCCTAACGTAGCATTGAAATGTATCTTTTGCTGTATATATGGTCGGATTTTTGTCTATGTATCTGACATTAAGAGGTGTCTTGCAGGCAGAAAAGAGAGATGTCATCGGATTACAGGAACAGGTAAATGTTTTTCATGAGTCTTCCTTGTATTATAGTTATGTAGTGTTTAAATGACTTAATTCTTTGCATTCAGCTTTTTGTCAGGAAAGTAATCGAGCTCCATGACAAGTTCATGGCATATGTGAATGACTGTTTTCTAAATCAATCTCTCTTCCACAAGGTTAGAACTATTAAAAATACTGCACCATTTTTCCAATCATGTCCTTTGGCACCATAATTAACATGACTTCCTATTCTTATATATCCACACTAGGCCCTCAAGGAGGCCTTTGAAATCTTCTGCAACAAGGGCGTTGCTGGGAGTTCTAGTGCAGAACTTCTTGCTACATTTTGTGATAATATTCTCAAAAAGGGTGGCAGTGAAAAATTGAGTGATGAAGCCATCGAGGAGACTTTGGAAAAGGTGTGGTTCTAGTACAACTGTTTTATTGTGCTGTTACTATCTTCAATCTGCTGAAAGTTGAGGATGAGGCTCACTCTATTTATTTTGCAGGTTGTAAAGCTGCTTGCTTATATTAGTGATAAGGATCTATTTGCTGAATTCTATAGGTAATGTTCTAACTTATTGGTTGGTTTAGGCTTTCTTTGGTAAGAATGTAGTGAATTTAAAACACTACTGGTCACTGAACTTATAGCAGAATTTTTTATTGGTCGCTAAACTTCATTTTGTGTTACAAGTCAGTCACTAAATAAAAATTTGGTCGCTAAATTTATACATTTATTACTATTTGGTCATTTTGCATCTGTTTATTAGTTTGACTTGTGGAAAAGCTGACACACAAACTATTTGGCAAATAACTAGACTGCCACATCACCTTTTTATGTTAGCCAACTTAACGAACATGGATGTGGTGACCAAATTGTAACAAAGTTTAAATTCAACGGCCAACTTTCAACAAAAGGAAGTCTAGTGATCACCTGTGCATTTAACCCTCTATTAAGATGATTGTGGATTGATTTTATTGACAGGAAAAAACTTGCTCGGCGTCTATTATTTGACAAGAGTGCCAATGATGAGCATGAAAGAAGTATACTAACAAAGTTGAAGCAGCAATGTGGTGGTCAATTCACATCAAAAATGGAGGGAATGGTGAGCTCATAATATCTATATGCTGAATCATAGCTCTAATCGGACCTGATCTAAATATCACCCCTGTTTCTCCTGTTTCAACTATTCCAGGTCACAGATCTAACACTAGCAAGGGAAAATCAAACCAGCTTTGAAGAGTATCTTGGCAATAATCCAAATGCAAGTCCTGGGATTGATTTGACTGTTACTGTCTTGACTACTGGTTTCTGGCCAAGTTACAAGTCCTTTGATCTTAATCTCCCTGCTGAGATGGTACGGATGTATGCAAAGTCTCTTTGTAATGAAATGGATCATTTGACTGTCATATTTCTTTATTACTTTGAACTTCTGTCTTAGGTCAAGTGCGTTGAAGTATTTAGAGAGTTCTACCAGACGAAAACAAAACACAGAAAACTAACATGGATATATTCTTTGGGCACTTGTAACATCAACGGAAAATTTGAACCAAAAACTATAGAGCTGATCGTGACAACCTACCAGGTGATTTAATAACTATCTAATATTTTGTTTACTTTGCTGTCATGATTGATATTACTTAGTTATTGAAAGTTCTTTCCCTTTTTGTAGGCTGCTGCCCTGCTTCTGTTCAATTCCTCAGATAGATTGAGTTATCAGGAAATAATGACCCAGTTGAATCTATTAGACGATGATGTTGTTAGGCTGCTGCATTCCCTTTCATGCGCCAAGTATAAGATTCTTAACAAGGAGCCAAACACCAAAACAGTTTCTTCAACTGATGTTTTTGAATTCAACTCCAAATTTACTGATAAAATGAGAAGAATCAAGGTAATCATTCACCCCAACCCCCATTTCCCCAAAGCCAAATGGGAGAGGGTAAAAATTGCTGTTATAACTCAACTTATGGCTTAGGTTCATGTTAGTCACTGAACTTTATGTTTTCCAAAGTGGCTAATGAAGTTTGCGTTTAGCTTCTGTTTGATTGCTCATTTAAAATCTGTTAATTTTCTAAAGGAATGTCTGACTTGGACCTCCATGTTGACTTGAACTTCCACGTTGGACATTCTGTTAAAAAAATAAAAAATAAAAAATTAACTGACATTAACCGATTAAAACAAAAAGTGAACTTCATTTACCATTTGAAACAAAATAAAGTATGGTGAATAAGATGAAACATTGATAGCGCTTGAGTGACTGACAATGTTTTGATCTCGAGGGGAAAATGATAAGACGAAACAAAGTGAAATAGTTTCTAATGTTATTGTATTGTTTTCATGGACCATATCTGTTGGTAACTGTTGCTATGGTAGTGCAGATCCCTCTCCCTCCCGTCGATGAGAAGAAAAAGGTAATTGAAGACGTTGACAAGGACAGACGTTATGCCATTGATGCCTCAATTGTGCGGATAATGAAAAGTAGGAAAGTTTTAGGCTATCAGCAGTTGGTTATGGAGTGTGTTGAGCAATTGGGGCGCATGTTCAAGGTGACATGGGGACATATTTTTCTTCTAATTGACCAATTTATTTTGTTTTGAAAGATCTGATTAAATATAAATGTGCACTGTACAGCCTGATGTCAAAGCAATCAAGAAGAGGATTGAAGATTTGATCACTCGGGACTATCTGGAGAGGGACAAAGACAATCCGAACCTGTTCAAATACTTGGCTTGATTGAAGCAGGCGCTAAAACTTCGCATTCCAATCCCTCTGCATATCAGTGCAAAGAGGACGAGGACATTGATCAAGCTCAAACTAGTATAAAAGCTGCAAAACATCTCAAGTGACCTCTGGTTGCTTCAATGAAAGACTTGACAAAATTTACCCTAAAAATCCAACCACGATGAGTCCCACGGATCTTGTTTAAAAAGGTTTAATTATTTTCATTCTAGTATTCTTCCTTCCATCTTCGTAGTGCCATCCCTTGTATGTTTTCCCTGGACATTTTGCCTTTTGATTCAAGCGAAAAGCAGTTCCCAGTTTGTGTATGAGTTAGCATATTGCCATCTCAGATATTTTGTGCTACTTGTTGCTGAATGTATATTTTTTCTGCCTGGTTCATATTTAGCATTCAAGAAATTTCTTCGCCGTTTTATGGGTTATATCTGTTATGATTCATGTTTCTGGTTGAGAAAGATTTCTTAGAGCTTATGGAATCATATATTCATTTGTAATTTTGAGCAAAATAATAATGGTTAATCAGGTCCACCTCTGTAGCTGCGCCGTATTATGGGAAAGGAAAAGATGTATTCAAAAAAATTTCATGTCCGGTGAAGCGTCACCTGTAGGCTTTAATTTCTGGATTCACAAAGGCTTTATTGTCTTTCTGCTTATTTTCTGTTGTTGCCTTGTCAGCGTGCTCCAGGGCAGATTACGTCCATTTTGATTTGAGTTGTTCTTTGGGTTTGGATTTGAATGTCTCGATCCAGAAAAAAAAAAAAAAACCTTTTCTCAGGGGGTTGTATATTTAATTTGGATTACGATCGAGTAGTAGTGAGTGTGTAGGGTTTATTTGGAAATGGTGGCTGTGGAGAAAAGTAAGGGTGTGAATTTAAGGGGTAGAATTCCAGATAATCAAATTTAAGAGTTGAGAACTTGGGTACTATTTGAAGGTTGAGGAAACTCGAGCAAATTCTTGGTGGGGGGCAATTTTTTGCAGTGGTAAATAATTAATCAATAAAGCCATGAGTACTGGAAAATTTAATAGAATGTGTTCCGATGTTGACGAGGCAAAATGTGAGGGTGCTTTTTTTTTTTCAAAAAAAAATCTTTTTCTCACATCTTTCAATGATGTTGTACCATGTATTGTCTATAAGGATTTTTTTGTCAAAAAATTATTTACTTTTAGCGTGATTGATAATTAATAGAGTCCAAATCATGAACTAGCTCTCTTGGACCTGGATTCCTGCATAATGCTTCATCGGAGCTGGCTTGGCCAGCGATGTTGGTGCAGGGGCGGATTCAGGGAACCCAACTTTTGAGATTTTTTTATTTTTTATTTTTATATAAAGTTATGTTTGATATCGATTGAAATCAAAATCAAGATTAACAATTAATTTTAATAACATATTTCGTGAAATTCATAATTGTTTTAACTTTTATCAAAATTTACTAAAAGCTTGATTTTAATCCCACCAAATAGGGGCAAAATCACAATAAATTTGAATTCATCTCTTATTTCTTGCTCTCTTTTACCCTTTTCTTCACGCATTTTAACAAAATTTTAACAAATTTGTTTTTTTAAAATTTGTATATAATTCCTCTACAAATTATCACATTTACTATAAATCTTCACTTTCTAATCAAATTTTCAAGTAATTATAACTTAAATTTATATTTTCTCCAATCAAATTGTGTATATAGAATGTGTCTGAACTTATCATATTCAATTTGACTTATATTTAACGAATCGTGTTTATTTAATTGATTATTAGTTATATGTTTTTCCTTTCAATTACTTGAATTGATTGTTTGTATCAAATACATTATAAGACTTTTAAACATGAATATGCATTTATTTTTTATTTTTTTGTGATGAACAAAACATTAATAAAATGACTCTTCGAAATCAAATGGATGAAAATGATTAGAAAAATATTAATGAAGAAATGTTTTTTTTTTAATGTAAATTTGTTTCTAGTCAAGCATGAATTATTCAAAAATCAAGAACAAAATATTCGATTTGTATATGGTTTGATTGTGTCCCCATAACCTAAAATGTCTGCGTCCATCACTGTATTGGTGGATGCACAAGAAACGGGAGTTGCACACTTGCAGAGGCTGTTAGATTGGTACATTATTTAATGTTATTTAGCTTTATAAAAAAATTGTTAGGTTTGGCATCAATTCTAAATTTATGCCGTTCAAGGGATTTTGCAATTAATTTAGAGGCCAAAATTTGTCTCTATCAAGTCTATGATTGCGTGGATGCAAATCGCAATAACCATACTTTCATGATGTTTAGGTTAAAATCTGTAATAGGATTAATAGTGTGTAAATTACTGTCATTATAAAGTTTTCAAATTACATACTCAGTCAAATTTTATAAACCCTATATTTGTCAAACAATTAAGCTACTTTAACAGAAAAATTGCCCATCTACTTGACAGATGCAATATTGGCCGCAGATAATTGACTATTTTTTAAACAGTTCAATGATAGAATGTCATGTGACATTATGTTAAAGAAATGAACAAAATCTTCTAACGATGTAGCATGCTTGTCAAAATGTTACCTAAACTGTAATTGTCTGAACTAGGTGAAGTTGTACTTTTTTGCAAAATTTAACAAAAACCAATATTTTTCAATTCAACACAAATTTTCTCCATATTTGTGTAAATTGTTCAATAATAAAACGACAGCATTAAGGCCGAGAATGCAATACTCATGTTGAAATACTTCGAGAAGGATAAAATTGAGTGTTGTATTCACGACAATTCTGAATTGTCCATGTTTGACTACTGTTTATAAACTTTTTATAATCGATCAAATTACTTGTTATTTACACATTTCATAGGATCTACAATAACTGTATATTCATACTCAATTTCTACATGTTTATAATTTAAACTGTTTATATATACTTTCCGAACATATTAGGGTATAGAGAGTTTGGGCCCCGCCGGACGGACACCTCCATGGGAGGACCAAAGGGTTATAACATGATCTTGTCACGCACCCTCTTCCACATGGTGGAGTTACATATTAAATTGTTCAAAAATCAACCACATTTAGGTCTTATTTCTCTCTTTTTGACCGCTCAACTTTGTGATTTTTAATTTTTTTAGTGTTTTGAGATTTGGAAATAACTGAGACAATTAAACTATTTTTGGGTCCTACTTGCTGAGATCACCACTTCTAACCCTAAAGAGAGTGCTCCAAGAAATCTACAAATATAAAATTAACCAAAATGACATCACCATTAAGCATGTCTAATTTTGATTAGTGGTGTTAAGACGATGAGTTTCATGGACTAAACATCACATTAATCAAAGTGACATCACCTCTTTAATTGTTACTGCATTTTTTTTTTCATTTTTTTTTTTGCCCCCTTAAACATGGCAAAAAAAAAAAAAAAACTAAATAAATACAACATGCACCGCTCCACCCTTAACCCAAAAAAGTAAATAAATAAATAGAAGTAGAGATGAAGAAGAAAAGACGAAAAGATCGAAGGAAAACAAGTTTAAAAAAGGATAGCTTTTCAAGAAAAGCATAATTGATGTCGGATATTTATTTAAACATGCACATCGAAAATTAAACAAGTTTCAACAATCAAAAGTCGGATCACCTCTACGTTTAGTTAAAATATGTGATAGTAGGTATACCTTTGACGATTTCCATTGGTTGGGACGATTCTGAATATGACGTACCACGATCTAAACGTAATTAATTTGATTCATAAGATGATGCTACTACTTAGGTAGGTACACTGGGTATGAGACATGGTCCAAAGTGCAGGAAGCAGCAATGTTGAATCTTAGCTCTTAAGATATTTGGTGGAAAACTATTCTAACCCTTGCAATTTATATTTAATATACTAAAAGTCACATTAAATGAGAATCATTTTATGAATGAATTTAATCTGCGATTTACCTCCTTCATCAAGGCCGCCTAAGACAGGGCAGGTGGGGGCCGTCAAGGTTGCAATTCACCCTTTACAATTCAACATAATATTTTGTAGTAAGTGATTGATATATAAAATGTAATGTCTTTCATTAATCTATACAATATATTGACTATTTATTGTATAAAGCATTTAAATTGATGTTGAAAGACGATACAAGCGTATAATAGGCATAGAAGTCATGTACAAGTAACCAGTTACCAGCCTATGAAAACTTCTATTTTTATTTTATTTTTTTTTTTTTTGTTTACTTGTTTTTTGATGTGATGTCTGTGTATGAATTGAAAAAGTTGTTATAGTGGGTTAATGAGTTTTTTTAGACTTTTAGAAGAAACGCCAACTATTCATCAATCTTTCAATAATAAAGGAAAATAATAATTTTACAAGAGAATCTAAAAATAATGTGCATTGCACATTCAACAATCGTTGTGTGCAAAAACTTTGGTATACTTGTCTTGCATGTTTGATTAAGTGAATCACATGACTCTCAGCGATATTAAAAAAAAATAAAAATTATTTGTTGTGTTATCTAGTGTTAGCAATGAATGTACTAATGTTTTCAAGAGGTAGGAAATAAAACTTGTTTATTCCCCATATACTAGGGGGGGAACCGCATTCTTGATGGCCTCACCGTCATGTCCTGAGCCTTGGTGAAGGAGATAAATCGCAGGTTAGGCTTTCAAGGGTACAGGGTGGAAGACTTGCTTGTACACTTGTACTTACTCAAGGGTCAAATCCATATTTCAGGATTCGAACCCTTGATGCGGCAGCCTCAAGCAAAGCTGGAGTTTTTCCACCTTCTCCTTTTACCACTTGGAGATGTGTCATGGGGGCTATTCCCCATGTACTATGAAATATGAACACTTGCTCATGTTCCCCAAGCAAGTGGAATTAATAATGATCATTCTAGAAATTATATCTTCTTCTCAAAATTGCATCCTTTTATTGGTTTGTATATGCATGGTGGAGCTTCTCTTTTTGCAATCCACTAACTAATTGCATCAGCAAAGTGTCTCTTTTATTAATATTTATATATATTAGGCCTAGAACTATATTTTCAACAATAAAACATTGTTTATTTTGAATTTTGACAGTTTAATTTAGACAGAAATACGAATTGTATCACGGAATCGTCAAAAGGTGAAGAGATTTTAAAGAAAACTTGCATCTTAAAGAAGGAAAACGAGGCGCGACTTCAAAGGATCGTTTCTCCTGTAAGCCTGTCTGGAATGTTAAGCTGAACACACTTATTTAGTCTTCAAAATGACCCTTGTACGCAATTAAAGTTATAACATGTGCACAATTTTCATAAATGATTGCGTGCAAGACTTGAAATGTTTGCTTACATTGATACAATGTTAAAATATACATAATTTGTTGAGGACTAAGGCCAGCTTCCCAGGGGAGTACTACAAGATTCTTTCTTGATATTTTCAATTTTTGAGTTCTTTTGATGCTATAGTTGTTACAAGCACTACATTTTACTTCAACTTAGTATCATCAAATTTCATGGCAAGTTGCTAGGTTAGTGCTGTTTTTCAGACAAAATGTGTGATCATTGAAGCAGATATACATGATTTGTGGGCTCCTTTCCACTAAGAAAAAGCTCTTCAAAACAATGGAAGCCAGTGGTTTTCAATTCTCCTTTTGAAGAGCATTCGACAAGATAGACTAGACATTATTCAGTCAAAAAGCTTCCTTGATGATGGGTTAGGATTTAAAGTTGGGAAAAAATGAGGAAAAGCTCTGTATTACTGGTTCTCGTGTAGATGAAACATTTAGAACTACACAAGAATCCTTAGTTAAAGTAAGATTCCAATTCATCTCCTTTTGAGCTAGATTTTGAGAATAGTTGCTCTCCGATGAGCATAGTATGATGAAAGTTGTAAAAGTTGTAAGTTGTGTTCGGGGGCCTTAGCTAGTGTTTGTATTTTCTTCTCAATGAAGAAGTTTTTCTCCTTATCGTCTCACAGATCAAATTTAATTTATATTATTGTTGAGTCATGTTAGTATTGTGATATGGTTTTAGTGAGACATTCAAACATGGGGGTAGTGATGCTCCCTGATTTTCCCTCGTTATTACATGCTTTCTGATAGAAAGAACGGTAAAAGTGACAAAATTATGTTGGATTCTTACATACTTTTGCCCAGTGGCAAATCCAAGATATTAAGTCAGATAGGGCGGTCGTTGATGGCTACAATAATAAATTTGTTTATTAATATTTAATTAAATAAAAAAATTCAATCAATATATAAATGCACTGAAACGTGAAAAAATCATATACATTTGAAAATATAATCCAACACTATAAAATTACAAGAAAAAAAATATATTTTTCAATCATACATGTACGATCAAGTTTCAAGTTTTTTACGAACGCAAACGAAACAGTTTATACGTAAATCATGAATAAATGGTAAAGGCAAACTTCGAGTTTGGGCGAAGGTTATGCAAAATTTTGAAAATAATGATTTTTAAAACTAGAACTATTTTTGACATCAAAAGAAAAAAAAATACTTCTCCAACTTTTAAAAAATTAAAGAACAACACTTAGATTATTCAAATTTGAATTTTATAAAATAAATTAATAAAATCTAACAATAAAAGTATATATATCATAGAGTAATAATTTTTTTAATAAAAAAACATTTTGAAAACGAAAACTAATAATATAGAATTGTTTAGTTATTATTTATCGTATTAAAAAAATAAACAAAAGTAGAAAAGTAAAGAATTGAACCTCGTACCTCTATTGCACAAAATGATCCTTCTACCGTATGAGCTACACTTCTTTTGTTGAACATTGATACAATTTTAAATTAATACTTAGTTATTATTTACCGTGTTCAAAAATTGAAGGAGTGAATGTTGTTGAAGGGAATAGAACATATACCTCCTATTGCATAAAATAGTCCTTCTACCATATGAGCTACACTTCTATTGTTGTACTTTGGTTCAATTATTAATTAATATTTAGTTATTACTTACCGTGTTTAAAAATTGAAAGGAGAATGTTGATGAAGGGAATCGAAACTTAGGTATCTCACGTGGAAATACATCTTGTCTTCCAAATGATGTACACGGAATTTCTTTTAAGTTGTACAATAACATAGTCCCGCTTCTGCCCTTGTTTATTGTAAACATAAGACTCCCACAGACTTCAATTTGCTAATGAATCCCAACAGTCTTGAGTTGCCTGTCAGCCATTCTTCATAATTCCTAACAACAATACATTACCAACAACTTGCATCATGCTACACCCTATTTACAAGTTCTAAGCAGGCCCAGTCCTAGCCCAAGACAAACTAGGCCATTGTATTGGACCTAAAAAAAAATTTAGAAAATTACCTAAAACCCTTATTTTCAAGATTACAATTCAAAAATAAGGAAGATAAAGTTTAAAATTCAAAAATCAGGTGGTAAATAGGATTATCAATTTAATTAATAAAAATTTAATGAAACCTTCATCTGCCTAATAACCCCATCCCGATTAATCCCAAACCTAGCCCCAACTCTCTCTCTCTCTACACTTCCTTCCTTCTCTCTCTAGTCTCTACCACCACTCTATCCATCCCCATCTAACCCCCTAGGGCGGAGCACAACCATATGAGAAAGCAGATGCCCGTAGCAGTTCGAACACTGGGTCCTGATAATGTCCTTGCGAACGTTCCAGAAGATGCCATCTGCTAACGGTTGAGTGGTGGAGGTGCGGAGGAGCTCACCGCCGTCAAGCCACACTCTGGCAATTCGATCAAACTGGGAACCATTAGAGACGACGCTTAGGTGGAGTGTCACGTTGGACCAAATGCACTTCACCGAAGGGGAGTAATAAGCTGTGGCCGATGGTGGTGTAGAAGTCGTGGGAGTGTGCATGATGGTGTCAAACTATCAAATGGCATAGGGCGTGTTATTTCAAAGTATTGTTGGTATGAATATGATTTTTTGTCATTTTGAGATGATAATTGTGTTTGGTAAAGTGGTATCGTATTGGTGGTTGTGGTGGTGTAGCTACGGCAGAGGAAGAGGAAATTTGATATAAAAAGGTTACAAAGAAGAGAATGAGAGGCAGAGGAAACATTTTCCGGTGGTGGCCGAGGAGGAAGAATTTATTTTAAGCTCCGAGATTTTGAGATTTACAAATATATAAATGGATGAATCAAATCACTTCAATGAACGTCGACATTGATTTCAACCTCTCTTTTTGTCAAATATAAAAATTCAATGTCAAACTATTACCATTAGATAAACGCTGACCGGAGGGTGGAGATAGTGGTCTGGAAAAGCTTACCTCCGACGTTGAGCTTGATGCAGTCGCCGCCACCGGGTTGGGTGGCAAAAGTATTGTTGGAAATTTCGCCCTCCATGTACAGTTGTTACAGAGAGCTTATCGCTTGGGACCAGTTCGGGATTTGGGAATTGAATATGGAAAAATCCGTCGCTACAAATTACAGTTCGAGGATTTTTAAATTACATAATTTGATATTATTTGTTGAATCAAGCACATTTTAGCCATAATTTATGTTAACTGTGACTGGTTGTAATCAATTTTGTGTTAATTATGACCGATTGTGACTAGTTGTTAACGGAGACACGACTCGTGTCTCCATGTCGCACGGAGACACGGGCGTGTCTCCGTGATCGATTGTATCTGGTTTTTAACGGAGACACGATCGTCTCCGTGCTTAATTGTGACCGATTTGAATGGTATTATGGTTGTGATCGATTGTGACCAATTCTATGTCGGGTGTGTGGTTTTCAGTTTTTAATCTGGAAATTTTTTGGAAGGTAAGTTGAGGTGGGTTCGTGGGGTGGTGTGATTTTCAGATTTGAATTTCTGGAATTTTTTGGTGGGGTGGTTTGATTTTCATATTTGATTTTCTGAGAATTTTTCAGTGGAGTGGGGTGGGGTGGGGTGGGGTGGGGTGTGATTTTCATATTTGAATTTCTAGAAATTTTTAATTGTGGGTGGGGTCAGGGGTGGCCGTGTGGGGGTGAAGTGGGGATATATATATATATATATATATATATATATATATATATATATATATATATAGCATCTGAATTTTGAAATAATTTAACAAGTTTGTTAATTTTGAAATGTAATTTTAATAGGCAGAATTTATGTATTGTTCCCAAAAATTTAATAGTCATATAAAAATTTATAAATCAATTTTTATGAAAGTTAAAAATAAATTATTTATTTTAAAAATGTTCATCTCATCTATATTTAAGAGCATCGTAACAATTTATTGCTTAGGGCCTCATAATTCTAAGGACCGGCCCAGGTTCTAAGAAGTCACTTATTGACATGACATACATCATCATCCAAAGTTAACCAGATTAAAATATGTCTTACTATATATATAACGATTCTAATATTCAAATTCCAAGTTAGGATTGATTTTTGCGAATTCAAGGCTCTTTTTGCCTTGAAGCTTGTTGGTGACATAGTGCTTGCTGTACTCTCCATGGTTGTATCTTCTATACTTGCAAGGGTTGTTTTCATTCACAAGTTCTTGCATCGGTCCAAGTTCTATTTCATAACTCGGAGCATAAAATGTGACAATGGAGAGTCTGTCTTTTTCTTTATGAGTCACCGCTCTATGCTCCACACTCTTGTATCGACCATTTGTTAGAACCTATAGAAAATGAAGGGAAAAAAGGAATTAGCATAGCCTATTAAAAATTGCATCATTCGTCCACGAGTAAAAAGTTGGTCATTAACCTTCCATTATAATTGTAAAACTAGTCCATAGAAATGGAACCGTTGGAATCTCAATTAAATCATATCGTGGCGCTCAGTTAACCATATTCCACTTCAAGTTTTAGGACACCAGCCCAAGTAAAAAATAAAATCTAGCTTCATAAAGTTGAACATATGAGAGTCATGTAAAGTTCTAACGAGATTTGGACTTTCTCATCATTGGAGACTTTATACGACTATTTATAATGACTCGCTTGATCTTATATATTTATAAGGTTAGGACTAAATTTAAACCGATGGTACAATATTCCTGCAAAAATAAAGAAAATATCTAAAAGATCTGATACCTCAATGGTGTCACCAATATTGATAATTAGAGCATTAGAAATTGGCTGAACTGGGATCCAAGAATTGTCTTTTAGGATTTGAAGGCCAACTGAATTTCCCTTTCCTTGTTGTAAAACAGTAAGGGCACTTCCATCAGAATGGGGACTTAAGCCCAAAACAAGGTCTGGCCTAGGGCATGCCGGATAGTAGTTCATTCTAACTGCTTGCACAGCAACACCAAACATTTCCTCGAAAATGTCATCGTTAAGGTCGAGACTGATCAATATGTACTTCAGTAAATTCTTGCACAGTTTTCGAATCTCTCTCGAGTATTCGTCCACAGTTCCACTGTAGAATCACGAGGTAAAAATGTCACGGGCTTCATTCAATTCTCGAAATGAGAATATATATATATATGTCAACAAGTAGAGGTGGGGTCGATACAGCTTAAAATAAAGAAGGTGAGAGTAAGGTGGGTGGAATATGTTTTGCCTAGACCCCAGTTTAGGTTTCAGCTCATAAAAGTAATATGATCTCGATAAAATACGTCAAGAGAGGTGTACAAGAACATCAAACCCTTTAGATCTTTCGGTAGATTGAACCGAATGAAGTTATTAAACTTGATTTATATAGCTGATCTCGAATTTGAGAAAATGATTTAATTTATTACTTTATTCAAGTCCCCCGCACCCTAAAACAAGTACGCATTAAGGGGGGAAGTTTTTAGCACAATAACCTGAAATTTGATGGCTTAGTTGGCCATAATTTTGGGTTCCTAAGGTAGCGAGGCTCCAAACCAAGAGCAAACATGTTGCACCAATCCAACTTCTGGTCTTCTGAGAAAACAAAAGCCTGACCATATCCTTGTACAGTCCCAGGAATCATAGGATACTTTTGTTTCTCCTCTAAAGGCATCGAGAAAAACTCGAGAGCCACCTTCTCTATACTCTCTAGCAGCTCCAAATCAATTCCATGGTTTATCACCTGCCATTAGAGTCATCTTCTTATTCAGAACCGTCCCAACTAGGGACTGGCACCACAGGGTAAATGCTATGCAGCCCGCCCGGAGCAATCGATGGTAAAAATCTATCAAAAGTTAAGAAAAAGTACGTGATCAATTAAGTCTAATACCTGAAAGAAGCCCCATTCTTGACAAGCAACTGTCAGCTTCAAGACTTCATTCAAGAATTCATCCTTATTGCCTTTAAAGAGTTTTGACAAATCAATAACTGGGATATTGTTGCTCAAAGACACATCTTTGTCGAATTTAGGCCGTTCAGTCGTGTCCCGGATAAATCTTTCAGGAATACGTGATGATTTACTCTTTCTCAATTCTTGAACATCATCAATGTGGCCTATTTTGATATCAGAAACTGGGATTGGAGCCATTTTTTTACAGAGATTTAGAAATATAAACAATTTCGAAGGAAATGATAAATGCTGCTTAAGTTGCAGCTACTCAACTTGGACAGTGCTAAATATATATAGGCAAGAGCCCATACGTGTTTGAATGTGTGGTGGATCCAAATTGTTGCACTTTAAGAATATCAATAGTGCATGCACCCTAATTTAAATACCTAACATATCTTGCATTAATTGAGATTTGACTACATATAGAACTTGTACAAGTTGTCATAACCAAAAAGTCAAAACAAGAAAAAAAAATTGGGGGAAATCATTTTCATTTTTTTTTTCTTTTGCATTTAGATCCAACACTCACGTAGCAAAATCTCTGCAAAATCCATTTGAAGAAACCTTGGAAAACCCTTTTGCCTTGCAATTCAGCCTTCTGATGCGATTCTACTGCTGAGTGTGGAGGACATATTGCAATGGGAAGAAATATAGATTTGCAACAAGGAGAGAATGTAGGGAAAAAAAGACTAGAAGATATTGAAAGCTGTGGAGTTGATTTCAATGTGGGAAAGAGTTTTGTCTGTAGAAAATAATGAAGATTTTGGTGCAAAATCCGATGGTGAAATCATGTACATGAGGGCTCCTGAATTCAGTGTTCATGAGTCTAAAGAAGCAGCTCTCATATTATATGTATGTTTAATTACTCTCTCTTTTTATGGATTTTTGCCTTTTTGTTATATAAAATGGAAATTGAGATTAATTTGGATTTGGGTCTCTGTTTTTGCTACTTTATTTTTATCTTAATGTTCTTTAATATGTGTTGTCTTTTCCTCTGATCTTTCTTTCATGTTTCAATTTTCAATATATTTGTTGTTATATTATGCTAGATTTTGATGTTGTATTGATGAATTAATTAATCAAAGTTCAGTATCATTCATTTTCATCTTTTACATTTTGATGTTGTATTAATGAATTAATTAATTAAATTTTATTTCTAGCTTAATTGTTATGTTACTTCAAGAGATATTAGATTTTAAATTAGGGGTTTTGAATGTAAATCCCACTTGCTTGTGAACCTTCTACCATGTTGATATGTGTCAACGCTTTGTGTGCAATGGTTTACCTCAGAAAATTATCTGCATATGGGTGACTTGTGAACATGTGTTCTGTCGTCCCGATCGTTCTCAACAGTTGGGTAAAATAGGGATAGGCAAACTATCGTTCCCGACAGTTAGCCTCAGACATTCTCGACAATTGAGTAAATTTGGTACAGGTCAACTGTCGATCCCAACAGTTAGACGCAGTAATTCTCGGCAGATGGCTGCCTTATGAAATAATGTGAAGCAGATATGTTCTATTTCTTGTTAAATCTTTGTCACATGTCCTTTTACAGATTGTTTATGTTGCATTGTGTTAGTAGTTTCATGTCATTATATGATTAACATACATATGTTGATTACTATTTGTTTGTATCCGTGTGTATTGGCTTCGACATTTATGACATGTGATTAGCTGACCCTTTTCGCCTTCTTATTCATTGCAGAGTCCATGGAGTTCGAATTCTTGGTTCCAGAAAATGCAAGGTTGCGTGCACGCATATCCCAGCGAAGTAACCTCAAGTACATGCAAAGGGTGTTGGAGCACTTTGACGAACAGCAGTGCCACGACTTCCGCGAGTCATCCCTTGGCTTCTTGGCCGACGTTCCAGACATCCAATTCTCTGCCTAGCTCATCCAGACGATACTGTTATGTTTCAAACATTTGGGAGCAATTCATAAGTTGGAACTGCACATTGCTCCTCTTCTTCACGAATATGCGTGGAAGATAGTTTTGTAATGTTGATCCTGGTTAATAGCACACTAAACTTTGTATTTAAGTTTATTTAGAAATTGCTGTAATTTTATGAATTGTTTCAGACATTTCGTCACATATGGCAAACAGTGCATTATCCGTACATTAACATTGAATATCATCATTTTTGTTGCAGCGATTACTTTATGGTCCACTTAGATAACTATAGATTGTTTGAATTACGAGTCATAACGGATAGGTGGACCTCGTAAGTACGGCAATGAGAATTCAATCGTATATTATGAAAATAATGACATCGAGAAAAATAACTTATTACTTAAAATGTCCTTCGCGTCTACAACTTATCATGTAACAAATGCAATGGTAATTAATTATGGAGTAAATTGTAATTATAAATTTAGGTACACTTCAAGTACTGTTAACATCACACCAATTGTCCTGCATATAGTGTTAACATCACGCAGATTGCAGTTTCCTTATGAACCGATATGTACCAACTGAGCTCTTCGTCTTCGCGTATTTCAGCCGGAGGTATATTCAAGTTCGAGACTCTGAACTTGATTTCAATTTCACTGCGGGGGATCAACAATACTGAGTTTTTCCTTCAACCGTAAAGCAAGTCTGGCTCGACACTAAAATAGAAGTGGTTTTGTTCCCTCTCCACTTCCATTCGTCGTCCACATTTGCGAAATTTCCCTGTAAGAGATGATGAATCTCAAGTCATCACTCATACCTGAAATGTTGAGATTGCAACTGTAAGAAGTCTGAACAATCAATATATCGACATTGAATACCATCAAATGTGGAAAACTACTAATCAAGATTTTTAACAGTTCTCAAGTGTCGAAATCGACAATTGAATTGTGTATCCCGATAGTTTGTAAACTGTCGGTGCCCGACGGTTTGAAACACTATATTCAACCAGTTAAGTACGAACAATTCGGTTGGTTTCAAAACAGTTACTATAGAAATTTTTAGGAGGACATTAATGTTGAACATTAATGGTGATAATCAATTCTCATTCAACAACACAATGTCTTTTCAAAATAAATACATCAATACTCCATTAAATATGTAATCGATCACATTTAATGAACGATTCCAAATATTTTTACCATCAAAACAAATTTAAAAAAACCAAAGAAATCAACGAGTAATAGTTTATTATCACCATGTTATATTTAACATTTACGAAATAATGAATTAAGAGATGAAATTACAAACAATTTGTAATAACTAACCTCTTCAAATTGATGACCAATTAAATACTCATGTGTTCTTGAAGAATGAATGAAGAAGATGAGGTTCCTGGAAGAAACTATGTGTTAATGAAGGAAGATGTAGGACTTAGGGTTTGGGAACATTAATAGGTTTTGAATTTTTTTTACTTATTTTTTGGAAGAAAATACGTTTTTTTCTCTAAATGTACATATATAAAATGAATAAAATAATCAAAATGTAATCATCACATCAAATCATTAATGGTATTTCAATCAAGCATTAATTGCTCTTACAAAGGTAACATCAAGGGTAGTTTAGACCTTTCACAACAAAAAGTGACATTTTTGAACAAATTTAGTGCACATTCAAATTTTTTGTGCATTTTCAAATTTAGTGACATTTATGAAAATATCATTTAATTTATTTATGATTGTAGTAAACGTAATGCTTATTATCAAATAACAGAATTTATTAATATTTTAGCATTAGATTAGTTTAAGTGAATTCACCTTCACGTCTAAATTAATTATTAGAATGTGGCGAAAAACACTTATTTTTTATGTACTTTTTTTTTTTTATTAAGCTTGCTCCTAGTCTGCTTTAATTAAATGAACTTTGAAACTACTTAAATTAGTCTTAGCTTTAATTTCTCTCTGTTCTTTATTCTCATCAAGGGAAAGTGTATCAAACATACCATTAGGACATGTATTTTCTAGGCACTGCACGATTTGAGCTTCTTTTGTTGGAATATTTTAACAATTTGGGGTCACATGTAACATATTGAAATGTGTGTGCTATTATCTAAAGTAAATTAGTCAATTAAAGTGATCCACTGAAGATGAATTTTGACTAATGGGTATTGAATTTCGTGGAATTAAAGTGTAAAGACCGGAAATTTGTTTTAAATTGTTGAGGGGCCGATTTAAAATAAATGAAAGATAATGAATAGTCATTATCTTATGAATATATGGGTTATGGTCCCCATTTGAGTGGGTTCTTCAAGATTTCTACATCACCATCCATAGAAATCAAGATTGAAGTGAAGTTCACAAATCAAATTGGAAGATCGTGATCCTTTCAGGCTAACAATCTAATTATCATGGATTCAGGTATGTTTTATGTTTATGTTCATTTTCAGATTTCAATATGGAGATGGATCTATGGTTTTTTTATGTGAAAAAGATTTGAATAAAGTATATAAATTGATTATTCCTTTTCAATTTTCTATCAAGTGGTATCAGAGCCCTCCATAATTGAAATCTTGAGAAATTGGAATTTTAAGATTCTGAATTCTATGGATTATTGGATCACTATGTTATCAAGAATTATAGTATGTTATTATGGTTTTGATTATGTTATAATATTGTTATTTGATTTTTCATGTTATATTATGGAATTCTAACATATTATGTTAAGAATCAAAGATTTGAGTATGTTGTAATATGATTTTTGTATATTATTACATGGATATAGCATGATATTATAAAAATATACGATTTTCTTCAAAATTCGAATTTTTTGGAATTGAGTTTTTGGATCTGTTAAAATTATATAGAAATATCAGTTTTAAAAAAAATTAAAAAAAAAACTGGTCCGACTGCTGTACAGCAGCCGATTCTACTGCTGTTACAGCAGCAGCCGGCAGCAGCGCCGGGCGCTGCTGTTTCAGCGCCGACCAGCAGCGCCCGACGGTTGCTGCGGCGTGAGGGAGGAAGGCTCCCCCCTCACCGGGGCTGGCGGCGCCAGAAGAATATAATAAATGGCCTTTAAAGTTTTTTTTCGATTATGGGAGATGAAGGGGCATTTTCTTCCATTAAAATTTTGGTTTTGGAATATTTGGAGGCGGGGGTATGGGCTGCAAATTAGAGTTTCTTAAGCCCCTGCTTGCAATTTAAAATTTGGGTTAAATTTTAAAAATCAGTCCATAAAGTTTAAAGTTAATCCTAATTGGGCCTTAAGGTTATGGGTTTTAATAAATCAGCCCCTAAAGTTCTGAATTTAATTATTAAGCTCCTGAATGTTCATAATTGGTTTAGTTTGGCCCTTAAAGTTCTGCATAATTGATTTTTTAAATCCTAAACTTTCCAATTATTAACATTTAGCCCCTAAAGTTTTGAATAATTAATTTTTGGGTCCCTAATATTTTCAATAATTATTTTTTGACCCATAAAGTTTTGAATTAATTAATTTCGATCCCTAAAGTATTGAATTATTAACCCTTAGGCCCTTAAAGTTTCAAAATAAATAAAATTAAGTATTCTACTTATCAAATTATGGTATAAAGGACTCAATTGAGTTTATAATATTCAAAAGTGAATTGATTGAAGCAATATGTTGTCAAAGCAACCTCTTTTGTGAAAATTAATTAACTTAGAATATTAGAATGAATTCGTGTGTATAATTGTTCATGCGGATATTAACCGGCCCAAATGAAGGTTAATATTTGGCCGAATTTGATACACACTTGTGGTGATAAACATGTGACAATTATAAGGTTTCCATGTGAATAATAAATCAATCCAAAGATGGATTTATTATTTGACAGGATTTATTGTCAATGTTTGATCACTACACCAAGAGTACCACTTACAGTTAATATTATTGTCCAAAGACTTGATATTAATGATGTGCTAGGTATCTTGAGATGGGATTTACCATGATTTGAATTAATTGATTATTGAATCTTAATACTGATGTGAGCATAATTCTTCCATTTTCTTTCTACAGCTAATTCATCTGCTACTACCATATCTTCTAATATCAACTCTATTCCCGAGCTCAATGGGTCAAACTTCAAGGATTGGAAAGAGAGCGTATTAATTGTTCTCAGCTGCATGGATCTAGACTTTGCGCTCCGGATTGAGCAACCCACTCCTCTGACGGATGAAAGTTCATCTGATGAAAAGAGGAACTTTGAGAAATGGGAACGCTCTAATCGCATGAGTCTGATGATCATTAAGCGCGGCATTCTGGAAGCCTTTCGAGGCGCAGTATCTGAAGAAGTGACTAATGCTAATGATTTCCTTACCGAAATTGAGAAACGTTTTGCGAAAAACGATAAGATTGAAACAAGCACGCTTTTGCAAAGTTTGATTTCAATAAAGTATAAAGGCAAAGGAAACGTAAGGGAGTACATCATGGAGATGTCTCACATTGGTTCAAAGCTAAAGGCACTAAAGCTCGAGCTGTCTGATGACTTGCTCGTACATCTGATATTGATATCGCTTCCTGCACAATTCAATCAATTTAAGGTTAGTTATAACTGCCAAAAGGAGAAATGGTCTCTAAATGAGCTCATTTTATATTGTGTGCAAGAGGAAGAAATGTTGAAGCAAGATAGAATTGAAAATGTTCACTTGGCAAGCACTTCTAAAGATAAGGGCAAGAAAAGAAAGAAGGAATTTCAAGCTGCTCCTAAGGGTTCAGCACAAAAGAAACAGCAAGAGGACAACAAAGAGGCATGTTTCTTTTGCAAAAATACTGGACATGTGAAGAAGAATTGTACCAAATATCTCGTATGGCTTGCAAAGAAAGGTACAAATCTTACTTTGGTCTGTTCTAAAGTTAATTTAGCTTTAGTACCTAGAAATACTTGGTGGTTAGATTCTGGTGCTATTACTCATATAAGTATTTCTATGCAGGGATGCCTGAGCTACCGAAAGTCAAATGATGGTGAAAGATACATCTATGTTGGTGATGGCAAGTCGGTGGAAGTTGATGTAATAGACATTTTTAGGTTATTGTTGGGAACTGGTCATTATTTGAATTTGAAAGACACTAAAGTTGTACCGTCTTTTAGATGGAATTTGGTTTATGTTTCTTTGTTGGACAAATTTGGTTATTGTTGTTCATTTGGAAACAATCAGTTTAGTCTTTCTTTAAATTCTAATATTATTGGTACTGGTTTATTATCTACATTTGATAACCTCTACTTGCTTGATACTGTTACATCATATAATGAAAACCTGCATGTGGAAACACGTGGTACTAAACGCAAATTAAATAAAGAAAATTCAGCAAAATTATGGCACAAGCGCTTAGGTTACATCTCTAAATCTAGAGTTGAACGGCTTGTGTCAGATGGTATTTTGGACTCCCTTGATTTCATAGATTTTGATGTATATATTGAATGTATCAAGGGAAAACAGACCAAAACAAAAGGATTATGTGCTAACAGAACTTCGGATGTCTTAGAATTGATACACACAGATATTTGTGGTCCATTCCCTATGGCTTCTTGGAATGGTCAACAATATTTTATATCATTCATAGATGATTACTCACGTTATGGGTACCTATATCTTATTCATGAAAAGTCTGAGTCGCTGGACATGTTCAAAGTGTTTAAAACTGAGGTTGAGAACCAACTCAACAAAAGGATAAAAAGCGTTAGGTCTGAACGTGGTGGTGAGTACTACGGCAGAAATGATAGTTCAGGTGAACAATATCCAGGACCATTTGCTAAATACCTAGAGGAATGTGGACTTGTCTCATAATACACCATGCCAAGGATGCCTAGCATGAATGGTGTAGTTGAAAGATGAAACAGAACTCTTAAAGATATTATAAGGAGTATGATTAGCCATTATACTTTACCAAAATCACTCTGGGGAGAAGCATAGCATGAATGGTGTAGCTGAAAGACGAAACAGAACTCTTAAGGATATGGTAAGGAGTACGATTAGTCATTCTACTTTACCAAAATCACTCTGGGAAGAAGCATTAAAGACTGAATAGAGTACCAACTAAGGCTGCTGCCAAAACTCCTTATGAACTCTGGATAGGTAAAAAGCCTAGTCTAAAGCATTTTCATATTTGGGGATGTCCAGCTGAGGCTAGGCCTTATAGGCCACATGAAAAGAAATTGGACTAAAAAATAGTAAGCAGCTACTTTATTGGTTATTCTGAGCGATCAAGGGGCTATAAATTTTATGATCCCACAACTAAGTCAATTTTTGAAAGGGAACTACAACATTTTTTGAGAATGTTGAGTTTGGGGGGAGAAATAAGGTTAGAGACATTGTCTTTGAGGAAGAAGTTGAGGATACTATTACTTTTGACAATGTACAAGTTCCTATACCTGTCATTGATCAAGAAGTATATCCAGAACCTCAACAAGACAATGTTGAAGAACCTCTCATCCAAAATGAGGTAATTATTCCAGAAGTTCAAACTCAACAACCTCAAGAACCAATACATTTAAGGAGATCCACGGGAGAAAGGAAAAATGCTATTTCGGATGATTTTATAGTATTTCTCCATGAACATAAGGAAAATAATGGATTGATGGAAGATGATCCAATCAACTTCCGTCAGGCCATGCAGGGTTCAAAATCTCAAAAGTGGATTGATGCCATGAATGATGAGTATAAGTCTATGCAAGACAATAAAGTTTGGGATCTTGTCCCATTACCAGAAGGTGCGAAACTCATTGGTTGCAAATGGATATTTAAAACCAAAAGGGATTCGAATGGTAATGTGGAAAGATAAAAGGCTCGTCTTGTAGCTAAAGACTTTACTCAAAAGGAAGGTATTGACTACAAAGAGACTTTCCCTCCAATTTCAACGAAAGACTCTTTCAGGACAATCATGGCACTTGTTGCGCATTTTGATCTTGAACTACATCAGATGGATGTTAAAACGACGTTCCTCAATGGTGACATTAATGAAACGATTTATATGGTGCAACTAGAAAACTATGTGTCAGGAGACCCAAAGAATATGGTTTGCAAATTAAAGAAATCCATTTATGGGCTCAAGCAAGCTTCCCGTCAATGGTACCACAAATTTCATCAAGTAATTATCTCATTTGGTTTCGAGATGAATGCATGATTGTGTGTATCACAAGTTCAGTGGGAGTAATCATATTTTCGTGGTTTTGTATGTTGATAACATACTGCTCGCCACTAATGATATAGGCATGTTGCACGAAACCAAGAGATTTCTATCAAGGAATTTTGAGATGAAAGATCTTGGTGACGCCTCTTTTGTATTAGGAATTCAGATATATCGGGATCGCTCTCAAGGTATTCTTAGATTGTCACAAAAGGGTTATATCGATAAAGTACTTAAGAGGTTTGGCATGTAGGACAGTAAATCAGGTGACACCCTTGTCGTTAAGGGAGACAAATTTAGTCTCAAACAATGCCCGCATGACCTTGAAGTTAAAGAAATGCAGAAGATTCCCTATGCATCAGCTGTTGGGAGTCTTATGTATGCTCAAGTTTGCACATGTCCAGATATAGCATTCATTGTTAGAATGCTAGGCAGATATTTAAGTAACACTGGAATGGATCATTGGATAGCAGCCAAAAGGGTTATGAGATATTTGAAGAGAACAAATGATTACATGCTCACCTATATCAGATCGGATCAATTAGATATCATAGGATACTCCAATTCTGATTTTGCTGGATGCCAAAACAGTAGGAAATCCACATCAGGCTATATTTATCTGTTAGCTGGAGGAGCTATTTCCTGGAGGAGTGCTAAGCAGACACTCATAGCTTCTTCTACCATGGCATAAGAATTTGTAGCATGCTATGAGGCATCTAATCATGGAATATGGCTGCGGAATTTTGTCACTAGGCTGCGTATTCTGAATGGCGTAAAAAGACCACTAAAGTTATATTGTGACAATAACTCAGCAATTCTATATTCTAATAACAACAGGAGTTCATCTAAGTCAAAACACATTGACATCAAGTTCCTGATTGTGAAGGAAAGAGTACAGAGTGGACATATTTTCATAGAGCATATTAGGACAAACTCCATGATTGCGGATCCGCTTACTAAGGGATTGACACCCAAGGTCTTTCATGAGCACATTGCTCATATGGGTGTTGTATATCATGAGGATATCAAGTTTTAGTGGGAGTTAGTATTTTCATTGCTTTATGTTTTGGACACATTTGTGTATTTGGATATTGTTCTGTACAGAAATAAAGTATTCAGTTCATTACACTCTGTTATTATGTTCAGTACCGATATCACTTAAGAAATAAGGTTGGACCAGTTGGAAATAGACATATTTGGGTCACATAATACGTAATTTTCATGCTACACTCACATGATTGATCTATGTCATTTGGTTATATGGGTGTACATGGCCATTGATGGATTTAGTCACGTTAAATGTGACTAAAATCGCTTTGATCCTATATCAATATGATCGATGGACGAGATTGTTTGAAATACCCGTAATAATAATAATAATAATAATAATAATAATAATAATAATAATAATAATAATAATAATAATAATAATAATAATAATTTTGAGCTCATAAAGTTGTGCACATTTGAAAGGTTACACATATGGCCCAGTGGGAGATTGTTGGAATATTTTAACAATTTGGGGCCATATGTAACATATTGAAATGTGTGTGCTATTATCTAAAGTAAATTAGTCAATTAAAGTGATCCACTGAAGATGAATTTTGACTAATGGGTATTGAATTTCGTGGAATTAAAGTGTAAAGACCGGAAATTTGTTTTAAATTGTTGAGGGGCCGATTTAAAATAAATGAAAGATAATGAATAGTCATTATCTTATGAATATATGGGTTATGGTCCCCATTTGAGTGGGTTTTTCAAGATTTCTACATCCCCATCCATAGAAATCAAGATTGAAGTGAAGTTCACAAATCAAATTGGAAGATCGTGATCCTTTCAGGCTAACAATCTAATTATCATAGATTCAGGTATGTTTTATGTTTATGTTCATTTTCAGATTTTAATATGGAGATGGATCTAGGGTTTTTTATGTGAAAATGATTTGAATAAAGTATATAGATTGATTATTCATTTTCAATTTTCTATCATCTTTTTCTCTTCGGGTGTATTTGAGCTACATTATTTTGAAAAAGATGTATTCTGCAATAGTAGATTGATGGAGAATGTGTGGTTGAAAAAGAAGGAAACGTTATTGATGTGATAAAAATATTATTTTATTGAAAAATGTGTTGTTAAAAATGAGTAAAAGAATGAGAATGAAAATTTTAATGTGGCTCAAACAGAGACTTAATATAGTTCACATTACCGAACAAGCAATTAGACAAGATTTTCACTTATTTCTCTTTTTTAATCATATCTGGTGCTAACTGTCTCAAAGATTGCATGTCCAAACCATTCTCGCTAGACTCGAAAAACATAGTTGAGTTTGGACCAACTTAATTTATAAACTTGCCAATGTTTGTTACATATGCACAATGACTAGTCACTTCATGTTTGTTTGTAGTGAAAATTGAAAGGTGGATGAAGATTTGGATGTCTAAAGGGGAATCGAGAAATGGAATCAAATTTGAACGTAAAGTAACATATCACAAGACACAGGTACAAGTTGATTGTCTGTTCGTAATTTGAGAGGGAAGTGAGTGGTATAGTAAGCGGTCTTTTCTCCATTTCAATTTGGTGTCTCCATTTATGCAGACCACTTCAAGTGATATTGTTTTTGTCACCCATCTGAACCCCCACCCCCACCCCTACCCCTATGCATGCAAAACTAACTTGGAAATGGAAACTAAACACTATGTAGAATTAGGGTTTTAATTTCCTCTAAACTCTGTTGGGGACGTCTTTCAATGTTCGTCTTGAAAGATGGTCGGATTATTTTTACTTCTGAAACTCATCTAGGCTATGTTTGTTTCCAATTCTTAGAAAAATTGTGACCGTTGAAGCCGTCTTTTTTTACCATATTGTGTGATGGTGGATCCCATTTTTTTTTTCTTAAACTAGTTAGTCGCACGTGCAATGCACGTGCTATTGGTGTAGTTGGCTACTCCATAGCGTGATCTTCAAAAAAAGAAACTCGCAAGTATTTTGTAATTATATTGAAACAAAATGAAATATATGTTGGCAGTTACACGAATGTTTAGTCATTTTTGTTGGCAATTACACGAATGGCTAACGGGTGATTTTGCAGCCACGATCGAGCACTTGTGATTAATTCTACATATTGATCAAGCTTCAGTCAAAACAACAAGCTTTGAACTGCAAATGATTCAACAAAAATGGGTTAGAGATTTGTAGAACATCCCATGACCATTTTTCTTTCAACCACAAGAACATTAATAGCAAGATAAAGAAAATTAAGCATAATAATTACATGACCAAATTGAGGCTATGAATCTAGTCCGAGTTTCACAACCTGACATATCAGCATGTAACTTTTAGGTGTATAGTTTATTAAGACATGAAGAACATAGAGCATTTGATAAGGGAAAATCAAACTTGGCTAGGAAGATTGGCATATGTCAAATCTTCACACAACCAATCAAGTAACTATTCTGGACTTTGATTCAAAGCAACAGGTTTGTTGCAGACTCATTCATATTCACCCGTTAGATGAATCAATATCTTGAGAATTCAGATAAATCCCAAGATGATTGAACGTATCACTTCTAATACAATAATTAGCACACTTTACATGCTAATCCACAAGATCTTCCACTAATCTACATATTATATAAACTGACTTTAAACTGATTATCATTATATATGGAGAAAAAGTGTTATGAACACATCCTGCAATGACAGGTCACAATTGACTTCAAGGATAATTAGCTAAAAAAGAAAAAGCAACATTCTTAAATTACTCGGTGAGATAGAAAAGTGATGCAGTTGATTTAAATAAGCCATAAATAAGTCTCTAACAGTTTCTATCAATATCAGTCTTTAAAGTCGGAAATTATGGAAAGTGGTTAAAATAAAAGTTCCCCTCTTTTTTCAGTTTCAAATCAGGCTTTGAATGAGTAAAAATGATGTTTACCGAGGAAGAACTGGAGTGCAATCATCCGAGTATTGTACGATTCACAATGGCTGCATTTCTGACCAATTATGTGGAATTAAACCTCTGGTGTGTCATTGCAATCATTGCACATAATCCAAACCTGCGAAATTTGATCATATCAGATGAAGTTCAGTGCATTGTGACACACTTGGTAAGTTAGATTAGACCCCCGAACTTTTGGGCTGCCAGAGACAGTGACAGCAAGAACGACCTAGTCCTCAGATACCATAGTTGTGGGAGCTTCACTGGAACCACCACCCATGATGCCACCTACTAATCGACCAGGAAGACTCAAGACACCCCGAACTACTCCTTTGCCAGCCCCTTGTTGTGCTACACCTATCATTTGCTTGTCTTCATCAGAAAATCCCAACATGCGAACCATAAGATCAAGAACCTGAAAAAATTAAAATGTGTAACTAACAATTTCTAAGAGGAACAGAAATAAGTTCCTTGCTATTCTAGCAAAGTGTGTTCCATCATTTGATTCATTATTCAAGCATTTAGTTTGGACGTTGTATTCTTTAAAACATCCTTCTTTTTATACAAGTGGGGTAGGATAGAATTTTAGGCGGTTAAACAAAGTTATATAAGAGGGTTACAATTATCATGGACAAAAAACATAAAATATTTGCATCCTCGTGTTTTCAAAGCTATCTATCAAATGCATATTGATAACCATCATGCTCATACGTTGACCTTCATGAATCATTTAGATGTATGGAGCACCATACCTCTTTGCTGTGGTTTTTCTGGAAGCAAGTCACCAGTAATTTGATTACGATGCACTTGCCATTGAGACCATTCATTAAAACTTCACAGTGAAACTAAATTTAAGGGAAGCGCAAAATACATAAACTGGCCAAAAACATATCTGTGAATATTTGTAAAATTGCAAACATTAACGGTGCAGCAGAGTACATATCACAATTCACTCCAGTACAAACTGGCAAAACAAGACAGATCCATGATGAGGTCTATTGTGATGCCAAACTCATGGAAATCCAATAGCTTAAGGCAATCACAACAAAGCATTGAGAATTAAGCACGAAGGTTAGAAAACTCTCTTTGTTTTGCAGGTAATAGAAACTGACGCCTTACCACTTGGTTATACTCCATAGTCATGTTTTGGATGGTAGGGAAAGGGATAAGATTAACCTACCAAATAAGTTCCCTCCCCAGTTAAAGTCCTTTCATTTGATTGGAATTTTGGCTTTATCCTAGTTATGCATTATTTCTATCTCATCCACTAATCGTATTTTTAATTTCAGCACAACGATTTTTGCCTAGCCTAGCCTATTCTTTCTTTTTTATTCTAATACCTTTTCATATACGAAGCCTACATATTTTTACATCTAGGATTTACATATGGAACATACATCACTATCAAGAGAATTTCTTGTTAGTTATGTTAGATCTATATATATGAAAGAGAGTACAATAATTATGTACTTGAATTATCAAATACAATGATCAAATAATACATTTTGATTAAACAATAATATTAGTAAAATGTTGGAAAGTCTTTGAAGGATTCCTGTGAAAAGTTTCATTGACACCTAATTCATGTTGAACAGACCTTGTTGTTTAGCCTCACTGAAGACATAATGAACTTCATAGGAATGCACATCAAAAGCTCAAAACATGGCCATAGTACATTAAAGAGATGAACAGAGGCCTCTGTAAAAAGTACTCAAATGATTAATGATATGTCACAGTTAAATAACGGTCATCTCCCAGTAAAGCCAAAGCGATGACCAAGAACTTTAAAGAAAAAAGATATATAAACCATCAATTTCATAGTTCTGCTCTCACTTAAAATCGACATATTTTTCTTTGAAAACCAGTGCAATGACAAAAACAAAACGACAAAATGTCAACCTGAACTATTTAGACATAAACAGAGACATGTCACATTCATCTGGAAGTTATTCAATGTTCTGATCTCATATAATAAACTGAAAATGAAGGAAGACTAACCAGCAGACAAGAAATTCAGAATTCATGGACATTCTATTAACGAAAAAGATCTTAAATAATGCTAACATCCTGATATAAGGCTAAACATCTTAGCCTCAGAATGCTCAAGGAGTGAGAAAGATATTTCACGCTTTTAAAATTCAGTAAACTATTCTTTAAAGTTTAACTAAAAAATATGATTTTATATCTACTTTAGGTTTCAGCACCTGCACGTTGCTCCAGCAACATAAATTTGTAACAGAAAAGTACAATCAATAAAACCCAAAAAAATCAAATCCTTCCATCAATTACTGATGCGAAAACACACTTAATTTAGATTCTAAATGATGGGCATAAATCTTATAAATGTAGAAAAATTAAGAAGCATTAAGAGATGACCACTTCAACAAACACTAAAATAGTTTAAAACAATAAAAATCATCAAAATACCTAGTAAATTACTACATCAAAACAACCAACGAAACAATTGTCAACAAGCTATAGCCTTCGAAGAATGAAGTCTCATCTGAGCAGTATACCATTTTCCATAGCCAAAGTACTTCTAAAATCGCATTGGATATCCTTATATCATCAATAGAATAAACCCATCTTTTGGAACTAATTACTACTGATAACTATAAATCAAGGAATGTAAGGAATCAAAATATTTGAACATACTTTAGTAGCTTGACATGAACTTTCTAACCTCTTAAATTAAAAGAAAAGCGAACTCAAATGCTCCTTTGCTGCTTTATCTCGGTAATATAAGAGCTATGCATGCCAAAATAACACCAACCTTGGGGTGTTGAGCACCTACATCATATCAATAAAGACATCAATTACCATGATGTTTCATAGACCTATATTATTTTCGTGCAGAATATCACTCTTCTTCAGTGTTGCAGCCAACATTTACTCTGCATCAGTAAAATTTCCGTAGAAGGAAAATTCATATTCAAGTTAGGAGGACATAATAGGATAAACCTTTAAATGAAAAGTTATAGAAAAAAACTACATTACCCATATGAATTTCAAGCTGTCCTAAAGAACAGTTAGCAGCTACTACAACTTCAATTTCAGAATAGAACACCCAGAATAACTTGAAATTCATACCCTCGCAAAAGGAAAAAAACAACTCCAGCACAAGAAATAACTAAAACTTTTAGAATCGCGCCCCAACAAAATTGAAAGCAAACTATAATAAAAAATTGAAAAAAAAAAAGTTAAGGTTTCACCAAGAACTAAGGCACTGAAACAAAAAGAAGAAAAATGAAACACGGGAAGAATAAAACGAACGGAAATATGCAAAAACAAAAATGGGCAAAACCTCACACCCAACATCCAAAAAAATGCAGCCCGAAATAGCAGTTGTTGTTCGAAACATGCGTTTCTCCTTGCTGCAACAGAGATAAAATTTGAGATCTATATGAATTTACGTATACGTGTATTCAAATTCTACGATGAAATAATTGAATTTGAAGTTTAATAAAACCTGTCAAGACGGAGACACAGTCGTCGTCTCGCACGAAGACACCGTCCGTGCCTCCGTGCGAAAACGGAGAGACAATCATCACCGGTAGTCTAGCAAAAACTGATTTATGCACCGGAACAAAAAATGGATTGTTCATAAAAAAAAATCACAGAAGAAAGAGTGTGGAAAGTTGCGTGTGTCAGATGAAAGATTGAAAGCGTGTAGAGAGGGGAAAGCAAAAGGCAGAAAAAACAAATTGATAAAAAAATCTTCTCTCACTCGACTTATACGGCTTGGTTAGCCGGCTGAATCGAAATGGCTCAGCTTAGATGGCCAAACGGCTTAGCTACAGTATACATCCAAACTGGCTCTTTTTATATAGGTAGAGAAAAAGGGTCAAAAAAACTCATTCTTTTTTGAAATTATTGTCAAACAAATAGCTTAGCCACATTTATTGTCAGTACGTAAAAATGTGATTTATAATCAATTTCTCTATGTCGCTCACTATATATGGAAAATGTGGCCTCTTAGAGCATATCCAATAAGTTCTTTAAAAGTGAACTCTCTATCATAAAAAGTCAACATTTAAAATTATGATCCAATAAGTTCTTTAGTATATACAAAGAATATTCAAGGAAATAATATACTAGTTTGGAGGGACGCTAGTGAAAATAAGAGATAGGTAAAAATAATAAATACATATTGAGAGTGGTAAAATTAAATGATAAAGATAAAAATATTGTTGAAGTATTTAAAAAATTTACTGTCTAAATTTATAAATACTATCTAAATTGTAAAATATACGTTATATAAAAATAGATAATCTCTTAGTAATGCTCTTATAATTGTTCAAATTAGTGACGAAAAATGTACACGAAAGAGAAAATTACGAAAGGGTGTTTCGTAATGTCATCACGGCGTTATTTCCTGTACTGCATGTGAATTATCTTGGTCCAATTAATATTATTATGACTATCGACAGGGCATGTTTTTTGTTCTGCAAATTGTACGAGGAAAAAAAAATCTCTACACTGAATAAAATCATACAGAATCTCGAATTCTTTATCCCCTAACATCAATCACCATGCCCACAAACAAAAGATAAAACTTATTTCGATGTCTTACATGTTATCGAACTGAATGTCAAACCAATTTCGACTTTCATTATGTAAATTCCAAAACCTAGGAAATTGAAAATCAATTTTAGTTATTCCATTTAAACGGTGGATAGTGAGCACTCAGAATATTCTCAAACCAATTTTTCAACTGTTCTGACTCCAGCGAGTAGATTGTATTAGTGCTAAGGTTTTAATTAATTGCGAAAATTAACTAAAATATTAAAACATGAACGTTGGATGTTACTTGATAAACCTCAAAGGGCAATATAAACGGGCCCCTATGACACAGGTCAAACAATCCAATTAATCAAATGATAAAAAATAAAATAATCTCAATTTTGTGATTTCGTAAAATTAATATATAACAATCAAAAGAAATCTAAAAACAGTTCTCTCGTTTTTTTCTTCTTAGTTTTGACTTGTTGTAAAAGTGGAATTAAACTCTCTGATATTGACTTTATCGTCACTTCATGAGTCGCAACTACCACTTGGATTAATGAATCACAATTTCTTAATTGGAAGTTGATTTAGGAGTGTGTTTGCTAAAGTTTAAAAGAAGTAAAAGTTGGTAACATTTTTATTTTCAAATGCAAACATCACTTCTCTTCTATGTTGAGTGAAAGATTAGAGCTAAATCATTGTTATTGCATTACTGGGCCAGATACATCGGCCCGTGAGGAATAGGTAATGGGCTGGACCAGATAAAGAGGAATATGTACGAGGCCCACATAAAAGGGCGGAATGAACGAAGTGTTGGACATCAAAATGGTGTTGTTATATAATGCCCCGTTTAAGTGGACTAAAATTTGAGAGTAATGGGTCAGGCATTTCGTCGAGCAACTGGAAGGATCGGCAGCTCGGGAGTCGATACCACGCCTTCAGTGTCGTCGAAGATCAAGAAACCCATTAGTGAAAACCCACCAGCGGTTCCTAGTGTAAAGGTTCCCATTAATGACGTTGATTCTGGTAAATGTTTTGTACATTAATTTCCAGGATTATTTATTTATTTTTTAATTTGATGCTTATGTTATGTACGGTAGAATTCTTAATTTGTTTATCGTATTTCTCAATTTTTTGGATAATTTAAATGCTTGTGTATGGGGTAATATTTAGTATGAGTGTACTGTTAAATTATACAAGGTCAATTCATACTGTTTGGACCCATAAAGTGAGAAGGTAAAAATCATGATTTGAAAGTGGCCCTTCTACAAGCTTAAGCTGGGATTAACATGGTATAGAGCTTAAAAGGCTTAAATGAGCAATTTTATCCGCATAATGCTAAAAGATTAGTTGGATAACAATTAACAACTAAGGAGCTCTTTTATGATAGTGTTTTTTACTTGTTTTTATTGCTTTGTGTATTAAACAATGTAGTAGATGGTCACCATGGAAATAAGCATAGAAATGTTTGGATACTGTTAAAAACATAAATTCAGAGGCATTTATGAATGAGTGATGTAGACTGAATTTATGTTTCTGGTGGAAAATTTATCTTCTCTGTTTTCTCTCATAATAACGTAGAGGATGCAGCTAGAGTGAATGCAGAAAATGTCCTTGAAGAGCGAGATCCGGGATATGATGCTATGCTTAGTCAAATGGTGGGTAGAATTCAATCAAAGTCTGGAGGAAAGTCTGAGATGGGTCAGGTGTGTTTTTTAAGGTGGTTAACATTAAAGCTTTTAAAGTTCATAAACAAATTATCCTGATAAATCTGCTATACTAAATTTTTGATACCTGAATGTGCCGTTTCAATGCATAGTTCCTTTAAATTGAATCATGAGGAGCTTTTCTTTGATTTGATGGCGTTTGCTTATAATGTTTCCCGTATAGGCATAGTATAAACAACTATGGCAAGGCACTCGTGTGTGATTCATTAAAACCTTTGAAGTCATTATTTTACTAATATTGCAATGCTTTTTCCTCCTTCATAAATTCACTTATAAGGTCTTGGTCAATTATTCGCAAGAAGCTAGTTTAATTACTGAGAAATATTTGATTGGCTTGTGACAATTTTTCCATCTTCATTAACTAGTCAAGACTTGGGAGGATACCTTGTGCTATCGAGATTGTCTGATCAAGGAGAAAATTCGTCAGGCGGCAGTAGATCAATGTATAAATGGCTAGATGGCACCCTGCTTGCTTCATTTTTGAGAAAGCCTGACAGTTCTTGTACCATGATGCTATTTGTTTTCTGCTACTCATTGTAGTTTAATATAAAGTCGTTACTTAGCCCTTGAGCCCCATATCTTGATTGTAAAAAAGTAATTTTTTCTAGAAAATGTGTGGTTAAAATCTTTGGGTTTATGTGCAAAATTATTTTATTGGGAAAATTTGTGGTTAAAAATGGGTTTTAAAACGGGGCTCAAACATAGGCTTACTATTTTTCATAGCCAGTCTCAATCTCAAACCCGTGTGATGGAGGTTGCGATATGTTGATATCGAGTGTAAAATTTTGTGAAATCTCGACATAAATCCTAATGGCTTATACACTTAATGTTTGTCCGCACAAGTTTGCAATCAGTTGTGTATATTACAGATGTTGAATTGGAATGGTCTAAACAGAGTTTTTTCTAAACTAAGCCTTGTTCTTAACAAATTTGAGGTTGGCTATACAAATCTTTCTTGCCATTCCGTGCTGATGCTGAATTTGAATGATTTGAGTCGTTCGGCTATTTTTGTTTATATCAAGCGAATCTATTATTGACCCTGAGCTATTTTCACAGGCCTCTTTGGTGGAGAAGTACAAAAGGCCTATGCCTAAACTAAGGAATACGACACCAGATTCCAGCAGATATGAGGCAAGACCTGCTCCTTCCGGAACGCTAAATGTGGCACAAATACGCCAAATCATCCTGCTGCACCAAGGCAAGGCTGATGATCATGATGGTCCTATGGATATTCCTCAAATTGCTGAGAGGTTCCACGTCGATGCTGCCCAAGTTCGAAGGATCATCCAGTTCACAGCACTTCCTCCAGAGGACAGTAGTAAAAGAAAAGACGACCAATGACCATAATATTCATATTTGAGCTTTGCTTTACAAATGAACCTTTTGCACGAGGAAATATCTTAGAAACTTTCGGATTGTACCATGCTGGCGATTGCGTTGTTTGTAGAAAATCGTGCTATAATATTGTAGTCCTAAAACCCATAATTGACAATGATTTTCTAGTTCTGTATAAGCTAATTTCAGTTCAAAGGATTAGAGAATGCTATCGAGTCATGTTCAGCAATCAGCACACCACACTTGTACGACATTGATTACCAATTACATGAATGCTAGTTAATCGCATTTTGAGATTAGCCCCTATTTGATGGGGATTAAAATTAGATTTTTAGTAAATTTTGATAAAAAAAAAAATGATGAGATACATATTTAAAATTAATTGATGACTTAGATTTAGATTTTAATTCCTACCAAAGTGGGGTTAAGTAATTGAATAATTTTCTAAGAATGTTTTGTTTAATTAAAAGAGCATTTTAAAACCCCAAGTGATTTCATTTATAAAAGGCAGAAGATGTATAAGAGTTTATGGCAACATAAGTGCTTAAATCACTGCAATGAGTATGCACGTTAACATTATGGGCCATAACTCGGCCCGGTTTTTTCGATGGTTGTCAAGCCCATTCTGTTACCCGAAAATCCTCTTCGTAGATCCCGTTCGTCTACGATACTCTTTGCAAAGCAAAACCCTCAAAAAATCCATGCTTTAGAGAGAGAATATATGGCGGTTTTAGAGAGGGCGGAGGGCTCGAGGTGAGGTGAGACGGCTGGACGAGATTAAGGGTAGAATTTTCTATACTTACAAATATATTGTCCCACATCGAAAATCATCAAAAATATTTCCCACTTTATATTACTTTTGCTGAGAGAGTTGACCGCCGGGTATAGCAACGCGTACCTGTAACCCAAGTGGGGGCATTAAGGCGACGGAAGGCTTGATGGCGGTGCCACCGCTTAACCGGTGGTGCTCTGTCTCCTTAGAGCAGTCGGGGAAATGGGTTCAGTCTGTTGTTAGCTCCTTTAAGAGGACCATTGGATGGTTTCTCTGCAGCTATTAAGTAATGACCGGCCCTGAAGTGTCGGCGCGCCCAGAACAATTCCTAGTCCCCCAGGGGTTATAAGGCTGGGCGTTAAGGTTCACATTGTATGTATATAATAGCTGACTTGGCAGAGCAGCTGCTGCTATTGGACCTATTAATAGACTGAACTTGTACTCTGGGGTGGCTGGGATTGCCTTCCGGTGGTGGTGCCGTCCTTCAACCGAACTTCGACCTTTTGTTTTTTGCATATATGTGCTTGAGAGATTTGTTGAAGGTCAAGGTGATTTTTTGTTGGGCATTTGATTTGGTATATATGTACATATAATGTGCTACTTTTAGGTTGTGGGAAGTGAACATGGAGGACTGCTTTGTAAATTGTAATGAACATCTTATTTTTTACTACTTGTCTATATGCCGTTCTCATGGTTTTATGCAGTTGACTATGTGAAGGATTTCTGGTGCATTTTGTAGCCTGTATCGACAAGTGAGAATGTCCTCAACCCACAGAACTAGTGAGGAAAAGTGAAGAATAAACATCGTTCATGTCAGTTGTCATGACTTTAAGATTGCAAAATTGCTACTCGTACACCGTCTTCTACACAACACTCTCATATGTGTGTGGGGCTCACATACATGTGAGAGGGTTGTTTATGAGATTGTGTATCAAGTGTGTAAGTGTAGTATTTCTTGAAAGACTGTAAACAAGTATTATCTCAACCCACTGGATTTTTAAACTCATATACTTTTTATTGTTTTCCTTATTAGGTAGTAATTGAATTTTGACGGTTTGAAAAGTGAAGATTTCAGCCAAAACTACGCAATACGTTCAGTTAATGACTCATTTGAATCGAGCATGCAAACATTACTTTTGTTGACATGTGGTTGATCATGACCTTAATGTTTTGATTATAACAAACAAGTTCATCTTGTTTACTAACAAATTGAATTGAATGTTTAAACTTTCAAAGTTATAAAGATTATTATTCACACTCAAATGAAGTATAAGTGAAGGTTAAACGAGCATTCAAGACAAATCATTCAAAATACAAGTCAAAGAGAGGCTCAAAGAGATCAAGAACATTGAAAATATAGTTATTTATCGAACCTCATTTATATATATAAAAGTAGAACTCGTCAATATTTAACAAGTGCATAAAGCTCAAGTATTTCTCATAAATTCATCATTTGCATAAATTATTTTGACATGAAAATGATCTTGAAAAAATGAACATTTGTAATATATCAAAAACTTTGAAAAATCATTTTCAAACGTCCCTCAAAAGATCACACTTCAACTTTCAATCAAAAAGTTATACACCGATTTTCAATCTCATATTGGGACAGATTTTTGACACGGAACATGATCTAATTTGAAAATTATTTCTGAAGTAAAGTTATAGCCCTTTGAGTTAGATTTCCAACCCACTTTGAATCACCTTAATCGGATATCGGGAGAAAAAGATACGAGCAAAATACTGAAAGATGTCCGGCGTAAACTATCGTATCGGACGTCCGGTAAAATCGATTTTTGGCCACAACGATCAAATTTTAACGGTCTTATTTTCTGACAAAAAATAACGGCTAAAATGACCGTTGGTTTTTTACCGAACGTCCGGTAAGAGTCGTCCGGTACGACATAAATTTGATAGATTTTCATCTATAAATACTTACTCTCTTTACATTCAATTTGTACGACTTTGGAGAAAAAATTGAGAGGGTTATTTATTGAAAATCTTTGAGCTTAACTTGGTTTTAAATTCTATCTCATTTACAAAGAATTCTTAATTGATTCAAACTTGTTTTATCCATTTCATCAAGAATTAAATTTTGCAAAGAAACTTTTCAATCTCATCTATTTTCAAACTCTTGATAAAAGTTTTTTTTGTCAACACTTGTATTGAAGTGTAAATCTCTCCTCATACTTAACTTGTGTTATTTTGTTAAGAGAGATTATTGGTTGAAAACTTTGATAACAATACAAATTATTTCATCATCCATCTTTTATCAAAGTGTACAACATCAACACTTGAGCTTAATTCATTTGCTATCTATTAAAGTGTTTGCCTCTTTTTTTCTTGTACTCAACCTTGATTTTATCATTCAATAAGAAGAGAAGATTTGTATAGTAAAATTCATTTATAGTGTGGGTCAGTTGTAGTCCCTTAAAGATCAACATTATATAAGGTTTGGTGCGCCTTGTTGTAAGTCACCGTGTGGGTTATATCGAGGTCCCGTAAAGCTCGATAGTGTGGGTCGTGTTGAGGTCCCGGAAAGCTCAACGTTGCAAAGGATTGGTACTCCTTGTTGTAAGTTACCATTATAATACAAATTGGCATTGCTCGTGACGGAGGGCTTGGTAACGGGAACGTAGATCATTGCATTGGATCAAACCCCATTAAATCGGTTTGTTATCTTTACATTATTGCACTTTACTTTAAATTGCTATTTACATTGTGCAATATCATACTTGAATTAAGATAACATATTTGCATATTTACTTATTGTTTTATACTTTGCAATTATATCTTGTGTGTTGAATTGTTTTGAGACTAAGTGTCGAAAAAGTTTTGAAAACCAATTCACCTCCCTCTTGGTTAGTTATTCTTGAGCTAACAACTTTGAGCCCATATTTATTGTGAATAGATTACGGTCCTCTTTTGTGGGGTGGTTAGTATATAGCTAACATCTATTATCGACTTACATCGCGTTTTGAGTCTATTAAAGAGACTCAGAACTGATTGTATACCCCTTGGTATTCAACCGCTATTGAGCTACCAATTTCAAATGTAAAATCGCAAACACCCAACCCCGCCAATTCAACCACCTAATTCTACGAATATTCTTGAAGAAAAGGTGTTACTTGATATTAGAGTTTTCCTTAATCAAGAAGTTCGTAATGTAATATGTTTATTTATATATATTTTGAACATCTAGATTTTGAATTTATCAAGAAATGATCATTGGGGTAGAAAATTTCATGGAAAGAGGCCTTTCCCTTTCCTAGTGAGGCTATATCCCATTTCACAAATTCTACCATTGATCCAACATTATATGACACCAAGTTGGATGCTTTATCTCTTCCCTCAATTGTGGGCCTAATTATTCCTCTATTCATTCAAAAAAGGTTAAGACTAATGGGCCTGTCCAGCAAATATTTGTGTCAGGCCAATTATAGCTGCTGAGCCTATTATGGTATTTCCGTAGCCCAAGTGCTACAACCATAATATGACTACCAATTCCAAATGTAAATAGGAAAAAATTTATGAGTCAAGTATTATCTTTTATAAAATCAAAAATCAGGTCCCAATGTTTAAATTTACAAAATTCAGAGTTTTCCATAAATTAATTAATTACATTTTACAATTAATCTATTAAATTAAATATTTAATTGTAATATAATATAATTGACCCACCACACTCCACCTCCACCACCCCCGCTGCTCCGGCGACAGCTCCGGTCGCACTTAATTCCGACGACTATTCCGATGACCGTTTTGCCGCCACTGAATTCCGGTAACTGCTTCGATTTCGAGGTCACAGATATCTTATTAAATAGTTAAAAATTTAATTTTCGGTCACAACTTATTAAATTAATTGGTCACAGATTATTTTGAGGTCACAATTGAAAAAATTTATAGGTCACAGATTTTTAATTGATCACAAATGAAGAAAATTTGTTGGTCACAGATATATTTTGAGTCACAGATTAACAAATTTTAAGGTCACGGTTTAATAGTTAGCTACATAAAACTATATAGTTGGTCACATACACCTAAACATGTCCCCCAATCTCACTACACCACAAAAACTTGGTCACAGATCGATATAGTTGGTCACATATACCGAAACACTCCGTCCCCCAATCCCAAAACACCAACTACTTGGTCACAGATCGACCAAATAGTTGGTCACAGAAACTCTTCGTCCCATCCGCCCGACGCCGTCGCGATCTCCATCACCCCGACCAACACTATCGACAACCCACAACAGTCACACACAGAGATCCAGCCACACCACACACAGTCCACAGATCCGTCACACCACAACTTAAAAACCACCGCAAAATCAAAATCAAAAAATCACTACACCACTATTTGCAAAATGTGCAAATCACCATATGAGAATGTGCAAATCACCATTTTCATTTTCAAAAAATCATCACAATGTGCAAATCACTAATAACAACAAGATCTAACAACAACAACAAAATCACAATGTGTCGGATCGTCGCCACAGCAACGTCGCTGTAATGCTGCTGTGGCGGCAGCGACAGCAATAAAGCTGTTGTCGGTGCAATGGGCGAAGCTGTTCAGCGTCACAACGAAGCTACTGTCGGCTCAACAGCGTCGCTGTGACGTTGCTAAGCCGGCAGCAGTGGGAGGGGAACCACAGCAGGGGGAAGGAAAGGGAAGAGGAGAAAGAGAGGGGAAGGAAAGAGAGGGGGAAGAGGCGGGGAGAGAGACGAGAGTGGTGAGAAATTATTTCTTAGGGTTTTAAATGGAAATTAATTTTTTTAAAATAAAAATGAAAATTATTTAATTAAAATAATAAAAAAAACCTAATAAATTTTTTTAAAAAAGAGGGAAAACCTGATTTTTAAAAAGTCCAAACTTAATATCTGGTTTAGTATAATTTCCTCGTGTAAATAACATCACCCCAATTATAGCATTTCACTACCTAATTCTACTTCATATATTCATTAAAAAGCCAATTTTTTTCTCTGACGCAAATATTAAGAATTAATTTTCACTAAATTCAAGTAAAGTACGTGAGTTTTTTTGTGAATCGCTCGATTCATTACTATATTTGATGCATTTTTATCGTTCAAAGAATCGATTACGTAAGTTCTCGTGTTCTAATTCTTATCTCAAGTTTAATAATGATGATGCATTCATCTTGTCAATATCCCTAGATCAGAGAATAATTCTCCTTCTTTTGTTTTCTTTTGAATGGAATTGATTCTCAATTTCAAATTTCTTAGCTTTATTCCCAAATTCTATGTATATTTCCCTTAATCCAATCATTTTAATCCAAAGTTAAGCGTAAACGTAATGATGGAATACCAAATTATTTGTCTTAATGGCATCATTTTTTGCTTATATTCCCTTTATAGACTAAAGCAAAAACCTTTATTTTTCTTAACTTGGAAAAATTTTAATCAATCCCTAAGCAAATACTTTTAGAAAGAAGTAACTTTTTCCATGCCAATGAAATTTATGTAGCATATTTTACTAATATTGGAGAACAAGTTCACAGGGGCCATTATTAATGAATTAGGTATGTAGTGAAATAATTTTAATTAAGAAAGATGATACTTTGTTAGAAGAAATCCCATTCAATTAGTTGAAAATGTTGTTGAAGAAAGTACAAATACTACTATGAGAATATAAAGATTATTAAGTGTAATGGGAATCATGCATTTTAATATGCTAATTCTGGTTGGTAAGCACCATCTATTGATCTTCAAAGAAATATAAACAACCCTTATTCTTGTAAAACCTAAAGAATGTTCTAAAGATTGTTCGAGCATGTAATGTAGATTTTATAAAGTAATATTGTACGTGCTTAATTATCCAATCGTATTATTCGATATTGACGTTAACATTTACGTGACACGTTTATACACATCACAATCAAGAGTATCAAATGTGTTATCAATTGATTGAGATAGATTACGAGTTTTTCTAGATGATGACAAAGTTTATGATTTGATAGTTTGATTACACGTATTACGAATATCTAGGTTTTGAATTTATCAAGAAGTAATCACATTCATATACCATTCTACAAATTCTACTTCATCCAACACTACAATAAAGCATGTTGGTAAAGGTTCTTTGAATAACCTAGCAAATGTCTTTTGAACAAACATTGTATGAACATATTAAGAAACATAGAAATTGATGTGGCTCCACAAATTAACATTATATGGGACACAAAGAATCGGGAATGTTCCATATGGCTACCACATATTGGTTTTGTTATAATCCCTTTACTTTTGGTCCTATCAAATGTCCGAAGTAATCGAAATTTTGAACGCTTCCATTTAATGAAATGACATTATGACTTTCTATGGATGTTCCATCATAAGATGTTCTAACCACACAACACACACACACACACACACAAAAGTGTGAGTTTAGGTGGGCTTCTAAACCCCCCCCCCCCCCCCCACACACACAAAAGCGCTCCCTCCCCTATTGTGAGGGGGATGTGTACAATAAACTTTATTGTTTTTTTATTCCGTCACAATTTTGTTAGCATTGAGAACTATCCTCTTTTTGTTTGAGTTATACAACATTTGAGGTTTCGAATCGGGTTATGGAGATAAGTCGGAAGATTTCTATTAAACCACTCTCTCCATTTTTATTGTATATGAAATAATGCTCACTTTGTTGTTTGCTTTCTTGTTTCTTGTATAGAGTTTGAATCTTAAATGTCTGCATTTTAATTTAATATTTTTAATAATGCCTCAACTATATATAATAACTTAAGATTTAATTATACAAATTGAGAAGAAAATTAATTAGGTTTGTAGTGAAATACTTTAATTAAGAAAGAGGATGCTTTGTTAGAAGAAATTCCATTTAATTAGTTAAAAAAATGTTGTTGGAAAAAGTAAAAATACTAAAGGGAATATAAAAAAATCCTAATATTCCTAAACTAATTAAGTATTGAGAATCATGCATTTAGTATGCTAATTAGGGTTTTTTGATTGATCTCCAAAGAAATATTTGTTCTTGTAAAACCTAAAGAATGTTCTAAAGGACAAAATTTAGAATGTTAATTTGTAGGAAAATTAATCGGCAGGTTATATGGATTTTATAAATTAAATATTGAACGTGCCTAATTATTCCTTTACATTATTTGATATTAATGTTAATATATACGTGACACGTCTATACACACCACAATTAGGAGTATCTAATACGTCTTCAATTGATAGAGATAAATTATGAATTTTTCTAGATGATGATTAAGTAATTTATAATTTGATATTTTGATTTATTAGTCAGAGTTGAACGAGTGTTGCATGTTTTTTCGAAACATTTTATAAATGTTGTGAAAGTAATATTTGATCATCCGTTTACTCTTTCGATTTAAATATGAAAAAAATGCAAGCACCTGAAAATAAATCTTAATTATTATACATGCACCTAAATAATGAAGCACACACTTAAATGTTGGTATAAGAATTACAACTAAATGCATAAATGAAGATGAATGACAAATACAATATATGAATTAACGTAAATGTTATTTAATACAAGGGAATATATATGTGACAATAAATGCTGAATCATTTATATTAAATGAATATAATTTAATTTTCGATTAATGGAAACTCGATGTTAATTAGTATACATGGACGTGAATAATGAATTGAATGTGAATCTAATTAATATTTAATGTTAATTAATTGAGAATTAGTAACAATGGTTGAATGTGAACATTAAATTCTAATTAATAATCATTAAATGAAATGTTAATTAATTGAGAATTAATTATAGTATTTATTACAATTTGTAAATTAAATATATATTGAAAAACAAAAAGTAAAGTATCATTAAAATAATTGAATTGTAGCAAGAGTATAATCGTCCAAAAAATTATTTTCAATAATATTTAATATATTATAGATACATGATGCGAATATCTAAATTTTGACTTTATCAACAAATGATTGCATTCACATGGGCTTTTAGAAAGAGACCCTTCCATTTCCTAGTGAGTCTATATTAGAGCGGTAAATGAATTAAATATGGATCGGATATTTACATATCTGATCCGATAAGAATAATTATCCGATTTGAACTGAAAATCCAATGAATATTTGATTGTTAAATGGGAACAATACAAAACTCCTACATATAAAAATCACATTTCAAAACTAACATACTCCCTAAAATATTTCATAAATCAGATAATAAATCAAATTATTAAATATATAATTATATTATAATATACATTTATTCTCTCTCTACATTAATTGACATATTGATATTATAACCCCACCCCAGAAATCTCCAAAAGTTCAAATCTCTTTACACTCCCCACCCTAACGGACCCAACCTCCACCCTACCTCCCTGTAGAAAACTCCAAAAATTAAAAATATTCTCTCTACAAAAGCTTTCTCTCTATACACATTTACTGACACAAATAATTTTACAGATGGTGAAGGTAGTGATGAGGTGTCACTCTGTTAGAAAATAGATTTGCGTTGTGACAGTAATGGTGCATTACAGGTGATAAAAGTGTATTGGAGTTAATCCCCCACTCCACCCCAGGCCACCTCATAAATCTCCAGAAATTCAAATCTATTTGCATTCCCTACCCCCAACAAACCTAATCCCCACCCTATAGATAACTCCAAAATTAAAAATGTTCTTTATCTCCACATACATTCTCTCTCTCTCTCTCTCTCTCTCTCTCTCTCTCTCTCTCTCTCTCTCTACACATTTACAAACACAAATAATTTTACAGGTGGTGGTGATGAGGTGGCACAATATTAGAAAATAGATTTGCCTAGTGGCGGTGATAGTGCATTGCAGGTGATAAAAGTGCATCAGAGTTTATCTATTTAATGGTGGTGGGGTGGTGATGTGGTAACAAAGTTTTTAAGTATTGTGTGGTAGTAGTAGTGTTGCATTTTAGTTGACTAGATTTGTGGCTAACTGCATTATATGTGACTAGATTTATTGATTGTGACCATACATGTGTTATCTGTAATTAATTGTGATCAGACCGTCTGTGACCAAGTCAGTCTAATTTGTGATTGTATGTAACCAAGTTACATGTATTATCTATGACTCATTGTGACCAAAATTTGTATTCAGCGTGACTATCTATGACCAAATCAGTCTAATTTGTGACTCACTGCTAATTTGGTCACAGACAGTCACAATGAAGACATAATTGGTCACAACTGATCACAATAAACACATATTTGATCACAAAAGAGTCACCACAAACAAATCTGCACACACCAAAGACCAACACCACAATCCACGACCACTCACCACAAACTCCACTCCAATGCACCACCACTACCACCTCCAACTCAAGTTTACCTACACCTCAAATCCACAACAACCATCACCATCAACACCACCACCACCACCAACAATTTTAGAAAACACAAGACTTTATTTTTATTTTTTTTAATTCTTAAATGGGTTTAATAATTATAAATTTTTTAACTTTGACTCTTTTATCCTAAATTTATTTATTTTAGTCACAAACAACATGCTATAAAAATATTTTACCAACTCAATTATCTAATAACAAATCGGATTGGATTGTTATCGGATCGAATTGACATGTATCCATATTTGATCCATTTAAGTAACGGGTTGTCGGATTTTAATCTTAATCGGATTATCGGACTAAAATGATAAATCAATCTATCATTAATTTCATCGAATTTGGATCAAAATCCAATCCATTAACGGCCATCCCACAAATTCTACTTCTAATCCAGATTTACAACAAAGCATGTTGGTAAAGGTTCTATGATTAGCCTAACAAATGCGTTTTAACGAACTCTGTATATGAACAAGTTAAGAAACATAGAAATTGACGGGCTGCACAAATTAACAATATGTAGGGACTTAAACAAGCCGGCCGATCCGGTTCACGATTCAAGTGAAAACGGATCAAGTTTTTTTTTCCCCTAGCCGAGCTGAAGCTCAGTCAAAAAAATGGGGCCCGCTCGGGCCTTTCCGAATCAAGCCGAACTATCTCTCTCTTTTCTTTTATTTTTTTTCTTTTTTTAAAAAGGTAGTTGTACAACTGCCTTTACAAGCAATTAGCTGTTTTATTTCCAAGACACGAGCCAAAATGGCTTGTGTTGGTGTGGCGGATACAAGCCGGTTTAGGCTTGGGTCAACACTAAAAAACGAGGCTCAGTTCTAACGAACCGACCCCTCGAGCTGGATTGACATCTCTAAACATGAGGCATCAAGGACTTCCCACTGGCTACCAAATATTGGGGAATAAATGTCTTGTTATTATAACTCAGCATTCACGTTATTCTCAATTTTCTTGACAAAAAAAAAAATATTACTATCTGGCACAGCTTTTGGAGAAGAGAAATTGATTTTTTATCCGTTAGATTCTGACACACGTGACACAAATTCTGCAGCTTCCTTTGAAATTATTACCATTGCCCACATAAATGGTAAAAAAAAAGCCATTTTTCACTTATTAAAAGTGTTCCCAGACGGGCTAATGCTCTTCTAAATTCCTTAAGAACCAAATTTCTTGTGATTTATATCCAAATACTGATAATTATTTTGACTTTTAAAAGTAATCCCAAGGCACATAAATAGTCGTGTATGCGACAATAAAAAATAATCAACTTAATGAGAGATTCTCCAACACAATCGAAGAAGGAAACATACTATTGGAACTATTTCTACCAATTCAAAACCTTTTCTCCCCAGGATATAATTGGAACACGCGAAGTCAAATGGAGGGATAAATTCAATATTTTGATAGTTCGCGGGAACTTCGTGTTCAAACACTGAAAATATTAATGAGTCGACAAATTCAACAGAAATCAATTATTTAACACTATTCTAAGGCAGTATGCTCTACTTTTCAAGATTCTTCACAATTCAAAAGAAATGTCGACAAGCGCAGCAATTCTCATTAAAGATTTTTCATAAATCAGAAGGTAGCATTTGAAACTTCAATAAATTCGAACTTTCGGTCCAAAGCCATATATTTATCAATAATGCTCTTTATACAAAAGTGGATGACAAAATGCCACTTGTCGGCCTCTTTAGTAAATGCATATTTGTTCTATATTTATATACACACTCAAAATAATGGTCCAGCAATAAGGGATTCAGATAAATTGGACAAAAAAAAAAAAAAAAAAAAATTCCAAAAGCCAAATCTTTGTGTTGACTGTTGAAATGGGCAGTAGTAGTCTTGGTCAGGTAACATAGTTAGAAATTAAGCCCCTATTTGAGTACCATTTTTTCTAATACTCATTTTTTTTTCCAAAATTCATTTCTAGTCATAAATTCTTTCATAAAATAATTTTACACGTAAATATATTTTTTTCCCTATTTTTTAATTACATATTTTCTAAAAAAACACAGGCTAAAGGACCATTTCTTCACGAGGCACAATTTTTATGGATGGATAAATGTGTGTTTATCAAAAGGCCTACAAAAATGTATCTACATTTTGGCATGGTTGGGTTAAATAAAAGCCAAGAATCTAGTTTGTATAACTTGCAATTTTGTAGCTTCTTTTTACTTGCATGTTTGTTTGTCACCATTTTATAGGGCATATGAACACTACAAAGTGTGAGTATTTATGTTATCCATGTGAACAATTCTCAATTACTGATATTCTGATTGATTCTAGGAAGATTTTGGATGTGTACAGGGGCCGATCCAACCCCTGCGGCCGTCCGCGCTGGATAGCTGGATCCGTCGGGAACCATTTTTTGTTGTTGATATTAGATAAACTTTTTAGATTATATACCTGGTAATTCATTTTATTTACAAATATTTTTTGTAGTTAAGTTGGTTAGAACTTGCATATTCATGTTAGAGGTCACGATTTTGAATTCATTCTCAACTAATTTATTGTGAAATTTTTTAGTTGGACAATTTTAAAAAAATTAACGCAAATAAAAGGAGATTCGAACATATGACATCTTCTTGTCTTGAAATCATTAAAGCTTGACCAATATGGCACTTAATAAACTTTAACACTAAATTTCTCGGAATAATATATATTAAATTTCAATCGTTTTAATGCATGTCTTGAAATTATTAAAGCTTGACCAATATGACACTTAATAAACTTTTTGACACTAAATTTATCAGAATAATATATGTTAAATTTCAATCGTTTTAATGCAATTGTAAATATTATAACCCCGTGTTGTTAATTTGTCAAATTCAAACATGTGAATTTTCTTAGGATTATTGAAGAATTGACCATTATGACACTTATTAAACTTTGACACTAAACTTACCAGAATAATATATATTAAATTTTATCGATTTTAATGTAATTTTAAAATTCAAATCCGTGCTCTTTCTTTAAATTATACAAAACTTGGTCATAATATCATTTAGTGAATATTTCTAATTTGTACAATAAAATTATATATGTTAAGTTTGAACAAAATAATTATTATATTTTAAAATTTAGACCTTGTTTAATTTTCCTTTTTTTCAAAATACATTTTTTTCTATTTTTTTCAACCACGTTTTTCAATAAAATAATATTACATTCAAATTCTTAACTTTTCTTTATTTTTAACTACACATTCTTCATCAAATCACTATTTCAAAAAATATTTTTTTTTTTGTAAAAAATGGACATCAAACGGGGCTCTTAATATTTTATTGCTGCCCACGGTCGAAGATCGACGGCCACCCGTGCTGACTCAAGATGTTGGATCCGCCCCAGGATGTGTAGATGCTTATTAAAGTTGTCGAGCAATAAAAATGGAATGGAATATTAATGTTCATGTTTGAGCCCCATTTTTTCTCCTTTTTTCCCATTCATTTTTCTACAGTACTCATTTTCAATCACACATTCTCCAAATAAAATAATATTATATGCAAATCTAAAACTTTTCATCATTTTTTCATCACACTAATCCATTAATCACTATTCAAAAACTAATTCTTCCTAAAAATGAGGGCCAAACACCCACAATGTCCATTGATGAGAAAATAATCACAAAATTAAATGATTGTATCTTCTTACAGTGTATATCCTTCAATTTTCAGGTTGCTAGTATGAGTTTCACCTCTTGCATTTTATTTTATTTTCTTCAACTCAAATTAGATTAGATTTTTGAGAAAATATTTTTTCCTTCTTTCCACGTATTTTTATTGGGAAAATATTGTTTCCCTTATTCCAAGTGATTTTTGATCTTGTTTTCATCTTTATGGTATTTCTAAGGTTTGACATGCATCCTTATAAATATCAATCTATTTTCACAATTTTTGTATTACTGAAATATAAAATAATTATGTAGGCACGATTATTATATTTGTTTTCTCCATATTAGTCGATTGAATAAAATACTCCATTTCTCTGCCAATTAATTCTTGGCTTTTTATCTTTTTGTTTATTTACGATCATATACTTCATATTGTATCATACATGTTACATCGACCTGTTTTATTTTCCAACATGACCTTCTTCTTCTTTTTTTCGTAGAAACTTTATTTCAATATCTAGGAGTAGACTTGTTTTATTTACGTTTTTACTTACTTCACTTTGACCATTTGAGTAGTTGGTTGTGGGCTTAAATTTTTCTTGAATATGCCATAATTATGAATACTGTAGTTCTAAAACTACGAGAGAGCTTTTGGCACATTGGACTCGATAAAACAACGGTCAAAAATTTCACATTATTCTTTCCTTCAATAACACGAGTTTAATGTACCGAGTCCTTTTCGAGAAGGGGAAAAGGAGGAAAAATTAAAATTTGCTTATAATCGACAACTTTTTTTTTTTTTTTTTTAAATTTGGTTTGGCAAAATGAAGTTAAAGTAAACATTCAATAATTTTCAAGAAACAAAAGGGAACATATAGCCTCAAATTGGTCTAGATACCCATGAAGATGAGAATAGAGATTCCCTTTCTTTTTGGTCCTAAGTCCTATCAAATGTCCAAAGTTAATGAGAATTTGAACACTTCCATTTGATGAAATGACAATATGCCTTTCTAAATATGTTAGACCACATGCAGCACATACACTTCCCCAACCACACATTAGTTGACAGAACTGCACAGTACAAAACTTGTTATGCGCTGAGTCGATCTTGAGATGTACTAACTTTTAACTATAAAATTGATGCTTAGCGAGGTTCTATCAGATCGTGGTAAAAAGCTCATGAGTTTGACCTTAAACGCTTCTAACTTTTGATTTGGCTCAAAATTATCCGATTAACATGAAGGAGATTTGAAGTTAACGACGTCGGTTAGTTTGAACTTTAAGCTGAGTCGAGCTAATGCTCTTCATTTTTAACTTGGACTAGGTAATTTGGCCACGCTACATGCATTAGGTCAGCATTCCATCTGGAAAAGTGTACCAAGTACAACTTTGAGATGCTTTTTATTCCTTTTTTAATAATTCGAAGAAGTAGAGCATGATTAACGAATCTATATACTTATTTAATGCGATCTAAACAACATACACGTGAAGTGGACCTAATTCATTGAACCTACAGATGTAAACTTACTTTTACATTACTTATACCTTAATCTTATTCCTCGTAAAGAACATGAATAACATTATTTCTAAAGCTAACATGATCTTAACATACAACTTTCCTGTCAATTCTTGTATGGAGAGAATAATTATTTTTGTATTAAAATTGTCTAGAAAAGTCTGATAATAATTTTCCCATTTTTTTCTCTCCAAAAATTCAAAGATTCCTGAAGAGTGGGGTTTAAAAGGAAGAATTAGTCTATATGTACATAATATTCTACCAAATCCTTTACATAATGACGCCTGTGGAGGCGCCCCCAATAGGGGGCCGTCATTTGGCCATTTTATAAATGATTTGATAGAATATTATGTTATTCTAGCATGGTGCATGAAGGAATCAGATAAAGAAACTGGATTCTTCTCAACCCAATTCAAATTTTCTCCCAACAAATAAGTTTGTAAATATGTGCCCACAAAAGTCCAAAAACACAGTGTATCTATCACCCTACCCTCATTCCCAGGTGGGTCCTACCTTAGCTACAGCTATTCCCTAACATACCCTATCGCAAACTATACCCATGTTTTGAAGTCCTATATTAACTATCGTAGTGCCATGTTGTCCTAAGACAAAACCTCAACAAAATCTTGAGCTGCATTGAAAATGGCCGGTGTGTGGGAATTCAAGAATGGAGTCTTACGATTAGTCGAGAATGCTCGCCGGAAAGAGTTGGTGCACGTTCCGAGTAACGAAGTTATCACTTCGTACGATGTTCTTGCAGGGAAATTATCGTCACTTGGATGGGAGAGGTATTACGATGATCCTGATCTTCTCCAGTTCCATAAGAGGTCCACAGTTCATCTCATCTCTCTCCCCAGAGATTTCAGCAAGTTCAAGTCCGTGCATATGTATGACATCGTCGTAAAGAATCGCAACGAATTTGAAGTTAGAGACATGCAATAATTTGACGTTAATCCTTCCAGTCGTGTTGGTAAGTTGGACTTGATAGTACGGACAAAATGAAAGGAAAGACGTGTTTAGTACTGTCTAAACTACGGCCCAAACATGGCTTTAGGATTTTTACATTTTCCTTTGTTTAGTGAGCTTTTCTTTTCTTTTCCACTTCTTTGCTTTAAATCTCGGTTCTGGTTTGGTTTGAGTGCCTTACTAGTTTTCTGATTTAGGGCAATGAAAATAATCTATATTAGTATACGTAAGGGTTGTTTGGCATTTGAGTCCTGTAAAATGTGTGTGAATGATTCTGTAATGGAAATTACTTACGTTTGTATATTTTTTTCTCAGTTTTCCTGCGATATTTTCACTCAGACAAACTGGTAATCTTGTTATGAAACAATCGACCCATTTAAAAGATTAGGATGTTAGAGATGATCGTAATTGTTGTTATTTGCATCTCTTATCAACTCTTCTTGATATTAAATCTTATTCATTATACCGTTCAATATCCCGTCCGCTACTAAAAATTTACTCAGTGACTATTTGGCAAATGAGAGACTCAGAGACAGTTGGTGGACTGATTTACTATTTGTAGCCCCGGCGTAGAGCATGGTAAATTTGCGGGTATTCTTCAACTCGGTCATTTTGGAGGTTTCGTATGTTAGGTACAAGAAGTAGTCGATCAGTTTCTGTGCTTGGTATTTCTAAGGCTTAATTAATTCGATTTGTTTGCATTTTAAAAAGACGATTTCAAGTTCATTTGTAAGGCTCGAGGTAATGCTCTATGCTCCTCATACAGTTGAACTTCGATAAAGTGATAACCTCGATTATATAATAATTTCTTTCGATCCCGACGTGGGCCAATAGACTAAAGTAATAACCTCGTTAAATGCATTAAATAAAAAAAAAATTGAATCTTTAAGGGCCCAATAAAAACGCCATTTTGAGAGTGTTCGATATTGTTGATTGACCAATAATCAAATCAATTTTTTGTTGCACTCATGCTTGCATATCTTTTTTGCTAATAGTTGGATTCTCTTTCTTATACTCACATATTGCACTCCTCATTTTATCGGTTAAAGTTGATTTTTTTACTCCTTTCAAATGATGAGAAGACATTGGAGAAGAAACAAAATATTGTATGTGTTTGGAATATGTCTTCCAAACATCTAGCTTTTATAGGTAAAGACTAAATATTTTCATTTGCTATGTACGTGAACTTAGTTTTTAGAGACATTAAGTTTCACTAAAACTTTTGAGCTTCCCTAAATTCAAATAATACTTTGATTCGTGTCTTTTGATTTTTCTTACCACATACAATGTACATATTTATATTGAAAAGCTCTCTCTAAAATAATAAATATTTATTTATCGATAAATGAATAATTCAATAACCTCCTTAAATGAATATTTTTTTCCGATCCCAATGATATTACTTTATCGAGGTTTAACTGTAGTTTTTGGTTTTATCTATGGACACCACCTTGATGGTGTTTTAATAAATAAATAAAAAGCAATAAATGATGAAACTTGTTTGGTAATTCCTTTGATGTTCTAATTATAATTAACTTTCCTTACTTATTTTGAGTCACAATTTAGGTAGTGAGAGAAAGGAGTACAATAATAAAAACATACTGTAGCATGTTACTATTCTCTGGTGAGGGATATGTACTGACAAGTTGACCGTCATTAATTTTCCTTTGACCATCAAGATTTTAGTTGAACATAGACTCCAGCAATTAAGTCATCACCAAAATAGAAAGTACTGCCTTGAAAAGGAAGATGAAAAATAATGTAGGGCCGTGATAGCAATTTCTGCAATGAATTCATCACTAATTGGACTTTGACGGCCGACACTTGCATTGTTGTCGACAAATAATTAGATGAAGAAATTATTTAAAATTTAAAATGTCTAATTGAATAATGTCACGTGACAAAGTGTAAAGATAGCAAAGTTTTTGACAAAAAATGTTTACAGACAATATTTGACATGCATTCATTGAAAGATAGAAAAAATAAATAATATAAAAAGGTGAATCACATTTCGCCACGTCACTTTGATAACAAATATGTCAAGAATTTCTTGTACTTCGAGCTTTTTCCTCTTCATTATTAGCATTCTTAGAATCAGTCAAACTTCAATATGGAGGTTTTCGAACAAGGATTTTGCTAATCGTCTTTGGCCACGACGCCCCCTGGAGTGATAGGGCCTACGAGCCCTTCGAACAATCCATCGATCAAGTCTTATTCCCATTAATAAATAAAATATTGTTTAACTCGATAATGGTCACTCGCGTCCTGATCAACTTACATTTTTTGCCTGTATATAACTTTATTGCGGTGGACAAATTGACCATATGCAAAACCTATTAAAACTATAATATAAAATTACTCGATATAAAAAAAAAAAAAATGTACTGGTTCTTGAGTTAAACTCTGTGAATTCATGCCCCTCTACGTCTTAGATTCTTAGGAGACAAACTCCTTGCTTCTTGAAATTATCAGCATTTGCCAAATCTAGTTTAGCAGCTTCTGATCGACAACTAAATTTTTAACTGTTATGCGATCTATTTCATAAATAAATATGTATAAGAAATTCCTCGATTTCGATTCACAGAAGCAACGAGCCAGAGAGAGTTCAAGAATCAAGTTTCTCTTAGGATATTCCGCAATTGGCATATTTTGAAGAGGTGAACATGAATGATCATGAGCCAACAAGGTTCCCAAGAATTTTGTATTTTCTATTGTATTTCTTCGAGTAATAATAAAACGAAACCTGTCGGACCTTTAGACTGAGATCAATACGAAGTAAGCAGCCATAAGAATCCAAAGAACACGTTCTTGTAAAAGCTGTACATAGAAGATTTATTTGTCCTGATCATTGTTTGAGTTGGATGGAAATTCATTGGAATTTAGCCAATTGACTTAGTGCAGGATAAGACTTGTTATCAACACATGCTCTAATGTTTTCACAAAATAACAAACTTTCCAGAAAGTGTCTGGAACCCCATTCTTTTTTTCGAATGGGCTATACTGTGACATTTCCCTCTCGACCGATATATCAACGGAAGAGACAGAGAAAAAAGAAATAAAAAGTATTTAAGAAAAAGTCGTGAAAATCTTCGTCTTCTTATCCTATCCATAGAGTATGGGAAAAAGAGTTCTGGATTTGTTTTTCATTAGTTTGATTTTGACAGTTGCAGCTTTTGTCATATTCCAGGCCATGAATGAAGCCTCCATTTGCATACACTTTTCCCTTGTAATGGACGTATAGGTAAAGCCCTATTTGGGTTCAGGGCTACAAGAGCCGTATTGGTTAGATACGATCTCAAAATAATATAGGTCAAGGTTGGCCAGCGAGATGATGGAATAGTATTCGAGAGGTAGATACTTAAAAGAGTAATATTATTTGCAGTTATGGTGGTTAATGATTCGATGCATTAATGTGGTAATTTTCTTATTACTTCATGCATCAAATTATTAACCGCTACATATATATCGCGTAAGACGACTACGATAGTGAACGACTGCAAACATCATTATTCCACTTAAAAACATACTTGCAAATGGGCGTTCCTAACCGTTCTTCAACTCCATTTATGTCAATGTGTAGCGGGATTCCAATACATTGATTTATGATTTGTTCGAGAAATCAAAATAAAATGATCGAATTAACCTATGCAAACACAAATACACATACATATAAAAAGACGTGGCACATTAATTAATTGGTGAACAAATTTATTTTGGCTCCCACAAATTAAATTAGATTTGTTGAACTGGTATGTCATGTTAGTGTTACTTTTTTCTTTTAATGGTGCTCTTTATTCAAAGCTTATACTTTTTTTAATACAATTCATGTACTACACATTTTCTCTTTGCATATATGTTTGTTCTTTCCTAAAATGCACTAGAATACTTTTTAATTAATTACTATGATTTATTATTATATTATTTAAATATTAAAGAATATAAGGAGAAGATTCTTAAGAACCCATTAAGACAAAAGTCGGGGTATACCGAATTACGTGGGACCATTAAGTCTTTATTTAAAAAAGTATATACATACGAACCATATCAAATTTTTGTCATTAGTCCATGCAAAATATAAGTGCTTTTTTTTATAAGTTCTTATGCTCCTCAATTGTTAAAAATTAACTTTAGACCTTGTTTGGGAGAGATTATTTTAAAAATTACTTTTTCTTAAACTCATTTTTAACCATAGTTTTCAAAAAAAGAAAATCACGTGGTCTGATAACTTTTTCCAACCTTTTAACAACATATTTTCAAAATAAATCATTTTCTCTCTAGAAAAATCTCTCCCAAACAAACTCTTTCTAAATTCTATATATATCCACATTCAGCAGGATCCCTTGGCCATTGCTCATAAGTTCGTCTTTGAGAACCGCATACCACCCTTTGCATTTGATTCTCATTCTCTCTCTTTTTTTTTTTTTTTTCATTTTCTTTAGCTCTAGTGGAAAAAATGTCTGGTGTTTGGGTTTTCAAGAATGGTGTTGTTCGACTAGTTGAAAATCCTGGTGACTGCCATGGCCGGAAAATGCTAGTCCATGTCCTGTCTAACGACATTATTACATCTTATGCTATTCTCGAACGAAAATTCTCATCACTCGGATGGGAACGGTACTATGATGATCCTGGCCTTCTTCAGTTCCACAAGAGATCAACAGTCCATCTCATCTCTCTTCCCAAAGATTTCAACAAGTTCAAGTCCATACACATGTACGATATCGTTGTTAAGAATCGCAATGAATTCGAAGTTAGGGACATGTAATGAATCGAGTGAGTGTTCATGTATTGTGTTTCTTTAACTTGTTCTTGATAATGAGTTTGATTTTATTGAAGCGTCTGACAGTAGTTTGATTATTACTAGGTTGTCTGAAAATTTGATTTTTGAGCAAGTTTCTTGTAATAGCTAGGTTTTTTTTTTTCCTTGGCTTATGCATGTTTGTGTATTTGGATATGAGATTTTTAAGATTGTATTTTAGGGCAATATGTCACATAGAATGTTTGTTTGATATGATTTTGAGATTTCTATAAATAATAATTGTGATTCAGTTGTATAATATTTGTTTAAATTTATTTTACAAGTCGGAGCGAAAAAGAGAGGAATCTTGGTGAATTTTGGCAATATTTTGCTTATTTTGCATTGGTTTGTGGACAATACAAGGAAATATCCTCTTCATTTCTAGTTTTTTTTTTTTTTTTTGTTGCCTATAATAAATTGAAAATATTAAATTACTGCAGAGAAATTATTGTAAATGGAATGAATCTTAATTATTCAAGCTTGATTAATTTTATTTTTCAATAATTAATTAATATCCAATCTGAAAAAATATCTAATAAATACGGTGCAAAATTAATAAATCCTAAATGTGAAAAATTAATTAATTAATTCTAGTTATTGATGTTATTGTTCTATAATAGTTTTGGTGTATATAATATAACTAGGTATAAGTAACGTGCTATGCATGTTTGCTTAGTTTATATATAATTTTTTTGGTTTATTAAATAATTAATAATGTAATGTTTATGTAATTGATAAATAATTACACATTGTGTTATATTAATTTTAATTTGAATAGTGTTAAATTCTAAATTAAAATGTATAAGTTTGCGTTTCGTATTATTATATTATATTAAATTTTGCACTTAATCATGAACATTTTGTACATAATAAAATAATAGATATCATTATAATACAAAACTAAATAAATAAATATTTTTTCTTCATTGAGTTTAATGTACATTACCAAATAAATTATTAACATTTTTAAATTGATAATCTCCACATCCATTTTGTTTTTTTAATTTCATTTTTTCCTAATGATTAAAATGTAGTAGTACAAAGCCTTTTGCATTTATCAATTTATTAATAATGTTCTAAAAGGCGTAATGCGTTGCGAGACGTCGATGTTGAGAATCAAGAATCACAAGTTTAGGCGTGTCAATGCGAAGAATAAGCGTCGTAAATGCGTTTCGTATTTTTAATATTATTTTAGTTATTTTTAAGACATCAAATATATTTTTATTTTAAAAAATAGTTTTTTTCTATATTATAAAAAAATAGATTTTTTACTATATCATAAAATCATTTAATATTTAAAAATAATCTTACTAAACATTTAATATAATACTATAATATTGCTAATTAGTGTTAGAAGAATTTTGATTTTTTTTTAAACATTTCCCATTCATTTGTTATTAAATAATGGAATTTCAACAGACACAATATCAATGGTCGTGGCTTAATTGCTATTTAATGGAAACAATAAAACTAATGGTGAAAATAGCTTTTCCGTTAAAACAACAAATTCCGTTAAATTTTCCGTTAAAACAAGAATTTCTGTTTCATAAGCACTTTATATATATAGAAGATATTTTGCTTGTTCTTTAAACTATTCTCCAAATCTTATGATGCAAATTAATTTTCTAAATGGGGCTAGTATTTTTAGCTGTCTTTTTTTTAATTATTATTTATTGTTACGAAGTAAGGAGGCTTAGCGCAGGAAATTCGGTCGTGCAAAGCACCGTAGTTATATAATGTGTTATATATATACATTGGTCGCTGCAGAATAGTTTTTTTTCCTCCTAAAATTTGTGCCCTTAATTCTTAATTCTTTAGGAGGAAAAATTTATATAGTAAGGGCACAAATCTTAGGAGGAAAAAAAAAAAAAAAACCTATTATGCAGCCACCATTGGTTTAAAAAAGGCCAACTAGCAGTCCAACATCTCTTTCGTCAACAAAAAGTTTGCTGTATAGAATTGCTCGAAGATTTTAGTTGCTTGGATGATGTTTTTTTTAAGAAAAATGAGTTTTTGAAAGTTTTACGGTGCTTTCAAGTATAAGATTAGTTCTTTACTTTGTACTTTTTCTTTCATAAATAATAAATAAATATTGAAGTATTACATTTTTGTTATGCAATAACTTTATTTTTTCCTCTGTGTATTTCGTATTTCTTAATTAAATAAAACTATAAAAGAGTGAAATTCAAATCTTACGGGTGTATAAGTTTATAGAATTCAAAAGATTTTTGAAAATTTTCATTTGAAATAGAATTAATGTGAATCTAAAGTAATATTGTGAAATTATCATATACGAGATGGCATTATCACAATTCCCCTTCCCCACCCAATATTAAAAAAAAAAAAAATTATTATTATTTTAAAAAGAATAAAAATTTAAAACTTTAATTAAATAAATAATTATAATTATTCATATAAAAAAATAAATTTAATATTCAGTATTATTAATATAATATACCTTTAAAGAAAAATATATACTTAAATTTAATTATAAATTAGTCGATATAAAATTTTATAATTTAATTAAAAGTAGATATTTTTCACAAAAAATGAATGAAAAAAGGGAAAAAAAAGTTATAACAATACAATTTAATTTTTTCATAAAAAATATAAATAAACAATAAGAGAGAAAAATAGAAACTAATATAATTAATAGAAAAAATATATAAATTTTAACCATAACTCTAATGTTTGTAGAAGATAAGAGAAAACAAAAGAAAAGAAAAATATTAAAAAAAATACATATTAATTTTATTTTATTTTTATTTTTTTTGTGAAAGTTTTCCAAAATTTTGTGATTAATGAGAGATAAATTTTGAAATTTTATTTTATTGCTTTTAAAATTAGTACTAGGGGTGGGCAAAAACCCGCCCAACCCGATCAACCCGCCCAACCCCACCCAACCCGACCGGGTTGGGTCGGTTTTTTCCACTTTTTTCTTGGGTTGGGTTGGGTGGCAAGGTTAAATTGGTTGGGTTGGGTTGGGTTATGGGTTAACCCATCCAACCCGACAAAAACCACCCAACCCGACCCACTAATTAAAAAACTAAAAAACTTTGTCAAACTAAAATAGAATAAAGGTGAGAGACTCGGTAAAAAAAAAAGTGAGAGAAAAAAAAAATACTAACATATCTTCAATCATCTCTCTCACGCGGCGGGCGTCGTCTCACCAAATCATCAACATTGGTTGTGATTTTGGATGAGATCTATCTTCCAATACATCTCTCTTTAACGCAATATATTAATATTGCTTTAAATTTAGTACTTTGGTGGCTTTAATGTTTGGTCATAGGTCGTCCCAACTTCCAACATAACCCGACCAACCCAACCCAACCCGACCGACATTTGGTTGGGTTGGGTTGGGTTGGGTTTCAATCTTTACATGGGTTGGATTGGGTTGAATTTATGTCAAACCGATCATATTGGGTTGGGTATGGGTTGGGGGAAAAACCGACCCAACCCAACCCACGCCCACCCCTAATTAGTACCATAGAGATTTTTATAAAAATATCTAAAAGTTATTAAATTTAAATATTTCAAGACTTATAAAGACTTTTAAAAAATTGTACTTGAAAACACCGTAATTTTTAGAGACTTTTTAAAAGTCTTAATTAAATATAAGTCTTAATTGAATATATCAATACTTTTTAATAGTCTCAAAAAGTGTACTTGAATATCTTTGAACTTTTTAAATCTAAAGAAATATTAAAATTCTCAATTGAATACATTCTCTTACTGTCACCCAATAAATCGAACCATTAATATAGTAGTTGTTACATTGATTGAAATGTGATGCTTCTCTCCACATAGTTTAGGATACTTGTGAACTCAAAATACCTCCCGAAGATCAATAATGTGGTCTCGATAAAGTAACGATAAAAGGAAATGACTGATATTTATGTATCCACATACATATTGTTTTGTCTTATTCAATATGGAAAATAATAATGTATTTATCATCTAGTTGATTAGCACCTATTAATCAACCATAATGGTCGAAAAATAGAAAAGAAATTTCCATTTGTACAGACAAAAAAACTTACAGAAGCCTTACACCCTCTCACATGAGAGTGGGTCCCGCACAATAAAAAAGTCAAAAAAAAAAAATAAAAATTACCCACTCACCCTGTCTTGTGAGTGTCTGTAAGGCATCTGCATCTATAGGTGTAGCAGAGCTCAAATAAAAATGTACTGTAACTTCAGTGGCTCCACTATCGCACTAACAAGTGCTAATCACCAGCACTAATAAATAGACCATGTTTGTGGGGATTAAATTCGGATTTTTAATAGATTTTAATAAAAATTGATAAAAAAAATTATGTAGTTGAAAAATAATGGATTCCATGAAATATGTAGTTAAAATTAATTGTTGACTTTCATTTAAATTAAAATCCTAATTTTAATTCACACCAAACAGATGCTAGGTTAGACAATATCCTTATTATCTCGTAAGTAACACTAGAATTACTTTGGAGGTCACTGAATTTCCATCCTAGTTGCAACTAGGTAATCGAATTTTAATTTGAAGCAATCAGGCCACTAACTTTAAATTAAATACAGTCAAGCAACTCCATGTGGATTTCGTTAACGTCCATGCTGGAAATTTCTGACGTGCCCGTCAAAAATGACAAAAACGCCAACATGTCCATTCACTTATAACACTAAAGGTCACTGAACTTTCACCCTAATTACAATTAGGCTATTGAACTTTAATCCAATGGCAATTGGGTCATTATAAAATTTACATTAGTTGCAATTGGGTTACTAAACTTCATGAAGTAATCAAATCAAAAAGGAAAATTCTATTTGTACATAATTTTCTACATAATGTTTTACCGAATCGGGACAAGTGGCGTCCCTCCAATAGGGGGCCGCCACTTGTCGATTCAATAAAATATTAGGTAAGTGTAGCTTAGTCCAATGGGGCCGCCACTTGTCGATTCGATAAAATATTAGGTAAGTGTAGCTTAGTCCAATCATAAATAATGCAGTCCAACCCTCAATGATTATGTTCGCTTTTATACCCTTAGTGTATCGGCAACATCAACGAGCGAAATCCAACATAGATACCCATCTAAAATATAAATCAAACAAATTAAGAAAAACCAGCATAGATTCGTCACGAAACTAAATCCATAAACAAATATGATGTAGTGAATAAGAATCATCTATTGAACACTGACGGCACATGAAATTTTTTAGATATGAAATCTCGTAATACCATTGTCCCACTAACAATGCGAAATTTCAAAATAAACAGAATCATTGTTAGCATGAACACAAACGAGGGATAATGCACATATTTGATAATAGCAAAGCATCGACGAAGTCATCGTATCTGCTTTGTTGTTCGCGTCATTTTCCATTTTCCTTCTTGCATATGCTTTTCATTTATTTAATACATGCTCGTAGGCATTTAATGGACACGTCGATGAATTCAATTAACCAAGTTAACGAAATGTTTGGATTTACATTTACCCGACTACGACTAGGGTGAAAGTGAACACAATATATATATACACACATTTTTGGAGTTGGAATTTTAATTGCTATATCCTTGTATTAGACTATGTTACGTCAAAACGTAAAATTATTTCAAAGTAACTTTTTGTTCGCTTCGATAACTTATTGTTTATTAAAAAAAATGTTACTTTTTCTTGAACCAATTCTAATATTGTTGTCCAATATTTACTTATTTTAAAACTTACTATTTTAATTAAAAGTAAACTTCTTAAGCTTATCCAAACATGGTCTAGTTAATTACTTTAAGTAATTAAGCTAGTAGCTAGGGTCAGATTCTTAGTAGATGAGTACTTTAAACCTGTAACTTTTACAAAGATGCTTGAAAATGGTTGTTCATTTCCCATTCAAGAAAAATATTATTTTTAAAATGTACTTTTGCAATTTATTAATCCTCCTTTACCTAAAGAGGGGATGTGGAATTTACTGTTCATTTGAATCCTCTGTTTCACACTACTGTAGCTAACTGGTATTGCACTGTTCATCCCAGACAAATTAAATTATTGTAGCCGGTTTTGTTGACTAAAGGGCATTATATACAAAAAAAAAAAAAAAAAATTGTAAAAGTGAATTTACAACTTTCTCTTATTTTTTCACCGTACATTCTCAAAAAATATATATATTTTTCATAAAATTTCTACCAAACACAGTCTTGATATGAATATTGAGTAATTCATTCACCAAGTCCAATTTATACTTGAAGATTCGACAAACCTCTATTTATAGTAGAATACAGAGGATGGGGTTACGACCCTTACCTCTAGAATTACATGTCTACGGAAGGGTGTAATGTCGGAAACAAAGAAGAAATGGAGAAGAACTAAAAACCCGAATGAAGAAAATCCAAAAAATGATCAAGACTTGAACACAAATGAATTGTTGTCCTAAAACGGTATTTATCCCCTCTTGGATTTAGATTGCTCGTGGTATCACCGGCAAATAATTTTGAAGAATTAACAAGCCTTTGAAGAATTAATCATCAAGCAAAATTTGGAAGAATTTTATAAGAACAAAAGAACACTTTAAATTTGATATTTGTAAATGATTTTCATTTTTAGATTAAATAATCTGGATGATAATAATTATGTTTTTCAACCCAAAAACCCACTTTTTTTTTATAAAGATGTAACACCCCTTGGATGAATAGGCTCGAAGGTTGAAGAAAGAGCACAATTGTTGATTCAAAAACCAACTGAAAAATAGACTAACGGCTATATACTTCATGGTCGAAAGGTCGAGCACTATATATCTTGCATAGCTGCGCTCTATGTAACAAAAAACAAGCCAAACTCTCTGCATGCCATCCAACCCTACGAGTGCTCGCAATCCCCTCCCAAGAAATTTTTGCCTTGGACCTCTTTTTGCCCTATTTATTTTAAGAGTAACGATAATTGTACATCATTGTTTACATAATGATGTACAAATAGATGACATGAAAGAAAGATACATTATAATAAAAATTATTAAAAAATGCTACTTGTACATCAAGAATTGTACATAATGGTGTACACCCCACTCACATGGGAGTGGGGCCCATTTGTATAAAATATTTTTTTATTCAAACGGGCCCCACCCCCATGTGAGAGGGGTGTACACCCTTATGTATACCTTGATGTACCTATAGCAAAACCGAAAATTATTCTACTTCTACATCAATAAATGTACATAAGGGTGTACACCCACATCACATGGGGTGGACCCACTTGTATAAAATATTTTTTATTCAAGCATGTCTCACCCCCATGTGAGGGGGTTGTACACCCATATGTACATCTTGATGTACCGCTAGCAAAACCGTTATAATAATTGAGTTTCTTTTCTTTCCGTCTTCTTTTCTCTCTCTTCTATGTCATCTATCTGTACACCATCATATACACAATAATGTACAAATCTATATCATCACTCTTATTTTAGTTCATCTATCTTCTTATCCATCTATCACGACTTTTCAACGTTATATATTATGGTTGTGTCTGTGAGAGATTCTCCCAAACAAAAATCAATTTTTGTGTCAAATCAGTCGGTCCCACTTCCTTGAAGACTTTCATGTGTTGTACAAATTTTGAACAAAAAAAGACTGTTTTATCCTCATCACATGTGCAAGATTCTCACCTACCTACTGCAAGGGAGTAAAATTGGAAAAGGGTGTAAATGGACTGCTAACACACTGCAAACCTGTCAGATTTTGCCAATTAAAAAATGTCACAACGGTAGCATTTTTTATGACCAACGGTCTAAATTATAATGTTCAGTGCGCCCAGACACAACCGATATGAACAATGTCTCAACAATAATTTTTTTTTTTTAACGTAGAAACCCGTAGCTGCTACCCATGAGTACGCACTGGGTAAATTTCGCTCCATGTGCAGTAACCCGCAAACCACACAGGAAAAATAAACAGCACTAGTCAAGCTCGCTGCGACAAACTCAACCAAGGAAGTGTCGTCAGAAGATTCGAACTTGTGACATTCGATCTCCGCGGTCATCTGCTCCACCAACTCAGTCACCCCCGATGGGGTAGTAAAAATGGTTTTAACTCTTCAGGCATGTGGACCTAGACAAATCAAGCCTAACATAGCCGTCATGAGCCATGCTTGAGGGCTGTGTCAGACCAATGACGGTGCCGCTGCTTTGTAGCCACAGCCTGCATAATCCAATTTACATCTCCAAGTCTAGCCGCTAACCATTTATTTAACAAAAAAATAAAAAGAAACTCCCCATGTACATGAAAAAATGAATATGTTGCATCATACAGTGTTTCGATAAAGTAATTTATGAGCAGCAAATGTAACTATATCAAAATCTTCTATTGATGCTCGTATATATCTCTAAAAGAATGTCTACATTCAACGAAATTCAGACTGAATAATCGCAGATTATATGTGCCCCATACAAACCCTAACTCAAAAACACTGAAGATTAGAAGACATTCAGTATATATAAAGTGAGCTAGGATATTTCTCGCTCAACAGAAAACTCCCTTCGCTAAATGAAATAGTACAACCTGAATCGATGGAGGAGAGTAATAACTGACTGTAACAAACCAAACAGGAAGCAAATATATTCTAGTTGGTGCAGTTGAAACCATGGCAAATGGCAACCCAGATGATAAGGACCAAGAGGAGCAGGATTCCGAGCACGACCAACTTTATTTTCATATTCTGATACCACATCTTTCTTCGGATTTGCGTCCCCGTTTTCTGGAATTCTTTGGCCTGAAAAAGATTAAGATGTTTAAGAAAAATGTGCACGTGGTTATAATATAAGAGAAGAGCATGTTTGGCTAAGCTTAAAAAGAAATATAATTTTAAAAATTAGTTTTTTACTAACAAAACATATTTTTTCTAGAAAGCAAGTCTTAAATTACTTCCTAGAAAAAAAAACTCTAAGCTTATAAGCCAAAAATGTCGACCTACCGAATCACGGAGCTCTTCAGCTTTGTTGGTAAGAATGGTTAAGTTTTCTCCTCTATCAACAGCCTGGAAGGTGCATCCACACAATAACAAAGTATTACTTTAATTATTCGGTTATAAATCAAAGAAAGCAAGAAAAGACAGAGAACAAAAACTCACGAACGAACGTTTATTCACTAGAGAAAAGTCTTAGGTCTTATTCTATAAGTAGGGTATGGATCACAGAGTCCTGTATTGTTTTTGATGAGGTCGATTTTTATGATTAGAGAATATCCATGAAACTTCATTTGCATGCAGATGACAGAAAAATATGTATTTAGAACTAGGTGCATGCGAGCATCTCTATATGCTATGTTCTAAAATGCACGTATGGGGTATGCACATGATAATGGGATCGACCCATTTCATTGAATGCATATGAACACTTAAACACCAAAATGCGCATGCATCTGTGTTAAAAATTGTGAACAAATTAGCCAAGCAAAGCCTTCCATTTATAACTCAAAAAAAGTAAAATTGAGCCCAACAAACACCAAATTAGCCAAAATCACCTAAACCCATAAATTATATACAAGAATGAACAATCTAGTTTATGTTCAATTTAATGCAAGATTGATGAACAAAAAGAGGAGGAAGGATAAATTAGAAACTTTACTAGCAAGTGATGCTAGTAATGCACAATCTAGATTGTTGATAATTGTGATGATGATGAAGAGGTTGACAATGATAAATTCTCGTGTTGAAATAAGGAACCCAATGATGATGATTTTGCATCTGATAACACGGAAGATAACTTAGATGAAGAAAATGAGATTGAATTAGAATTTGATAAAGAGCTAGACAAGATTTAGGATTTTTTTAAGCAGGTATTCATGTGTAATCTAATTATAGTATTTATGATTTTAAGCATTTTTTTTTTTTTGAAGAATATGTATAAAGTTCAAAAAATGTATTATTTTATTTATTTATTGGTTATAATATTTTAAATAATATTAAAAATTGGAAAATGCACAATTACGCATAGGTTTCACATAGCCACGTATATACTTGTAATGCTAGATCGAAATACATTGTCACGCATTATGCATTTTAGAACCTTGTCTATATGTAATGAAGTAACTTTTGTTGGAAATGAGTGACAACTAAGGTTGGGCCCAGGCCAATTAAATTAAGAAAGGTTTGTATTACACAGTATGTTCTTTATTAAAATGCACTAAAATATTCATAATTAATGAAAAAGTATTTTAAAGAACTATCTATTTATCTAAAAGAATTGTTCTATTATATGACTTCAATTTAAATAAGAGGAGAAAGTTATTAAGAACCCATCATGACAAAAACAAGGGTACATCAAATTATGTAGGACATATTAATTTTCGTTAATTAGGGTTTAACAACATACAACAGCTACCACATAAGAGGCCTGCAAAATATCGGTGCTTATACTAAAAATAAAAATATAAAAGAATAGAAGAAAATTTTCAATTCAATAGCTTGCTTGCTAGCTTCGACCAAATACTTCATCAATAAATTCTGTCCATAGGAAGCCCTGTATATCAACATTCACAACCCATTTGCTCAAGGAAATCTTTGAACTACACCCCAGTTTTTACACATTATTCTCATTTCCCCTTTTGCTCCTTCTTCTTAGCTCCATAGAAAAATTCCTGTGCATGTTTAGTACACGATATTGGATAGACCAAACGTTATTTAACTTGTATATCTTGCTTAGTACTATCTAGTGCTACTCAATCATCCCTCCCAAATATGCTATAGGTTTTAAGATATTTATCACTGTCGAGCACATATTTATTACTTCGCAATTTTACATGCATTCGAGAAAATAAACATTGTAAATGCAAAACTGTATGAAACATGAGATTTTTTCAAAATCCGTTTTGAATATAAGAGGAAAAAAGGAAGTATTAGAGCCTTAAGGTAACAAGAACATAGAATGGAAAAGATCCACGGAAAAAATAGTAAAAGCAATCAAAAGCGGCAAACAAGCCCAATGCCATGTATATAACTCCGTTTTATAGTACATACCTTATCTATATTCTCCAGCATAATACTTTTGACTTGTGAAACTTGAGCCTTTACTTTTAACAGCTTATCAATCTCATCAGTGTGGTCTATTGTATATTGCATTTGCTCTTTGATGAGAGGCCTGTGAATAACATATTTGAAGATCATTTACTTGTAATAAAATGTATAGAAGATTTAAAAGAAATATTTCTGAGCATACCCGAATTCCTTATTGAGACTCTTGGCAACTGCTGTACTTGCTTTACCGCCACCATATCTTTTCTTGAAATCAGTTCTAATGCGGTCCAGAAACGTGAATGAGATATGCTTTCCAACAGATTCTTTGGCTACAACGCAATAAGCTGCATGATTAAGCAAAGCAAATATGTCAGTTGAAGCAAAAAAATTTATATTATTTTCGATTTTGATAACGACAAGTAAAAAGAAGATGCAAGAGGTGAAGTGGTGGGGCGGGCTACAATGAAAGAGAAAATGGGAAAAAATGTTCTAAATTTCTATCTAAATTAAAAACTCATGTACAAAACCATCTAGTAACATTACCCTATGAGCATTTGGCTAAAGCTTAAAAAGAATAAAAGTCACGTTTTAGTTTCTCAACATGTTTTGGATATTTTATTCAATTCTTATTTCGAAGCCGAATCACATACTACTGTCAAAATGAAGAACTTACAGATTTCCAACTTTGAACAATAAAAATATAATTTATTTTACAAATTGTTTACTTATAAGTAAACATTTTTAAGCTTAGCCAAGCATGCTCTAAATGTGTTAATGCATTGGTCCTCAATCTGTGAATCCTATTATCAAAACTGATTTAATAATATCAGAAGCAAGATTGTCCACTATACTTCATCATTTGGCCACCACCAGATCCAACATTCAAAGCAGCTTCTAGAAATATGCCACTCGAGATTTATAGCCTGTCCATAGCTTTCCATTTTTCACCAAATTTTACCAAAGATAGCCACCACTTGGAGAATGGAAACTATCTACAGTCCTATGATTAGAAATGAAATAATAATAATAATAATAATAATAATAATAATAATAATAAAGGTTACATAATGTTTTTCAAATGATCATTCTATGCTCCAAGCTACATACCTCCAATAGATGACAGATAAATTCAGACTCAGGTTTAGCCACACAAATAGAGGGCCTCAGACTTGGCACTTGACTGAGTCGTTACTTATTCTAACTGGCCTTTTTCTTAAATTCATGTCAGAGCTTTTGGATTCTATGCTCTAAACACAGTCTAAAGGACCAAAAGTTTGCTAAAGGAAAATTTGAATACCTAAAGCATCTGACAAAAACATAATTCAGAATCATATTGTGGGATAAAAAATTATCCGTTGCCTGTTTATCTCCTCTAAAATTCACATTCTTGGTCTTCTAATGGATGGATGACAATCAAATAACTGTCATAATGAGCTCTTTTGAACCAAGCTTTTAGATTGCTCAAGCTCATCTTCAAATCGCAAGCAATAATAAAACAACCAAGTCTTATTCTCAATGTATTTAGGGTCAGCTTCATGAATCCTGCATTGTCATTACATTCCGTTGATTGCTAGATCTGCTGAAAATATAAAGCAACTAGATCTCTAGTAACTACAACATGCCACATTAGATTTGATCTACCCCTCCTCTTCTAACATGTTGTACTGAGAGAACTATCACTCCTATCTCCTGTAACAAAATCCTTAAAAGTATACACAAAACATGTCCGAAACACTTAAATCGTCCTTCTTTTATTTTATAATAAACTATTGCCACCTCCACTTCTTGGTGTACATTCTCATTTTTTATCCTATCCATTTTAGCATGTCCACATTTTTTCCACATTAACATTTTAGATATTTTGTCTTGTTACAACTCAACATGGCAGGTCTAATAACTATTTTTTAAGAATTAGCTTTTAACTTTATAGGGATTTTCTATCACAAAACAAATCTTAAAATTGCTCAGCTCAGTGTACTCTTCAAGCCAAGCTTAAACGAGCTCTTAGAAACCTAAATACAAGCTAGGATGGAGTAGCATTAGCTGCACCTTTTTAATGAACTAGCTGAGGTCTCCATCCTAAAAAAGATGACAAGTTCAAATATTTGTTTAGACTTTACAGTGTTATCATTCTCAATCTCATCTTGAATGATCTCCATCATTACAAGCCCAAGAATGTCAAGCCTATGTACAACCCCAATACATCGAGAAACTGATCTAAATACATATGAATATCCAGCAACTAGGAAAAAGAAAAAAAAAATCTTCACATTAATATCAGAGTTCCAAATGCACCTGCACATGCATTCCTCTTTGCAAAAATTGAATGAGCTAATATTCCAAATCTTTCAACAGTATAAAATCTTTGTTTTTTTTATAGCTTAAGCTTTTACCCGCAGGCAAGTTACAACTATAGAAGCTTATGACAACTCCTAACAGAAGATTTCCATAAGAATGTTCTCATTTATATATCAGTTGAATCACAAGCTACAAAATTATATTTGTCCTTGAAAATTCATTACAAATTACCAAGAGACAGATGCATTGATATCCAAGTCCCAAAAAACCGAATCCTAAATTTTTTACTGGCCTTAAAATATTAGGGTCCTTAGCTACGACTATACTATACAGTGTAGAATTATTAAAAAGAAAAATAGAAAAAGATAGCCAAATAAAGCTCATAACATTAAATGCACGACAAAGATCATCTAACGAACAGAACCGAGAAAGCATAAATTTATTTTCTTGCTTCAATTGGAGAACTTACCCCAGTTTTTTTCATTTTTTTCTAAATTGAAACAACTACGAAATAAAAGATTCAAACCCAATTCTCTACAATCCCCACAAAAATCGAGTTTTGAGAAGACTAGTGTTTGCTTGAATTGCATCTTCTGTACAAAGATAACAATAAAGAATCCAGCTTTTAGCTTTCTAGCTTGGATCCAACAAAGCCCACTTGCAATTCAACTCGAAATCAATCAAATTCTCCAAAAATTGAAAGATCAAAGAGCAAAAAAATGGTCAGATAAATGGGTAACAAAAAGAGAATTAAGTACCAAAGCCATCTTCAACTAGGAAGTTAAAAGTATGATGATCACAATTGTAAGTGAACTTGTTATTAGAAGAAGGTAATCTCTGCAGGCACTGTGCTGCAATCGCCGGAAAGTTGCCGGTGAACTCGGTGTACTCCGCCAATACCACTGTGCCACGAGCCACGAAGCTGTATATCAACGATTCTTGACCCATTTCCAATGGACTCAGTCCACTCACCGAGACGATGCCGGGATAAAAACTCGAAAGTCTTGTTTTTCTGTTTGAACTTTCGAAGAAGAAAAGGAATTAGAAGATCGACCACCGGAGTAAAGATCTGTTCATTTTAATGCTTCTTTTGCAGTTGGAACAAAACAAGGTTTCTTTTTCACTTTCTTTTTCTAATATTTTATCATTTGATTATAGGAGTAAGATTTGCAAATTTTGTTGATCATATTAGTCTAGTCATATCAACTGTCATGTATTGTATGCTTAATTTGTACTTTAATAACTTCTGATAAAGAAAGTTCAAGTACCAATAGTGAATTGGTGAAATGAAAATGGGTTGAACGTCGAATCGAAATTGATCTCATATTAGCCACGGACGTGTTCGTAGTCTACCATAACAAGTAGCTCATGTCGAGGAGGACGTTCATGAGGACCTACTCGATGTTTGTTCAGGGAAATATTTTTTCAAGTGAAAAATAATTTTTTTAAGAATTTGTTATTAAAAAATTGAAAAAAGTTGTGGAAATAATAAAATATTTTATTGAAAATAATTTTGAGGAAATCATTTCATAAATTTCTCTTAAAAAAGCTCTTAATTTGCTCAATTTATTACCAAAGAGAAAAAAAAAAGACTTAAAAGAAACTTAAATTAATCTACGACTAGTTTGACAACAAGTGAGTCGTCAAGATTTGTACCATTGATTTTAAAAAAAATTATTTTAAAAATGAATGACTGTGATGCACGTTAAGTGTAAAGTTGTAAAGAAATGTGTAATGAAAATTGTACAAATAGCACATCTCATGAGACTTTGGGTCAGAGAGAAAATAATTAAAATTATTGGGTTAGACTAACCTAGTCTAGATCGCTATGATACTAGTGGGTCCATATGCATCTCGATTTGATACTAGTTCAAAAATATTTTTATATCTGCTAATTCAGAAATCGAGCCTAGATGAAAGTTGGCGTATGCCCGATCTACCTATTTTGACAGTGTCAAGTTAAATATCTAACAATAAATTTTCCAAAACTCAACCTACTTAAAATTTTTAATTCATGATGTTGTATTGAATGATGTAAGTGGAAATTAATATGAAACTACTTATTTTTTTAACTAGTCAATTAGGCCGTTTCTTTTACTTAGAAGTGAAGGTAGCTAATTTGAATGGATTGAGAGATGGAGAAAGGGTCAAAGGAAAAAGAATAACGGCGTCGTTGGTTCACAAATTATTGGTTTGACTGAGGGAAGACAGGTATGGATTGTATTTGTGGGAGGCACAGATTCTCATAAGGTGGCTATTTGTATGAATAATATAATATTTTAGGTATAAATAATACACATTATCATCAAATAAAATGAATTATAATGAAAAATAAAAATGTAATATGATTTTTTAATCTACAAGTTTAGATAATAAATTCGAAATTGAAGACGTAAAGCTGGTTTTCTTTCTTTCTTTCTTTACATTTGTGAAAATCATTGCTATTTTCTATGAAAATTAATAAATTATTATGATGAAAATGAAGAAAGCACGCCAGTCTCCTTGTCCCACGCCTCGTCAAGAATTTTTGAGAGGCACTGGTAACGGAGATTTATTTATTTATTTATTTTTAAAATATGATTTTAATATGAAGAAAATAATATAAATTAAAATTCAACAGATACTACCTTCTCTATTTCTATCCCGACTCCTTGACGGGACAAGAAATCTCAACATTATTAAACCATTTGATCTAAAAATTTAATTATTCAAAAGGATGACATGTCTTGTCATATAACAATCATGCTACATGTGTGATGCGTCGACACATGATTAGACAATTTTTAAAAAACACACTTTCACATCCAACATTTTTTGAATTCCATAAAGTTAGTTGTACAAACAGAGTTGATAATCATTTATTGTCAAAATCCTAGTATTTGATGTGAAAAATAATTTTTAAAATAGATGAATGTCATACTGTCAAATAGGATGTTGTCAACAATGATAATATATATAGAATGACTCTTTTGAATTTGCACACAATGTATACTAAGATATAATGAAATGTACACTTAGTATAATTCATCATTTAAAACATTATTCAACACGTCTCATCACATATAAACGAGATTTCTTTTCTTCCATCAAAACCGACACGTAAAAATTAAAAATAGAACATAATAGTCACCCAAACGGATCGTTTATAACTTGACGAGATGTTTTATAGGTCAGATTCGATCACATGACTCTGGCAAAATTAATACAATAAAGATAAATTCGGACCATTGATATAAAAAATAGTTTTTTTAACAATTTTTATAATGGATGGATGGGATGGTACCAAAATGTATAGTTGTCAACTAATATTGTCAACCAAGGTTATACATGTAGCATGATTGATATTAATAAATAGTACATGTTAATGTTTTGTTGTTATGTACACTAGTACTATCCTCAACCAACCTTACCCTTTGGGCCTTTATTATTAAATACGCGCAGAGTGATTAGTTATAAAGATAATGGGCTTATGCCAACAGCCCAAAGAAAATAAAATAGGCCCAACAGTTTAAGAGACCTTATGCGGAAAGCCCATAACCCTACGACATGAGTAAAGTTTAATGACTAACGTGAGATTTCAGTAAAAGTTTGACGAGAAACAAGTACCGACAATCGTGTTTAAACTTATTTTTCTCTATAAACATTTATTTTCAGGTGTCCGTAAAAGCGAATTCACCAAGATAAAAAAAATGGCTTATTAGCACAAAACGTCCCTACGTTTGACAGTTAGTGTGCAAAACATCCCAACGTTTCATTTTTTTTGCATTTTCGCCCCTATTTCAACGTTTTAGTGTGAAAAACATCCTTTTCACTATTTTCAGTGTAAAATGACCAATATACCCCTCAAATTTAAATAAAACAAAGAAAATGAAATGAAAAATAAAAAAATAAATTATAATTATATTCCCAAACTTTTTAAAAAGGGCAAGTGAGTCCAAAAGTCTTATTAAAAGGTTTAAGCACAAAACGTCCCTACATTTGACACTTAATGCGGAAAAGGTCCTTACGTTTCAAACATGTTTGTATTTGTTCAATAGCACAAAATATCCCTACATTTGACATTTATTGCGTAAAACGTCCTTACGTTTCATTTCTTTTTACATTTTCGTCCTTATTTCAACGTTTCATTACGGAAAAACGTCATTTTCACTATTTTCAATGTAAAATGACCAATATACCCTCATATTTAAATAAAACAAAAAAAAATAAAATAAAAAGAAATTACAATTGTGCTCCCACACTTTTTAAAAAGTGCAAATGAGTTCAAAAATATTATTAAAACATTCAAACCATTAGTCTTCTCCTCCTCCCTTAGCTTTATCCTCCCTCTACCACCTCAACCACCAAACCCCACCACCATTCAAACCATCCACCACCATTCAAACCATCTCACCTCCCTCTACAATCCTGGGGCTGATAGTTGTGGCCAGCATTAACAGTTTGAATGGTGGGGTCTGGTGGTTTGGGTGGTGGATGGAGGATAAAGTTGAGAGATGAGGAAAATACTGATGGTTTGAATGTTTTAATAATATTTTTGAACTCATTTGCACTTTTTAAAAAGTGTGGGAGCACAATTGTAATTTCTTTTTATTTTCCTTTTTTTGTTTTATTTAAATATGAGGGTATATTGGTCATTTTACATTGAAAATAGTGAAAATGACGTTTTTCCGTAATGAAACGTTGAAATAAGGACGAAAATGTAAAAAGAAATGAAACGTAAGGACGTTTTACGCAATAAGTGTCAAACGTAGGGACATTTTGTGCTATTGAGCAAATACAAACATGTTTGAAACGTAGGGACGTTTTCCGCATTAAGTGTCAAACGTAGGGACGTTTTGTGCTTAAGCCTTTTAATCAAGACTTTTGGACCCATTTGCACTTTTAAAAAGTTTGGGAGTATAATTACAATTTATTTTTTTATTTTTCATTTCATTTTCTTTGTTTTATTTAAATTTGAGGGTAAATTGGTCATTTTACACTGAAAAATAGTGAAAATGACGTTTTCCACACTGAAACGTTGAAATAGGGACGAAAATGCAAAAAAATGAAACGTTGGGATGTTTTGCACACTAACTGTCAAACGTAGGGACGTTTTGTGCTAATAAGCCATAAAAAAATCCTTTCAAGAGGTTAGATTAATTTAGTGATGTTTTAGAGTTCATTTTCTATCTACTATGTTAAAAATGGTACATTTACTACGTTCCATACAGATTATTTTAAAAGTTAATATATCGACTACTGTTAACTATTGCTAATTGAATGAGAAATATCCTTGAGATGGAGAATAGCGTGTTTTGTACTTGTAGTGGATAAAATTATGCAATTTAATCAGTTTTTTAGTACTGTCTAATCCACGTATTAAAGGGTATGTTACGTGCTACAAAAGAATAAGAAATCAACATTTTCTAGGAAGAGAGTTTTTGTAAGCCTAGCTCGCTCCGTCTGACTATGCTCACACCGTTCAAGTGGATAAAGAAATCTTCCCTTGCTTTCGGTAAGGGCGGAGCAAGCATTAGTTTCAGTTGCGGGTTAGTGGCTGGTGACTTCTAGGCACACTCAACTTCTTTTTCTAAGTGTTGGTACAAGCCTTACGTGTAGGGTTCTTATAAATATAGCAAAAGTTTTCTAAAGTCGGCTCTCTAAAGGAGGAGACGATAGCTCCACCCTAGAGACGGTCCTTAGACTGGACAAAGGTCTGAGTAAAGCCCCCAAAAAGGTGGGCTTCACCTTTTTCTCTTCTATAGTTTTCTAAGGCAAGGCAACCCTATATCTATTCAGGTAAGGGGTGGAAGAGGAGAGCTGGTATCCACTCCTTCTATCCCCTCTCAAACGAAAGACCTAGGTTGATGGATGCCGTGGATGGTCTAACCAATCTTCCTGCTAAGCCAATCCCCAGTACAAGCAACTAAATCCAGTTCATTCCCAAGGAAAAGGGCTAACTGAACTCCCCTTCTCGAGTGAGAGTTCGATCCGCAAGCTTCATGCTTCCTTCATGCCCTACCTTCACGCTCTACTTACTTAATGCTTTCCTTACTTCTCTTCTTTCCTTCGCTCCCCGGTCATTTGTTTGATTTTCCCGTCTTTTTCGTCTAAAGTCATCTTTAACTCGGAAACGGACATGGAATTTTTTCATTTTCGCGTTTTATCGGTATTTTCGTCCTCAACTGCTAACAGATAGGATTAAAGGCAAATTGAAAGCTAAGCAGTGGGAATTCTAAAGATTCTTAGGGGGGAAATAGAGATGTCTCCTACGTTACCCATAATATGTGAAAGTATCGACATAATTTCATAGTTATTCGTTCTGAATGCTACATGAAGAACATAAGCTAGATGATGAAACAGGAAGACCTATGATGTAGAAGATCATATCATGAGTGATTCGGCATATTTGGATTCGTATAGTCTGAAAATTCTTAATTGACGAGTTGTAAATAGCCCCAAGGCTATGGGACAAAGGATTATCCCAAACATATACCAAGGTATTGACGATGATTTTCAAATCTCGTAGAACGGAATGTGATACGATGAGATGGAAACAAAGACAGGGAACATGTTACCTACTCTTAACGGTCAAAGCGAGCCCCTTTATTCTGAATTTAAAATCTTTTCTGAAGATATTTATTTTCCTGAATAGACCAATAAGATCTCTCGACATAGCAGTGTTTTGATACCACCAAGAACAAGTAACTAAATTCCAAAAAATTCAAAAAACTGAAAAATTGGATCTATGTTCAATGGATTACACCTAGTAAGAAAAAGTATTTTGTTTTGGTTCGACTTGTAGTCACATATGAAATAACGGACGATATAAATTTAGCAACACTTTTTCCTCTGGATCTATTGCAGGAAAGGTATAATGTACAACTTCGTGGGGTTATAGAGACTCTTCCCAATGCCAAGAACTAGGATTGGAAGGAAGGTCTCGACCCTTTAGTAAAAAAGAACATGGAGATTAAGGGTTAGTAGCCTAAAAAACTTTGAACTAGCTGAAAATCTCTAGTATAAGATCTTTAAACATTTACCTTGCTCTAAATTAATCATGTTTTAACTTTTAAGTGGAGGCTAGAAACCTTAGTATAACCTAATAAGATAAAGAAGGCATAAATACATTGTACTTTTCGATACTCAAGGTGTGTTTGAGCTATTATTTTGGAAAAATATATTTTGAAATAGTAGATTGATGGAGAATGTGTGGTTGAAAAATAATGAAAAGTTATTGATATGATGGAAAATATTATTTTATTGAAGAATGTGTAGTTGAAAATATATAGAAGAACGAGAATAAAAATTTTAATGTGTACCAAACAGAGGCTCAATAATGTATAGTAACATAGATGAAATTTTCGCCCGCTTCTTTAGTCCTATCTAGTACCGTGTAATTTAATATACCAGACATCCCAAAAGTTGACATTTGTTTCACTTTCCAATGTCTTGAAAGGTCAATAATCAAGAGGCCAAAAAGGTGAGCACCTTAAGGAGAATCGAGAAAAAGGAAATGCAAAACACAATAACCATTTATTTTTTAACTAAAAAGAGATTCTAGATAATATTATGTGTTCGCCTTACAGAAGGTGATTACTTCACGGGACCACATCCATTTCTTTTTTAAATTATCTTCTTCATCCATCTAAAGATTCTAGCAAATCAAATGATCTTGCCTAACTAAGCATCTTGACTATTCATTGTTATAGAAAATATCAAAGACCACACAAACCCTGAGATTTATGGTGGTTCGTCCTCAACATGAGAGTTACATCCACAAATCCACTTCCTGCAAGTTTCCATGAGGAAGAATAAGATTACGGTATTGATTTCACATTTAGTGTCTCACATAAATTTAGGAATATTAGGACGACCTATTGTATATGGAGAATGCCTAATATTATACTCACAGACTCAAAATGAACCTAAAAAATCATTTAAATCCAAAGTCGCGATGAAAAGTGTGCAATACAATTAGACTCCATGAGTCTAACATTCATCTAGGATTTTCACTGCAGAAAGCAAGAAAAAAATTGATAAGGGAAATTTTTTTTATTTTTTTCTTCAGTATGCTATATGTCTCTAGTGGGATCACCCCATGTGATGTGACAAACGATAAGACCAATTAAATATATAGTCATTTAATGTAACATCTCATTGGGTACATTCCATACTAATTTGCAGAAGAAAAGCCTCCTTATGGTTTATAAATTAATGCATTATAACAAAATATGAACAATAGAAAAGGGCAGATTCTATTCGCAGGTCAAGATGTAACATGTTTATGCAAATAATAAACAAGATCTATAGGTCCAAAACAGTGACTGCAAACTTGAAGAACGGAATTTTAAAGAAAAAAAACTTTGTGAGTACTTTTACCCTTAGGCATTGTAAATTTCAAGTCGAGGTTTCATAGATATGTGGACGCCTTTGAGGTGCTCTTGTTTGAGCCAAGAATAATCACAATTACAGTAACATCGTCATGATATTTCCGTCTCCTGCCAGCAGGGATACTCATCAACTCTTCCATACTGAAACCTGCAATGCCAAAAGTATAGTAAATATAAAATCCGCAGTCTTAATAACTTGGTCAAATATTAAATGGACATAGATGAGCTATAGAATCTGCATTTTCTATTCTATTTCTGATGATTTAACTAGATCACAGAAAAATCAGTAAATAGTCATGCAAGTGGCAAAAACAAGGATATTAATCTACCGAAACTGATGGCACAAGCTTACAAGAATTTTTAGCCTAAAGTCAATACAAGAAAAGGACATAAACCATATGACATGTAACTGTAAGTATAAAATTGGCCAATAGTTGAACTCGATAACTTATTTAATAATTTAACTTTTGATTATTTAACATTGCAAAATACCTATAGCATACTTTTTTACACGTGGGGCCAAATTAATAACCTATAAGAGGAAGTAGACCATATGAATGATTTTCTATAAATTGTCAGCATCACAGACATCATGCAGCTTAGCGGATAAAATAAAAGGTGAATTGAGTTGGTTTAGTCAAAACATAAATGAAGTAAAAGTAATTAAAAGTAACTTTTTGGCTTAGCCAAACACGTGTTTACTAATTTATAACTAACTTTTTTGTCAAACATGTTTGAGCCTATTTAGAAGCTATTTTTTTCAGTTCAAAAACTTATTTTTTACTAAAAGTAAGAGCAAGAGCATGCTTGGCAAAGAAAAGTTACTATTAAGTACCTTTACTTCTTTTAAGCTTAGCCAAACATGCTCTATGACTTTCAGTCTCCCATTGGGTGAAAGAAATGAAATACAACAAAATTTAGCTTCATACCCGCACAATCTGCAGCCCTTACAACAAGTTGCTCCACTAAAAATTTTGCCGGATCACCAGAAGGGTTACTCAAAATGTAAGAACGCGCGAGTTTTACAACTTCATCGTTGCTGAAGAAGTCAAATAGACCGTCGCTTCCAAGTACAACAAAGTGATCAGAGCTTGAAACTTCATGTACATGAAGTGATGGTTCTAAAGATACATATGGCGGACTTATGAGATTACTGACTCGAAGAATACCCATCAAAGCGTCATTCATGGTTTTCTGCACAATTAAACTAGATCAGTTATTACGAAAATAAGTGAATTATTGTTTTCAACCATTACCAATGACCTCAAAATCTTTGTAGAATCAAGAATTGCGGCAACTTCCTAATTCCAAAAGTAATAAGCAGATTGTTGCCTACCTTTTTCAAGTAGCCAACTCCAAAAGCCCTTGTAACCTTCAACTTCCCTTTGACTTTTCCAGCCACAACTGTCGAAGGGTCATCCGGATGATCAAGTAGAAGTCGAGTTCTCTCAACTTCATTGTCAACAGTATGACTATCAGTGAGCTGGACAGCCCGCAGCCCCGTACTTCCATTTATGTCAATGCCTTCATCGTATGTAGCCAAAACAGCTCGACTATCACCAACGTTGAGAATATACAAGTCCTTCCCATGGAGAAGCACAAGCAACACACAAGATCCAATAGACACTAAATCAGGGCGGTCTTCCATTTCCTGTTCCACCATGTGTAGAAAATCATTCTCAGTTTGACTAAGAGCACGTTGAAGGCTGTTAAGAATCCTCTGCTTAGACAAACCAAATGATTTCAAAGAGGATGGTGGAATGTCAAAACTATCAAAATTGGCATTCTTTTCAACATTTTCGGAATCATTGCCCTCTTTCAGAATACAACAGAGGGATTTATCAGAATCAAAACACCTGGAAGCTTTAGCCGACTCCTGTTCGACTTCCCAATCTAATAAGTTCAGGTAAAATCCAATTGTTTCACATAATGTTCCAGCAAGAAAATCTGCTGCATCTCTTCCATTGAAGCCATCATATATGGCACAAAAAAGCCACCCATTCTCTTCTGAACAAACAGCCTGAACTCTATCTTCACCAGCAGCACCCCCGGCTACTTGTACATCCACTGCATTGAGGAAGCTATCGCTTCTTGAAGGAGAATTCATGGACTTAAGTGATAGGTAGTCACAACCTAGTGTCTCAGTTGGAGAGGACGGACTAAAACTCAAGTTTGACATGCTACTTGGGAGAGAAGATGACAAAAATTCCAATTTTGAGAGAGATGGTGAAGATGGAATCCTGCGGAAAGAGTTAGGAGAGTCCAATGTTGGCAGTATTTCTGCCCCAATCAGCCCATTGCATATATTTGTATTAGCTAATGTAGCATTGGCACTCAATGCAGCCCCAGACAAGCAAGAGAAGGAGCTGCTAGCTCTTTTGAGTTTGATTGCAGATGGGATGTCAATGCCATTTGATTTGTAGAAAGAACCGTCATCCTTACCAAGACATTGGTACCCAAAACTAACCTTGATTTCTCCTCCTGAATCATCCATGTTTTCTCTGTGAATAATTATCGCTGAAGGAAAACACGAAGAGCTCGATTAATGATCTTCATGTTCATAGAAATTGCAACATGTATAAGAACAGTAAGGTAATATATCAAAAAATGTTTTGTTCACTCTCAGACTGGACAATTGGGTTAATCATAATCAGATGGACGAAACGTAATATGATATCCTAAAGATAAGAAACATGATGAAAACAAAAATAGAAAATGTCTGTCTCTGTTATATCCTACATCAGACTTGAGAGTGCTTTTTCAATTTGTATAGCTGGGCATCTGCAAAATGAAGCCTTCTTCAAAGCAACAAAAACAACTTATTGAAATTATCTTCTGTAAGTAATGACAATTTTTCCAGCCAAATCATCAGCTTTTTTTCGAGATTGGAATTGTGGATAATAATATGACTCCTCATAATAGTCAAACTATAAATGATGGAAAGAAATCGATCAGAGTTCAATGTGCTACAATCCAAATTAACTCTTAAAATTCTCAAATAGTAGTCTACCACCCACCCCACCCCTGCCACACCCACATATGACAAATCAGTAAGGAAGTCTGGATTGATAAAAAGGTTTCAGATCTAACAACTTCAAATCAAACCTTCCTCCTTAGGCAAAAAGCACAAAATTACTAGCTCATATCATATTCATTTTATAGAAACCTCACCTTGTTTATAACAGCAACAAATACCTCTCCTCTATCAAGTCAAACAACCAATAAATGCAAACTTTTACATATCTAAAGAAAATTAAAAAGTGGGTCTAACGGAAAAGTAAAAAATAATACATAAGCCATGTAAACAAGAAAAAATAACACAAATATACCGTTAAAATTAAAGATTGAATAACCCATCTCACCTTCGTGATTCCAAAGGCAATCAAGAACACCAAAGGCCTCAAATCACAGACTTCAATCTCATATGCATACAGTGCGTATCTGTATAAATATTTGCATGTATCTATGCACGTGCAATGAAAAGGGAACAACCAAGTGTGTGTAACTGTGTTTAATGCGCCCAAGAGAAAACTGCGGCTTAGTACAGAGGAGAACTTTTATGTATTCAACGAAGAATCTGAGAAAAAAAAGGGGAGAGAGACGTATATAATTGGATGGTGAGGAGAGAGTTTGCTGGACACAGAATTTTCGCTGATGTTGGCCAAAGGGAGTAGGAGATCAGATCAAGTGAAAATTTACTTTTCTGTACAAAAATAACTTCCTACTTTTTAAAAATAATTAACTTGCGTATTTTTAATTTTTACTTAGTAAAAGTAATTTTTTTTTATTTTTAATTCACTTGTTTGTTAAGTATGGGTTATATTTAAATATTTCATTGTTATTCTATTTATTTTTTTCATTCGAAAAGTGACCATCAAATTCCTAAAGGGGTGAGAAAATAACGATGGAAATTTATTTCTTGATCTATAGATTGAGATTCTAAATTCCGTAAAGATTAAAATTTTAAGTTTGGAAGAAAAAGAAATCGTTAACTATACTTTCATTATTCCTATCAAGTCAAGTCAAGTCAAGATTTCTTATAACCAAAAGTTGAAACTTTTTAATGAAATGACTTCCTCTTATAGTCGTCGGAAAGAAGCCACGAGGAAGGAGGATTAGGAAATCCTATAATTACAGCTTTCTCTGGACCCGCGTGACCTAATTTATAGTTATTTTTCCCGACATAAATATCTAGATTAAAAACTCCAAGAAAAAGGAAAAAGTTATCTCTGTTTCCTCGAAATAGTGGCCATGTGATCTTGTAGGTTTCATCTTGTTCTTACTTGGCATTCGTAATTAAAAATATAGAAAATAAAAAACAAAATTCAATAATTATTTGAATATTATTATTATAATATTCACCACGACTTATCAATCTGTGAGGGTGATGTTTAAAACAAGTTGCCTTCTACCCTATGTTTTATTTGGAGTTTTTAATAAAGTTAGAAATGGTAGGGACAATAGAACAAGCCGTGTAATAAAATTGGAGCCCCAAAATTGATTTGAAATAAGTGCATTCCCTTCATTTGTCGACCATATTGATATTGGTAAATCTTCCATAGCCTTGTACTTGCTAGCTATAGACAATCGAAAATGAAACTACGTTGGATTGAATAGAGCGTAAATATACTAACACTTGGTTCATTTATATCTAGGGGCGGATCCAGATCATTTGTTTTGTGGGGTCAAAAATGAGAATTCAAAAATAATTAGAACTACATATCATTAACGAAAATAAGTCAATACGTTATTATAATTGTAGCCTACACATTTTTATACGCTAAAAACATCGTATAAAATATTTTTTAACACGCGTTTTCATATCTTTTTCTTTTTGAACACTCGTTTCAACAATAATTTTCTCCACATTCGAACATACGGATTTTCGTTTAAAATATTTCTCCATGTCTGATAAAAAACAAATTCAATACATAAATAAACAAATAAATACTATTTTTTATTTTTCACCAAAAAATAACATTAAATTCATAATAAACAACAATTACTTTCACAAACAATTCTATTTTAAATCATCAAGTTAAACAAACCGACAAAAGTCATTACTTACTGAGACTGAGTTATTTTACTACTTCACTACAATATTTCCAATTTCTCAAATCCAAACTAGTGACTAATTCCAAATACACTTTAGAAATCAGAAGAATCAGTAACTAATATGTTCGAATTAGCTTCAATTCAATTGAAAACTTAATAACTAAATTAATTGAAAAATGGATTGAAGATGAGAGATGAATTCACCGTGCATAGCCGCGTATGTAGCGTGCATATGGAAAAATTAGGAATTTCATATTTTTAAATGGGGAAATATCAAAGTCATTGTCTTATGAGTCATAGTATATTAGTTGAGTTGAGTTACATCAATGAATTATGGATTAATGGGTTGGTGTAGAGTGTAATTGGATTTAAGCTTGTGAGTTATGGATTGAACTGCTCTGGAATAAATGGTAGGAAAAAAAACTCAAAAAAATAAAATAAAATAAAATTGTGGGGTCATTTGACCCCATGTGGGTCTGCCCCTCTTTATACCACATAGAAAGCAAAATGAGGGAAAATAAATTGTGCACAAAATATGAAATTTTTTATTTTTTCCCCCTTCCTCGGCTCAACGTAGACAAACAAACAGGGGCGGACCCAACACCAAACGGGCCCCCATGGCTGCCCGTGCTGGATTAGCCGAGAACTTTTTATTTTTTTGACAATAGATAATTTTTTTAGATTATATAACTGTTATTTCATTTCATTTTCAAATGTCTCATTCAATTGAATTGGTTAGAGACGACAATTCTTATGAGACATCTCTAGTTCGATTCCCTAACTTGCAATTCATATATTTTTAGTTCTTCAATTTTTACCCTTTTACAATATTTTAGGGAGGGATAAGTCGAACTTGAGACTACCTTTAAAGATTATCCAATCTTTACCATTATGACACTTGCTGAGTTTGATATTATTGTTAACATAATAATATATATTAAATTTTAAATATTAATAAACGACATCGCCCTTACGATCGCTAATTGTCGACGTTGACCGGTCAACGTTCGTCCAGGCTGAACTTCAATGTTGGGTCCGCCCTTGCAAACAAAGACTCGTAAAATCATGTCACGAAGCACAAGACTCCCGACACCATAACACATGAAGTCACAGATACAACAGCCAGCCAAAATTTTTGCTACGAAGTTGTATGAATCCAACTGAGAACCATAGTGCTTAGTCGAGGTGATTGATACATATTACTGGTATGTCCAGTAAAGTGAATCAGACACCGTTAGACGGTGTTAAGAAACAAAAAGAAGCTCAAATAAAGGAGTTAATTCCCTAAATAGTCACTGAACTTTGCCAAAAGTTTTCAGGAGGTCATCGAACTTCAAAACTTCCCTAAATAGTAACTGAACTTTGCAAAAAGTTCCTAGGGGTCACTGTACTTCAAAACTTCCCTAAATAATCACTGGACTTTGCCAAAAATTCTCATGAGGTCACCAAACTTTGGAAATTGGGACCCCATACATCAATGGTGCAGCGACTCTCATGAACTTTTTGTAAAGTTGAGTGACTATTTAGGGGGAAGTTTTGACAAAGTTCAATGACTATTTAGGGAAGTTTTGAAATTTAGTAACCTCCTAGAAACCTTTTGCAAAGTTCAGTAACTATTTAGAGAAGTTTTGAAGTTCGGTAACCTCTTGGGAACTTTTGGCAAAGTTCAGTGACTATTTAGAGAATTAACCCCAAATAAAGTTCAGTCATATTGAAAAATGCATACCAAACATGCCATGTGTAGAAGACACAAACATTGGTTTCATCATAACAACAAATTCTCATAAACAGACCATAAAAGCTATGTTTAAAGTTGTGCAACAACGTATTGTGACATAATATTGACAAAAAGCGTATACCATCCACGCTGAATGATGCATATAAAAATTAAGTCATCCAACATTGTAAAAAACTTTTATCTGTCCTTTCTTTGTCCGAATTTGAGAAACCTGAACAAGAAATAGAAGGGTAATTATAATAAACAAAGTGAGAATGCTAGGGACACTGCATATTGATCCTATGGCAACCGACAAGAAACTCAAACGATAACATATATGATCTACCTGTACTTAATTTGGACGAACACATCAAAGATGAAAAACAATTTTGCAGATACTAAGCAGAGTTCATCAAAATCAAAGGAACAATCAACAAGACTAGCATAATGAGTGGCCAGGCTAACTTTTTGGGGAAAATAGCATTGCATTGTGAAGAACCAACTGTATTATCCTACTCAGTTTAGAAACTAGAAGACAAATTTAATTTACATCCAATTCTTCTTGCCACCGATAGCAATTAAGGTTGCGGATAACAAAGTCAAACGAAGCCAGCCCTGGGGATGCCAATAACCAAACTTGTAATTTATCAGGGTTATATACACCGATGACACTAAGCATATCTTTGAGCCCCATTTTTGGGGAGAAATGTGTTACGGAATAGTGATTTTTTTGGAGAATGTGTGGTTTAAGAAATAGAAAAAAGTTTTTGGTTTACGTGTGAAATTAGTTTATGGGAGAATGTGGTTGAAAATGAATTTTGGAAAAATAGAGCCCAAACATAGGCTAAGCTTTTTAGTGAATTTCATGTTGGTTACTAAAATTCATGTTTTTGTTTTGTCACTTAACTTAAACTTTGTTACAATTTGATCACTCCATCCAAACTAATGGAAGAGGTGACATGGCAATCTAGTTACCTATCAACTACAGTGCCACATCAGCTCTTCCGTTGGTCGAATCACCAAATTATAACAAAAGTCAAAGTTCGGTGAACCAAGTAACAAAGTTTAGGTTCCATGAGAAATTCTGAGCAAAATGAAAGTTTAGTGACTGACATGAAATTTTGTACAAGTTCAGTTACCACCAGAGTTTTTAACCCTGTTTAATGTAAGAGCAGAAATAATGTAAATATCAGATTGGTATACCAGAAGTACCTATTTCAGTTGCACAAGATGAGAACTTTTGAGTTCCACGAATATAAAATATTTTCTAATGGAACTTTGTATAGGATAGGCAATTGCTTGACAATGTGCATGAAGTTAAAAAGTACATGTATAATATGTGGAGAAAATCTACGGTATACAAAGTACCTTTAGGCTCAAAATCTCTGAAATATCATTAACGTGTGTGCCTCCACAAGGGCATCCAGGGTTTTCGCCTAACTTCACAATCCGAGGAGTGCTTTCCTGCACAATGTAATGTAGGAGAATACTGAGGCAATGAGTACAAAAGATATCACACAAAGAAAGCCAAGCCAACGATTAAAATCAGTTTATACTATATTTTATCATGGATTTTCCACCGTGAAAAATGATATGGCTAATGCCAAGGCCAAGCCAATCATGCAGTGTGTCAAATGCATAGAAATTAGTTTCCACAAAGACATCTTTGAAATATCTCTTTATTATCTTAATTGAATATGCTAAATAGCTCTTGCAGAATTTGACAAGGAATTCTTTTTTTTTTTCCTGCAGCAGGAAATTACATACTGCGCATGAGAGCAAACATTAGAATATGTAATGCAGTTACACATTGCCACATGGGATTCATTTCATGATTTGCTCCATCAATCTCCCCATGTTTATTATGTTACCCTCTACATTGCATGTATTTAAATAATCATTTAGATATATAAATAAAGGACACACGCCCTCAATTTGAACATAGCAGATAAAATAAGAAAATAAGCAAAAAGAACGCTAATAAGCATTATCTGACCTGTGGAATGTAGTCAGGCAGGCATCCACCACACAAATCAGAAGCTTTATCATAGGGTAATATTAAAGCAGAAACCTGGAAGGTACATGTAACTACTGAGATAAAGATACTATGAACAAAATGAACCTTAATTCAATAATATAATAATTTTTAGAAACAAGATACACTAAAAATGCATACCTGCCCCCCCTTGGAAATAAGATTGTTAGCTTCCACTTCCAGCTCTTTTTGCTTGGTTTGCAACTCATTCTGGGCAACCACGCCTTTATATTCTACGAATGGCCTGAAAAGATTTTATATTCACAATGGCCAACTTGGAGATACAACCCATACAAATAAATAGAGTGGCATCCAACTTTTATTGACAGCGCCATCACTCAGTAAAATTGAAGGAACCATTACAACGTAATTTAGAAATTAAGTTAAAAATGTAGTTGGTTGTTCCACAATGGGACTTTAAGTGCTAGCTCTATCCTGTCCCACTGGACTGCCTAGAGATCAATGCTATCTCATCCCATTCCTAGAGCACACCTCATCAAGAGATCCAAGGGGAGAGCATCTATCATTTAAGGCTGAAAAGGTTGGAATGTGGAGCTTAATGATACTATTCACTTGTCCCCTCGACTGCGAGTTTTTTTATAGGAATATATTGGGCATTCATATATCTGTATTAGGTTGCTCTAATAAAGGAAACTGAAGGGGGGCATTTTTAGTAAGATAAGATATAGAGGTGTGAGGAAGATAAACTTCCTAATCTCCTTCAGTTGAGTAAAAAAAATCTACGAAAACAGGAAGTGGACGTAGCCCTCACATTGAGGGTGAAGCACTATAATTATGTGTTGTTTGTTCCTTTTTTTATTTCTTTTTCATTTATTATGGCATTCCAATTTAGGGATTAATGTTTAAGGAAAACTTGTAGTGCATAACATTTTGATGAAATTACATCTTCGAACCGTCTCCTCGAGAAAAATCTACAGTTTCTAGACCTATTGAAGTGTCTACTGCACCTAGTGAGAGTTTAAAGTATAATAAACTTAGGTTAAGAGTCAATCAATGCTCAATGGTCATTACCACCATATTCAGATGTCACCGATAATTAAGTTCTTTAAAATTTTCATTTATATAGTATAAAATTAATCTTATAATTGTTATTAATTCGTTTTTTTCAAATATTTTAAATATGTGTCCCTACTTATTATTTAATAATAATGTTGAGTTAAAAATACAGAATGTTTGAATAAAAAAAGAAAAATGATCATGGTAGAGTGTCTGAGGCGTGTAAGACGCGGACACATCACCGTAGTAGAAGTGTTCGTGCAACACAACTACAAACAAATGAAAACGGAAGGTAGCCCTGTCAATTCTACCTATTATGTGTCGCTTCTTTCACAAACTAATATGTGCAGTGTAAAGTTATTAGTTTCCAATTCAAGATATCTATTGAAAGGATTGTAAAAACACAGATAAATGCACATATTACTCGCAAAAAAAAAAAAATTCTAAGATTTTGCATCTTATCCTAGTAATCAGAATCATTGATAAGTCTTACAATGCATACCCGTCAGGGAAATGGTACCCTTTAGTAGGCTCCAAGTGACCCCATCCCACATTGTTCATACATATATCCAGCACATGCCCAGCTGAGTGTAGCCTGCATGCGACAAGACCTTGCAACATATAATAAAGAAACACAAAATGCACCACCCAATATAATAGCAAGCATATTAAAAACCCTACAGAAAGGGGATAAAAGTTAAAATAGAAACTAAAGAAAGGAATCTCGAATCACTAAATTGATAAAATGCAGCATTGATAAGAGCATTTTATGTGCTTATCTTGGCTTCTATTATTATTTATTTATATATAATTGTTGAGAAACAAAGCTAGTTAAGAAAGAACTAAGAAAAGTAAAGGCGTCACACCAGTTGAGGGGTCAGTTCATTATAGGCCTTTTTAGGAAAAAGGAGCAGCTAGGTTCAGAGAAAAGAGCCTCTCTACTTTTACCATTTTTAGATTGTAGAGTAGGCAACCGTTAGCTTATTTTGCTATATAAGCTGTTACTATTCCCATTTGTAATGTAAAACAATATCAATAAACAAATGTTCATCATCTTTTCTGCTACTCTCTCTAAATTCAACATGGTGTCGGAGAAGGTTTCAAACATGTACCAGTAAAAAGACCAACAGAGCCAAAGAAACTCCTCCTCGGCACATACCAGTAAAAACTATGTCTCAACACACTGATAACACCAAGCTCACAACAATAGTCCTCAATGGCAACAAAAATTATATTCCCTGGTCCAGATCAATAACAATAGGTCTCAATGGTAGAGGAAAACTACAGTTTTTGACTGGTACCAAAGAAAAGTCCAAACCCGCAGATCCCCAAAAGCAAACTGAGGCAGAAACAACCAAGATCGAAGAATGGCAAACCACAAACCACATGGTCATGTCGTGGCTGCTGAACACCATGGAGCCCCAAATTGCCAACATGTTTATGTACTACAACTCGTCAAAAGAAGTGTGGGACAAAGCCAAGAAATTATACGGCCAACAAAAAAAATTTGCCCAGATTTTTAGCCTCAAACAAGAGATTGCAAAAATCAAACAAAGCAATGTGCAACTAGTGACAGAGATAGTGTCAAAATGGGAGGAGCTCAACATCTATCTCCCACCAACAACAGATCCGGCCTAAATTCAAAAACGAAACGAGCATGATCTAATCTTTACTTACCTGGGGGCACTCGATGCAAGCTACGAGGCAGTCCGCTCCCAAATTCTCCTCTCAGCCGAGATGCCGAGTTTTGATGATATAGTGGCAACAATCGAACAAGAGGATTCACGGAGGACTCTCATGAAACCCCAACAATCAGAAAACTCCGAGAATAACCGAGCCTTCAAGGCGCAACACTCAAACCTTAATCCTAGAGACGTGGCCAAGATGAAGGTGATGCGGACATCATCGGGATTTATTTTCATTATTATTATTGTTATTGTTTTTGTCAGTCAATACTTAATTTTATTGTTATTGGGCTTTATTATTTTCGTTTTCTGTTATTGGACTTATAGTAGTGGGTTAGCCCAAGCCCGTTAAGTTTTCACTATTTATTGGATTTTTCGTTGTAATTTAGGGAGTTGATGATATGATGAATTACAGATTGGCTGGAAGCCGTTCTCCCCCCCCCCCCCCCTTCTTCTTCTTCTTCTTTCTTCAATTTTAATTCCTTAATTTCATAATTAAATCTCTATTGGTGTTGCATCAAAAGGGAACCTTAGCCGCTGACTGGTGCGACCACTGCAAGCATGCAGGGCACAACCGAAACGACTGCTGGGTACTTCACCCTCATCTCCGGCCGGCTCGGAACAAGGGAGAAAGAGGAAATTGGGGCGGCGCGAGAAAGGAGAAAGAGAGAAAATTTGGGGGTGCAAGTAACGGGGCAGAAATGAACTCAAATGAAGGGGTTGGATCCGTACCGTCCCAATCTACTAACAACACCTCCGACTCCTCTGGATCTTCTGTAGCACCTATAGCACAGTTGCTGACCCAGCTAAACAGTTTGTTACAGCAACAAACTTCAAGTTTTGTTCTATCTAAATCTGATTTAAATTTTTCCAAAATAGCTAATTCTTGTCAAAATACAAGTAAATAGATTATTGACTCGGGTGCTACCGATCATAGACATGGGACAAAAATAAAATACGAAATGTCACACTAATTAAAGACCCTCAACATGTAGTTGTTGCAAATGGAAATAATGTCCAAATTTGTGGTTTTGGTACAACCAAATTTTTTACAAAAGATGTAAAAAATATTTTATATTTACCAGATTTTAATTCAAATCTATTATCGGTTAGCAAAATAACTCAAGACTTGAATTGTAATGTCATATTCTCACCAAACAAAGTGACCTTTCAGGATTGAGAATCAAGGAAGAAGATTGGTGAAGGTTTTTTAAAAAATGGTCTTTATTATCTTGAAGAAAACACCAATAGATGTCATGTGTCACTCTGTCCAGTAGATCGTGACAAGTTGCTAACTGGAGATTTGGCCATTCGTCTGACCAAGTTTTAAACAAACTTTTTTGTTATAACCTAGACTCTAGCAATTGTGATGTTTGTAAGCTTTCAAAACAAACTATGTTATCATTCTCTTTATCCACCAGTGTATCAGAAAAATGTTGTGATTTAATTCACTCTGATGTTTGGGGCCCAGCTCCTGTTGATTCTTATAACAATTTTAAATATTTTGTTACATTTATTGATGATCTTTCTCGAACTACTTGGATTTATCTTTTAAAAGGAAAAAATGAAGTTTTCTCATATTTTCAAGAATTTTTCAATTTTGTTGAAAATCAATATAATGCAAAATTAAGATTTTTAGATCGGATAATGGGACAGAATATGTAAATAGAAATTTTTCAGAATTCTTTAAATTAAAAGGAATTTTACATCAAACCACATGCATTAATACACCAGAACAAAACGGAGTTTTAGAAAGGAAAAATCATCATCTGCTTGAAGTCACTAAATCACTTCTTTTTCAACGTAACGTTCCAAAAACTTATTGGTCAGATGTCGTGCTAACAGCAACTTACCTTATAAATAGATTGTCAAGTGCAAGGTACAAAACATGAGTCCCTTAGAAATTCTTAAGGGTAGGAAAATTGATCTAGACCATATACGAGTCTTTGGCTGTACATGTTTTGTACACATAAAAAGACATGACAAATTAGATAAAAGCTCTGTTAAAGCCATTTTTTTAGGATATTATTCTGAAAAGAAGGGGTATAAGTGTTATGATCCAAAAAATCATAAACTTTACTTCTCAAGAGATGTGTCATTCTTTGAAAGCAAGCCCTATTATCAATCAAATGAACAAGAAAATGCTCAAAGTCAACCAATTATGTTACCTCCAAATAATTTTGTGTTTCACGAAGAAACAAATCAAGAACAGATTGAGCATGTGGAGGAAGAACAGATTGGTGAAACAAGGGCAATTTCTTCAGGGGGAGAAGACGAGGAAAATGAGTCAAGTGAGGAACCAGCTCAAGAAGAAATTGCCTTGAGAAGGTCCACACGACAAACCCGACCTCCTGCCAGATTGAGGGATTATGTATCACATCAGGTGATGTATCCAATTCAAGATTTTATCTCTTATAAAAAGGTATCTCCTGAATACCGGGCCTACTTGGGTAACATAACCAATCAAACCGAACCAACTAATTTCGATGAAGCCAACCAAGACCCAATTTGGCGTAAGGCTATGAAAGAAGAACTTTAAGCCTTAAAAAAAATGACACATGGGATATTGTCTACTTACCAATAAGCAAAAAACCCATAGGCTGTAGATGGGTATATAAAATTAAATACAATAGTGATGGTACGATTGAAAGATATAAGGCTAGGTTAGTGGCCAAAGGATTTACCCAAACATATGATATTGACTACCAAGAGACCTTTGCACTGGTAGCAAAAATGAGCACGGTCAGAATTTTGTTATCCGTAGCTATCAACTTAGGATGTAATTTGTTTCAAATGGACGTAAAAAATGCATTCCTTCAAGGAATTCTAGAAGAAGAAGTCTACATGACCCTTCCAGGCCATGAAAATACATCGGATCCATCGTTGGTGTGTAAGCTAAAGAAGTCAATTTACGGCATAAAACAATCTCCAAGAGCATGGTATGCCAAGCTAAGCTTTTCTCTTTTGAAAAATAAATTATTAAAAGCACAGCCGATTCGTCTATGTTTGTCAAACATTCACAAAATTCTATCACGATTATTCTGGTTTATGTAGATGACATTATCATTACTGGAAAATTGGAAATGATAATGAAGAAATTAAAAGGGTCAAACAATACTTGAAAGACGAATTTGATATTAAGGATCTTGGAAAACTCTCATATTTTCTTGGAATAGAAATAGCTCACTCCAGCAAAGGCTTATTCCTATCCCAAAGAAAGTATATCTTTGACATGTTAAAAGAGACTGGTAAGCTAGGAGCTAAATCAGCTGGTACCCTAATGGAGACCAATATTAAACTGGGCCAGAAAATGGTGAACTACTACCTGACATAGGACAATATCAAAGGTTGGTAGGAAAACTAATTTATCTTACGGTTAACAGACCTGATATTGCATTTGCAGTGAGTGTTGTAAGTCAATTTATGCATGCTCCGCGTACCAGTCACTTGAGTGCAATTGATAGGATATTGAGATACATTAAAGGCGCTCCAGGTCAAGGAATTTGGATAAGGAAAAATAATTCTAATAATGTGGTTGGTTTTTCTGATGCAGATTGGGCCGGGAGCTGTGACAAAAAATCAACCACGGGCTTTTGTACCTTTGTAGGTGGCAACTTGGTCACTTGGAAGAGCAAAAAGCAGAATGTTGGTGGCAAGGTCGAGTGCAGAAGCAGAGTATCGCGCTATGGCATCCACAGCAAGTGAGCTCATTTGGATCAAGCAAATACTTGGCGACATAAAGATAGAGCATACAGGAACCATGCAAATGTACTGCGACAATCAAGCTGCGCGACATATTGCATCCAATCCAGTCTTTCATGAGAGGACGAAACACATCGAAGTCGACTGTCACTTTGTCAGAGAAAAAGTGCACTCGGGACAAATAGAAATCCCATTTGTCAGAAGCAAAGAACTGGCAAACATCTTTACAAAGGCACTTGACAAAGCTAGTCATCTAAACATTCTTGGCAAGTTGGGATCAATCAATTTATTCGAACCCAACTTAAGGGGGAGTGTTGAGAAACAAAGCTAGTTAAGAAAGAACTAAGAAAAGTAAAGGCCTCAGACCAGTTGAGGGGTCAGTTCATTATAGGCCTTTTTAGGAAAAAGGAGGCTCTCTACTTTTACCATTTTTAGATTGTAGAGTAGGCAACCGTTAGCTTATTTTGCCATATAAGATGTTACTATTCCCATTTGTAATATAGAACAATGTCAATAAATAAATGTTCATCATCTTTTCTGCTACCCCCTCTAAATTCAACAATAATTGAGCGATTATCTACTTAATTTGTGTAAATTATGTTAATTGTAGGAAAATTCCAACTTGGATAAAATTTATGTGAAAAGAGGCTATTGGAGCTAAATTGGAGTTGATTTGAAGCAATTGAAGATTAACCGGATTGCAAGAGATCAATTGAAAATATTAATGGGACATTCTATAAAAATTCATTAGTTCGGGGATTAAATTCGACATTTGGAAAGTTTGAGGACTAAATTGCAAACTTCAAAACTTATCTCGGGTCAACTATTTTGATTTTAGAATGAAGAGGACTTAATTGCAAATATTAGAAGATGAAGGACTAAAGTTACCTGAGAAAAGAAGTCCAAATGAAAAAGGAATTTGTTTCCTTTTTAATTCTTAAACTCTTTGGTGGAAACTGGAAATCAAGTTGAACAGGGATTTTTGCATAAATCTTGTTCTATAAATACATATCTTAGTCCAACAATTAGAGGGGACTTGTGGAGTTTCAATATACATATGTATTGATGCCAAAGCTTGGAGGATTCGTTGTATATATATTATTCAAGTCAAGAGGAAGGAAAAATCAAGAAACTAGAGTTTCAAGATTTTACAAGAATAAGGTGGAATCTTGGTGCAAGATCTTCAACTTTTTCTCGTTTTTCCTTAATACCCGGTGATGTACTTTAATTCCTTCTTGTATTTTTAATCTCCCATGATGTGTAATTAAGTATTTAGTTAGGATGAATGATTGTAACCTAGTTTTGAACCTTAATTTTAATTAAAAAGTTCTAAATCTCAATAGATCTTGTGAATTGCTTTTGCTTCCAATCTTAATGCTTAGATTAATTGGCCACTTATTCATTGATTTCATGAGCAATAATTATGTAGAGATAAGGATTATTTGTTTAAACCACATAGTAAAATCTGGTAATTTAGTATAAAACGTATAGATACTTATGCTACTTATTGCGATCGTTATATAAATTCTTAGAATTTAAGTGCGTTTAACTAAAATTGATTCACATAGAAATATGAAAGTGAATTAATTAAATAGACTTAATGAGAACTCGAGAGAGATAAGTCGAATACATTAAACGAATTCGATTGGAATCAATTGTAAAAAATTGGTAATTGAGATTAAGGGGATAGCTATGGTAAAATCATGAATCCTAACACTTATATCATCATATTAAAAAAGTTACTTTTATTTTAGTATATTTAAAATAGAAAATCACAAAAAGAAAAATAACTATTTTATTTGTTTTCGATCCAATTGGAGTTAGGAAAAATTGAATCAATTGTTAGATATTAGTCATTGTGGGAACGATATCCTGATTATAGGTTCACTTTATTACTTTTTACTATTCGTACACCTGCGGGATATAAAAATCGGCAACAAGTATCGATTCAACATATCAATTTAAAGGTCCAAAGATATCATCAAAGACTGAACTAAATGCTCCTTTGCATAATACTTGAAAATTAGATACCTAGAATTGAGCCTGCGCCTCTGTTCATCCACGTGTAACAAAACTAGAACGCCTTTTTAAAGATTTTCTTGCAATTTCCCATCATCACAATTTTCGAAATGCCCATAATGATACACCTATTGTAATTACACAAAAAAAAAAAGTAACAACATAAACAATTGACCAACCAAAAAATGGCAGAAACAAATTATTCAAATGGATAAATTAAGTAAAATACAATTTTGTCCTTTGATCGAACATCCTGAACAATGAACTTGAAATCAGAAATGGAGATTAAACCAGTGTCTGCAGGTTGGCCACCTCCTTGTGGGTGAAAAATAGTGGAATCCAGTATCAATACTTGTCTTTCATCCTCAGTCTTTCAAAACCCACCAAGAAAAATCAGAATAAATATTCATATAAGTTGGAAATAAGTAATCTTATTAAGAACCCACCAAGAAAATTTGAATTAATATTTTTTAAGAAATAGACTGACCTGAAAGGAAGAGAGAAGGGTGGCAGTGGATTGGAGTTTGAACATATCATCAAAGTGTTCCAGCTTCGTTGGGCTTAGATTGTGCTCCATCAGTTCAGTGCATTCGGAAAGTTTGATTTTTCTCCACAATTGAGGAGTTTTTTGGGATGAAGATTTTGAGTTTGATTCTTGTGCGTGATTAATGTAAAGTGGATTGAAAATCTAATTGCGTTCTCCAATAAAAATTTGTGCACTTTTCCCTAATCACTAAATCAATTTGTATACGTTGAGTTCAAGTCAAGAAAGGAATATATAGAAGAAAAAGTTTGAACAGACTCTGGAAAATATTTGTCGAAAGTAGTGAAGAAAGATAGGAAAAGTATTTTCATTTGTAGTGGAATCAACTGGTCTAAATGTTATATTTGGGGTGTTTTTCATGGATATTATTGAGGAAAAAATATATTTTAAATAGTGAAATTGATATGATTCGTGATGCGTCACAATTTATCAAGATTTTGATAATTGTTGTAGAGAGTAAATGATCAAGTTTGAAATTTCAAAGAGTTGATAAAGCTAGTCATTTATATGTTCGAGCAATGGAGTCCATAATATTAAAGACAACAAACCAATTGTCAAGTAACATGTTGGACACGGAAGTCGGAACTGGTTGGAAAGCACTCAAATTTTCAGTCTCAGCTTGAGACCTATTTTTGGTATAGAATATGTTCGAATTTGATTTCTAGAAGATTTGTAGCCCTTGAAGTAAGCTTTTCAACGTATTTTGAATCACCTTAATCGGATATCGGGAGAAGAAGATGTGACCAAAATACTGAAAGGTGTCCAGATCCGAGAAAACTGTTTTGACGTAAATTTCCTTGTTAAACTAGAATTCTATTTTATTTTCAATTTTACAATATTTTGTAACATAATTACGTTTTTACTGTGTTTTCTATCATTAGTATAAATATGAGATTTATTTCATTGTAAAACCAAGACTTTTAATAATGAATTAATGCGATTTTTCTCTCCCTTGGTTTTTGAATGAACTGCCGAATTTATCAAATATATTATTTTATTTGTGACATTCAACCTTTAGAACTTATCAAAAAATTAGACACCATTTGTGGGATTCGCAAAATTATGTTTCTTGTTTCCGCACACTAACGGGTTTAGAGTTTAATATACCTTAAGTTCTTGGTTCGTGAGGCTTGGGTCATGATTCTATCATCTACAACCTGAATTTGGACTTTCCCGACGTTTTCGATTAATTCCGTGATTTTCGCACTGATCCCGTACCCGGGTTCGCGTCAGAAATAATGGAAAATATATTGTTAAAAAGTAAAAAAAAGTTATTTATCTGATGGAAAATATTATTTTAATAAAGAATGTGGATGAAAATGAATTGTAAAATAATGTATTTTGAAAGAATGTATATCAAACATAGACAGATATTTAACAAAATTCCTCTTTCATAAAAATTCGATTTATTAGCACAAAACGTCACTATATTTAATTTTTAGTATGCAAAATGTCCATTCGTTTTATTTTTTTCGCATTTTCATCAATATTTACACTTTTCTGGAAACTTCATTTTCATACATTTTTATCCAAAAACAAAAAATAAAAATAAAGAATTAATTGCAACTATGGCCCAAAATTTTCAAAAAATTAAAAATAAGTCACAAAACCAATTAAAAATAGTAAATTTATATTTTACTATTAATTAAAGTAGTAAATTTTTGTTTTATATAATAAAATAATTATAATTAAATAATTAAATCAAAAAATTTAAAAACCAAAACCAAAATCAAAAGTCATCTTCCCCACTCTCCACCCCAAAACTAGCAAATTATACCTTAACATTTTATTTTGGCGGCTACAGTCCCAAATCTTTCATTTTAACGACAGTTGGAGTCCATTGAACATAATCCACATACTCCGTTCGTCAACCTGAAATAAAATGTTTGATTCAACTTGACAAATTAAATGAGGGATAAAATGATATATTTACAATTATTATAATATCAAAACAAAAGTACCGTTCATCTTCTCCAAACACCCCACCCCACCCCACCCCACCCAACCCAACCCAACCCCCTTCCCTAAAATAAAAAAATTAGGAAGCCCAATCATTGCCGCCCATCCACACGACACCAAAGGAAGGAATCCAAAAGTTAATTTCAAACTTTGAAGCCAAAATAAATTTAATAATATTGAGACCCTCTTGTATGCTCTAAGAATTTTGTTTAGAATCCTCACAAGTTATCCATAGAAAATTACATGCATCTCAATGCACTGGTTCTCTTCAAATCTCCTTAGCTGCTTGATACAATCATCATCTTCATCCCTAACTCTAGTCTGGTTATACCAGTACCACTTGGCCCTTTTGGTATAAATTTCTACAATTTATTCTCTAATATTTGCCTTACAATGAGAACAAACAGTGGATCAATAATCGATATAAGAATTGGATGAACCTCGTTTGTCTAATTGGTAGTCTCATATTGTCAACATCTTCAATTTAAACCACGCTAACAACATCTTCGTGATTTATGGGACAGAGCTGGCTTTTGCATATCTACAATTTGGTCATACCTAAATTTTTGTATTGTTGTTTGAGACTCGAGCATGCAATGGTAGCGGTTTGCGGTGGCGACGGCGACGGCGGGCGAATGGATGGTAGTGATTACAGCGACTGAGTTTTCTGATTTTTTATTTTAGGGATGAGGTGAGGATGGGTTGTTTAGAGAATATAAACAATACTTTTGTTTTGGTTAATTGTTTTATTATATAAATTGTAAATATATTATTTTACCCCTCATTTAATTTGTGAAGTTTAGTCAAACATTTTATTTCAGGTTAACTAACGGAGTATTGAACGGAATATGTTCAATAGACTCCAATTACTGTTAAAGTGAAAGAGGATAACCTATTACATGTGCGGTCAAACATGAGCTTCTTCCTACTGATCAAATACAACTACAATTTGATAGTTCAGGAACCGATTCTATTACTACGCCACTTTCTACGTATAAGACGATTTAAAACATATTAAGAATAAAATTCAAAGAATTCGGGATGCACTGTATATCACGATTTCACATAGTAGAAAACAAGAATTTGAGGAATTTTGTGTCGATTCTAGGGTGATGCATATGAAAACATTTATCAGTAATGTAGGGCATAGATTGAACTCCACTTATTTATTATTAAAATCATGTGAAGTTTTGAACATTTAATAGCTGAATTTTATAATAATAGACATATTAGAAATGATGATGATACTATTTCCAATGAGTCCGATTGGATTTTAGCTTCTAAAATTAAAAGAATCTTGATAAGTTTTTATGATTCTACAAATATTTTGTCTGGGGTTTATTATCTCACTAGTTGTATGATCCTTGAACATCTTTATATAAATGCTAGAGCTTCTCATAAATATAAAAATAACCCCAATTTTAGTTCAATTATGTATTCCATGGAATTAAAGTTTAGAAAATATTGAGAAGGCTTGTCTATGTTATTTACGTTAGCATGTATCATGAACCCCCGATATAATTTATTGGGTACTAAATTTGTAATTGATCAGATTTCAAGAGTTTTAACTTTAATGTACCTATGACTTATAGAAATTTAGAACAAATTTTATGTAAAATGTATGAACTATATGCAGAATGAATGTGTACACATATTAATCGGGTACCCTCTGGCTCTACACCTACTCCTCACATTGATATACCAGATAACGACGTTGAAGTTTGAAATTTATTCGAAAGCATTAACTCATATAGATATGATTCAAATGCATGTGGTTCCTCTAATAGTAGTTTGTCTACCGCGTGTAATCAAACATCGGACGCAAGTCCAAATGCGTTGCCTGCTGAATTAATTGATTACTTTAATAATAATATGTCTAATGACAAAAAAATTAAGAAATGTTCTAGAGAAGGTACGAACGTCGATGGCCAGTGATTTCTGCTATGGTAAAGGATCTATTAACACATCTGGTTAGCACGACAGCTTCAGAGTTGCTTTTAGTGCAGGTAAGAGGGTTCTCTTCGAGGTCAAGAGTCGATTGAAATAAGATATTTTGGAAGCATTAATGTGCGTGAAGGACTGGTAAGACGGTCATTTTTTACTGCAGGATAAATATGTTGAAATTGCTCACTTCAAATAAGTGATATTTAATTTAACCATATTCATAAAAAAATGTTTATAATACCTTTATAATTTTTTTAAAAAATTGTACACGTAACAAGTTATTCGTATAAATTTTTTAACTCCGCCACTCAAAATTGAAGTAATCGATCACAAACCCAGATAAATGATGAGGGTTTATCTTTTTTTCAAAAAAATGGTTATCTAAGAAAATGGGTTTTAAAAAAGGTATATTTTAAAAAGGTTTAGAAAAGAAAAAAAAAAAAAAAAAAAAAAAAAAAATATATATATATATATATATATATATTAAAGGTTTATCATAAGACCAAGAGGTACAAAAAAAAAAAAATCGAGCTCGCGAGCCAAGATCGTCCCACAAGTAACGAGCATGAGCTGAGCTCGTGTGTATCCGAACCAAGCCAGCTCGGCTCGACCCATTGCCACTACTAACTGGGCACTTACATTTCGACCAACACTTTTGGGTAAAAATCAACACCAAATGGCTTCCTCACCATCATTTCAACCACCACCGACTCCTTCAAATTTGTAGCCAATCCTCGCACAACATCGAGTTTTGTCGTTGCCCAACAAATCATGTATGCTAAATTTTTCAACCCCAGCCGCCAACATCACCACCCAAATCACACCCATCATCTCATCTTTCTCAAACCCATCGCCTCGATATGCGACACCACCATCGTGGGGGGTTTTCTTATCCACACCAACCCACGATTATCTTATGCCTAATTAAAAGTTCCAATATGGTTTATTCTCCATACCAACCAAGGCGGACAAACATTAGAGATGTTCTAGGCCCCAAATAATCATAAGAGTGGTCTAAATTAAATTAAGAACTGATTTCTTGATGAGAACCACGTAGCAACGAATATTACGCAACCCACAACGAGATTGAAGATCCCAAGAAAGTCCAAAAGATAATCCCGATTTTGAGTTTAAACCAAGAATTAAATGAATCAAGCAACCAATCAAAAACGGTGTTTGAAAGACCTCTTGATTACACAATACGTTGATCCGCACTCGGTGTTGAACGTCAGAAGAATCCTCTTGATAAGTTCAGATTGTTCTAAGAAGAACGAAGCTGAAAAACACAATAGCCTATCGAATATTTCTCAATAATCAATTTGTCAAAAAAGGTCCATACATTGAATAATGAAGTCCTATTTATATTAATGGCCAGAAAACCTAGTAAAAACGTAATTAGGTTACACAATATTTTAAAATTTGGAAGAAAATAGAATTTTAGTCTAAAAGGGAAATTTGCGAAAAAATGAAAGTTTTTCCACCAACTTGTTCTCAGCCTGTTTTTATGCGACTGCAAACTCAAAAGTACTATGCGTCCACATGACCTTGTGCAAAATCTCGTGCCATTTTCGGAAAGTACTTATGGACGAAAATTCGACAACCGAGTTGAAAGTTTTGCCCATTTTTTTATCCACACTACTCGTTTGCTACTTGAATCGAATTGGTCCATTTAGTTTCTTTGATCCATTTGGTTTCTTCTTCCAAGCTCAATATGAAACTTGTTCCTTAACTTGTTAACTTTGAAATTTCGTCCACCATAACTTGAGCAAGTAATCCCATCGCCTCTTTCACCCGCTTTGCTTTCGAACGTGTCATCGGATCTCCTTCTATAATCAACGGATCCCGTCTCAGGCTTGTCCTTATCGGGCTCGAAACCTGGATCATATCATTTCTCGATGAGTATTAAGTGGCAAGTGGGTGATGGCAGTGAGTGAAGAAGTTTTTGGTTTTGGGGTGGGGAGTTTGGGGGAGAAGATTCAATTTTCTAGCTTTGGGTTGGATTGGGGTGGGGTTATTTTTGTTTTTTTACTTTTAATTTTGAATTAAATTATTTGTTTGGGACTTATTTGTAACTTTTTGAAAAACTTGGACATGTATTTGCAATTAATTCTTTTCTTTTATTTAAATAAGGGGTTTATTTGTTATTTCACAAATTTTTATTAGGGAAATGGATGAAATTGATGAAAATGACATTTTCAACGATGAAAATGCAAAAAATCGAACTGTAGAAACATTTTGCACACTAAAAATCAAACGTTGTAACGTTTTATGCTAATAAGCCATAAAAAATCTGTAAAATTTATTTTTTCTCAAACTCATTTTCAATATCGTATTTTCCCAATAAAAATAATTTTACATATGGACCAATAATTTTTTTTTTTTTTTTTACTTCGTTACCACACATTCTTCAAAAATACTCACTTTCCATAAAATTTGTTTTCTAAAAAGTTTACATCAAAGAGGCTCTTAAAGTCTTTAGAACATCAAGATAACCCCAACTTGATCTTCAGTGAGATAAGAAATCATTTCACATTTTAAATTTTTGTTCAACTATTAGAAAATGTGAACTCAGTGTATTAGTTATTAGCTCTGGTGCCACTTGAAGTGTCACTATTCTATCATTAACAACCATTCCAACAAAACTTGTTTCTCAAAACAAGTGAATAAATTTGAGTGAAACTTTAAGGATATAATTATAGTACACAAAATTGAAAAAGATTAATTGCGATTAAGCAAATGATACTCCACAAAACTCGCGCATCTGAATAGGGTATAGAGATAGATCAAGTGATATACACTGCTGTGATTGATGCAACAAGAAGCTAGAAAAACGATATCAAATTTGGGCTGCTTAGATTACATACAAACATAGCAAACTAATCAGATTGGAAAAAAACACTAGTCCACGACAAATTTCTGCAAGTAGAGTGAATGCAAAATACATCACTAGGTATATCTATGAGATTCCAATAGTAAATGAGAAAGAGGAAAGCAAACAGCAGCAACAACCAGTAAGCTTGTGCTTAATATGTGTGTTCTTTTATGAAGAATCTTCAACTGACTTGATTTCGTCTCCCGTCTTCAGAGAAGTTGAAGGAGATGGAGAGCTTTCTTGACCCATCTCGGCTCTAAGGTCATTGATGCTTTGTTCCAACTCATCAATCCGATTCCCCATCTCATCAAGTGCAACACGGTTAAGAAATCAAAAACTCCAGACATCAATCAATTGAGAGAGTTACGTCAGAATCTCACGAACCATGGACACATGCATGAATTTTGCCTGGAGCAAAGAGCCGGGTGCGGGTGGGGGGAGATGAGCCAAAATGTCGAGACGGATAAATGAATGCATGAATTCTTTACAACACTAACCACTATGCATTGCTAGAGAAAGAGGGAATGTCAAGACAAATACATTCTTAATGATATATCATGCCAATTTCATCACTGCACGTCCCATGGACACATGCTTCAAAATAATAAGCAATGCAAATGACAAATGTAACCATTGTTAAATTCGACAATTCACAGTTTTATCAGATCATGCAACTATTCACATGCACGCAATTATGCAAAAGATAATAATATACTGCCATGCACTCGAAAATGCAATAAACATATAGTACTCAAAGGATATCTTTGGAAATAATGGATTGAGACATCGCCTGAAACCGGGTTTGCTGCAAACAGAAGAATATTTACTAGCACGTTAGATATTTAGAAAAAGAAAAAGAAAAATGATGAAGCAGCATATCTAGAATTACTATACTAGTAACTCACCATTTGTTGAAGAAGGTTTTGAACCTGAATGACAAAAATAAAAAAGTTGGCACGAGGATTAGTCTCGTAAGTTAATGACTGGAAACAGATGCACCCCCCCCCCCCCCCCCACGCCCCCGCGGAAATAAATGATGATGATGCTAAATTATATCATAACTCAAAAAAGATGCTCATAACAAAACTCATGGGAAGCAGAAAAAATATCCCTTAATAACACAACTATCACCAGATATGCAGAACTATGCCCCCGAGATAAAAGGTGTTTGGGGAACAAGATATCTGATGATTTAAGAGGGCTAGTAAGAAAATACTTACAAACACAGTCATGTCAGCAGTGCTTTGCTTTGAATTTTCTGCATCATGCCCATCCTGCCAGGAAAGAGAGAGACTGCATAAATATCGTTAAGGAAAGCTAAGTACAAAACATATAGCAAAGAAAAGTAACCACCTACTTCTAATGTAACAAGTACGAAAAAAAAGAAAAAAGACACATCAACTGAACAACTAGGAATCCACTGAACTGACGAAACATTGAGACACAAGAATCAGGATTAGTATCCCTTTCGCTACCAGCTTCACCTGCGACTATGTTTCAATCTCCCTAGATATGATATGAAAACTTCCAACTAAGGAAGCATTTAATATTGTATGTTCAATCTCCTATTTTACAAGGAAAAAACATGTTTAATACTCCCAACTGACAATTTCAACTTCAGTTTGGATTTCTTGGAGAACATAGACTCTTGAATCACTTAAGCCTCAATATCAACCTAAATTTCTGCTATTGTATCATAGGAATCATGGTCATTTTGAATTCAAGTACGAGATTCCATTGAATTATCAGCGAGGTATATGTTACTAATACAGAGAACAGCGCTTCACCCATTCTAGAACTTATATTTGACTGATTCTAGGGAATCAGCAGATATTTACATCATTGTAGCACTTGAACAGCTTTTATAACACATTAATTTTATTGCCCCGAACAGAATATACACCATCAAACATGGCTTTCCTGTACATTCCATCAGCACTAAGATAACATGAAACTACAAAAGTAGTCTCTGAAACTATATTCCTGATCCATCATAGGAACTCTTCTACATACTCCCCACATACAAACATACTAATAAGCAGTAAACCACAGATCTAAATGCAAAAGGGATTATATATATATATATATATATATCACCATAACAAAAGCCACAATATTAACAAGTAATTAAAACAAAATCGGTACAACAATTCTTCTAATTAGGAATATACGGCCCATATGTTTTTCAAATAAAGACCACTGCAACTATCATAGCAGCAATGCTTAAAATAAGCCAAAACTACATATAATAATATCCAAAAATCCAAAATAATTGCTATATTCTACACAATTACGGAACTCATTTATCAGAAACTTACAAAGAAAAACATGAAGTACAAATGTAATGATAAGAAGTAACATAAACTCCTTAGCACTTAAAGATCTAAAAGAATGTGAACAAATGTAAATTTTCAATATCCAACTAGATAAGTTGCTTTGGAAAAAAAGGGCGGATAATTTACATCCACTGCAATAACCCAAACGAGGTTCCATTTACTCCGAAGAAAAACAATCGCAAAAATTCAAAATAAAACTAAAACTAATAAATTCAATTTCGCTTTATACAAAATTGCAAAATAAAAGGGAAACACAACGTCTTAATAAACTCATTTCAGCATGTATTTAGTCCATTCTCGCACCCCCAAAAGCAGAAAACATATCCCGTTCAAAAAACGCAGTGTTAAAAACGAAAAACGGAAGGCAAAATCCACGACATGCAGCCTAGAGAAAAGCGTATGAAATCCGTATCTGAAAATTTAACAAAGCTTATACAGATATTCTGTACAGATTTATTGTATAATTGCAAAATTATTTACCATTTCTTCGAATTTTGTCGGCACGGAGAGAGATTCGAAACGAAAAATTTCAGCGAGTTTGAATTTGACACAGTGAGTTGCTTTTCGTTTTTCTGAACCTTGAGCGTCCCGTGAGTTCAAAATAGTTGGACCCCCAACATTGAATGCATATTTGGCAAAATTTAAATTATAATTTAAGCAGCTGAAACAAAAATAATGTTATTCGTCATCATCGATGTTAGGTTTTAGATGTTTTGTAACTGGTAATTCTGTAAACAAAAAGGACTGAATTGTACTGTGTATAAAAAGTTAAGGAGTAATGTGTAAATAGTTGAAAATAAGGTTATTAAGTCTAGTTTTCGAGAATGGTAAAAGGAGGAAAAATGGCATGAATTTTTGTTAAACTGTCGCTAGGTTTGACTCGAGCTACAAAAGCAAAAATATCGTCGTGGACTGTCGCCCCTCCTTTGCTCGAACAGTATGCTATCGCTCGACTGTCGTTAAACCCTCGCTTGAGCGACGTGGTTATTCGAGAAAATTTTATTTCGCAATTTAAAGGTGTTTTTCCCGGTCCATTCGTTTTATAATCTATCTATAAATACCAAATAGGCACATAACGTTTTTTCCTAAGGTTGAACATTGTTAGAGCTTCATCTGTAAAAGAATTTTTATTAATCATCTTTCAACCTTCACAATTCAATGATATCAGTTCTTGATGGTGAGAAAAAGATCGTTCTTATAATCCAAATACCAAACTACCTTCCTCTACATCTGGTCAGAGTTCTGAAGATTGATAGAAGTTGACTGGAGTTCCAGTCTTTGAAGAACAAGGTGTTCTTCGTTGATCAACGAGAGATAGACGATTCCACAAGATTAGGAGTGTTGCAGGGTAGCAGATTCCAGAGAGAGCTTTGGCACAACAACTAAGGATTGGTGCAGGGGAGCACGAGATCCAGGAAGAGCTATAAGGAGTGCAGTCGGGAGATCAGATAGTACGGATCGTCTAGTCTGATTGACTGTAAGTTGTTTGAATCGTTTATAGTGGATTGTTTGGCAAAGTGCCCGGAGTTTTTTTCAATTGGGTTTCTCCGTGATTATCCTGGTGTTGATTTACTGCTTTCGTTATTGTTTATTGATTGATCATATAAACTGCGGTATTCAAATTTAGGACTAAAATGACTTGCATGTTTAATCATCTAGAAAAGAATTGAAAAGTGACTTGTTGCTATTTAATTCGTAAAATATTTTAATTCAGCATTATACACCTATTCAAACGGAGGCAATTATGCTTACTAAAAAGTTTGAATAAGAGTTTTCCTTAAAGCGTTGGATGAACGTAGTTGGATTAGCGTTCAACATGGGTGGGATCCGCCTACAACAACTGTTGCTGGTGTAGTCACGCCCATGATATCTCACTGTGGTCTAAAACTAGTTTAGACGAATGTAATTGGAACAATAATGGTCATCATGCCCTGTTCATGAATGTGTTTGCTAAGGAGTTTAGGCGAGTATCGATGTGTGAAACTGCTAAATAAGTTTGGAATATTTTAGAAACCACACACGAGGGAACCAAAATTGTTAAAAACTCTAAATTGCATATGTTAACCACTAAGTTTGAATAGACTATAATGAAGGACGATGAATCGTTCGATGAATTCTATGCGAAACTGAAGGATATAGTTAACTCTAGTTTTAACTTAGGTGAAAAGATTTCCAAGTCTAAAATTGTTAGAAAAGACCTAAGATCACTGTCCGATAGGTTTAGACCCAAGGTCACCGCGATAGAAGAAAATAAGGACTTATATGCTGTTAATATTGAAGAACTCATATGATCACTTCAAACTTATGAACTTACCGTCTCATAACCTAAAAAGGTTAAATCTATCGCCATGAACATCGTTAGAGAAGAGGAGAGCGAGTCCACTAATACCGAGACTCTTAGGGACGACGAAATTACTTATTTCGTTAAAAAATTGTAGAAGGTGATGAGGAATAGAAGAAAGCCTCATGAGCGAAAAAGTGATATCCCAAATAAACTCTCGAAAGATAGACGTGAGAGAAATACATCTAGGACTCCCGTTAAGAAAAATCAATATGTTCAGTGTCATGAGTGTAATGGTTACGGACACTATATAAATGCATGTCCTAATCCAAATAGGAGCTCAAATAAAGAAAAACTTAAGGCATTAGCGGTAACCCTGAGTGATGAGGAGTCAGATTCGAGCAATCAAAGCGATACTTCTGGCGGTGAGGATGAACAAAAATATATGGCATTCGTCTAGAGTTAAGAATGAATCTGATAAGGAGAGTGAGAAGATTGAAAGCGTTAGTTGCAGTGAGGAGTCTGAGAGTGAGAAAGAGTGTGATAGTGATGAAGAGATCCATACGGCTTCTGATAAGATGTACGAGGAGAGTTTTAAGATTCTAACTAAAAATAAACCCTTGAGTACGAGATTCACGGAACTTAAGTCGAAAAATGAGAAACTCTTAGCGTACATCCAGGAATCTTCCTCAACCTTGAGTGAGTTGAAATCCATTAATGAATATTTAGATACTCAAGTTAGGAATCTCACCAGTGAGCTTGAGAAGACCTCTTGGAGAGCTAATGAGTTGACAGTTGAAAAGGAAACCTTAGAAGTGGTTAAAAATCTTCTGAGCGATCTAGAGTATTCCAAATCTCAACTTCTTGCTTTTTCTAGTGGTTCTAAGAAGTTAGATAACATTCTAGGAATGGACAAGCCTGCTGGTAATAAGGAAGGTATGTGATACAATAAAAATGATCATAATGTTACTAGTACGTCCAAGATCATATTTGTCCATGTACTGACCATCTTAAATATGTGCCTAACTCTGAATCTAAGAATAAGGGATATATAGGACAGAGGCCTACTAGACAGCGTAGGACCTGCCAACCTAGGAATAGATATCAATGTTCTCATAACTTTGATCATAGTTTTATCCCTACATGTTTTTATTGCAATGAGTTAGGACACATAAAGTCTAGGTGTCGTCAGTTCCTAAACATAAATAGAAATCAGGACTTAAATAGAAATAAGAATCGGAATTATGTTGGTCAAATTAACTTTCTTACTAATCAGGAAAGTAAATTGACCAAGTTAATGACACAGATGATCGAAAATATTTCTGTCACTAGGCAACTATAGGTAAAGAAAAGTTATTTGAACTATCATGAAATATATTATGGTGCTCTTAAAGGTAAGAGCGTTTGCATATTTAATTGACTATGTGTTATTGATACGTGCTCGTATTCTATTATTGTGTGACTTTGAGTTATGTGTGTATCATGTTTATTTAATTATTTGTTCTCATGCATGTCCACTTTCTGTTTTTGTGTTTTATTTGTGTGAATTTTCTTTTACTTTGTGTGCTTGGTGCATTCACGTTTTGATTGAAAAAAAAAAAACAATTTTTCATTATTATGATTTTATTTTATTTTATTTTTAAAAAGGGAGAACAAACAGTTTTTCTAGAAAATTGTTTTACAGCATGATATACAATACACTTGATTTTGTTGGTCGTAAACCTCATTGGGTTGGTCAGTGGCATAGTTGGTGGATGTATCAATTTCAACTTCACTCTCTTGATGGGCCTCTTCCCTAGTGTAATGTTGATAATCAGCCATTTGGCTTTGGACCTCTTCGCCATGATAGTAATTCCCTTGCGAATAGGGAAGGATCGTGGAAAAAGGCATTCCTTTGAGTTGCATATAGGGGGACTACGTATCCTCCCAGTTCTGTATATTCCTAAGCAGCTCGTGCATGATAATATTCTGTTGAGTAATATCTCTCGTGTTCACAGACATAGTAGCTACCTCCTTGGTGAGTCTAGCGGCTATTCTGAACCCACCTCTTGATCCACTTCACCAGTGTTACCGATAAAATCGACGACGAATTTGAAATTTATGTAGTTCGACCCTAACAATACTTAGAAGGGGGTGAATATGTATTAATGCGGAATTAAAATTATGTTTAGATTTAACCAGCAACAAATCACTAATTAAATTATTATTCTAGATGATTAAGCATGCACTGATGCAAGTCAATTTTTTCCTATGTATAAATACCGCAACTATGATAAGCAATAAATAAACAGTAATAAAAGCAATAAATCAACACACGATATGATCACGGAGAAACCTAACTGGAAAAAACTCCAGACACTTTACCCGTCAATCCACTATAAACGATTCAAACATTTATAGTCTACCAGACTAGATGACGACACGTACTATCTGATCTCCTAATTGAAGTTCTTACAGCTTTCCTGAAACTGTGCTCATCTACACAAATCCTTAGATGCAATCTTCAAATCTCTCCTGGATTCTGCTACCATGCAGCACTCATAGGATTGTGGAATAGTGTATCTCCCGTGTATCATGAAGAACACCATGTTCTTCACCGTCTGGAACTCTAGTCAACTTCCCTCAATTTTCAACAACTCTGACAGATGCGGAGGAAAGAACGATCTGGTGTTTGGATTATAGATGTGATGTTTTTCTCACCAAAACAAACTTACATGACGAAAGTTAAAAGATGGAATATGTATGAATTCTCTCTGATGAAGCTCTCTTAGTGTTCAACCTTGTAAAATCACGTTCAGATGTGTTTTGGTATTTATAGGTAGGTTATGAAAGTAATGGGCCTGAGAAAGAGCATTTAAAACGTGAAATAAAAATTTTCCAGACAACACTGTCGTTCGAGTGAAGGCTTAGCAACAGTCGAGCCACAAGCTGTCGCTCGAGCGAAGGCAAGGCGACAGTCGAGCAAAGAAGGTTTTGCTTTTGACGCTCGAGCCAATCCATAGCGACATCTAGCAAAATTCGCGCTGTATTTTTCTTATTTTGTCATTCTCGAACTCTAGACCTAAAAACCCTAATTTCATATAATTGCACATTATTCGTTGACTTTTTACAATATTTATAATTAAATCCCTTTTGTTTACAGAATTGCCGATTACATAATTAAAAACCTAACAGAGTTGCTGGAGCATCAAGTGAGGGTTCCTCTTCTTCAGGATGTTCCTTAGCTTGTCGGGGCCCCGACTCTTTATTATCAAAACTCATGATAACGTTTTCTCTCCAGTTGCAACTTTTTTCTATGCAAATGGTATTCCTTTTTTCAAGGAATATACTGGAATCTAATGAGCGGTTCCTCTTGGAATATTTGGTGGTTCTTTCTTCAAAAACAACCCATTTTCTTCAAATGTATGAACTCCCAAAATATATCTTCTTACTAGCTTTTTCTATGGGTTTTTTCGTGGTTGAATGTGCAATTTTTTCATAGACGGCACCAATCTCTCGACCCTTTTTTTTTTTGTAATGGTTATGTGGACAACAGATATCGAGCTCACTTGCTTTCACACAAGCAAATTTCAACACGTTTTGACAGGAGATTCAGACGGAGAAGTATAACGTTTATGGATGTGGGAGATGATTTACGAAACTAGACAAAAATGTTCAAGTACCGGCAATATGATCAAAGATGATTGTATATAAACAAATAATCATAAACAATTCAACCAAAGTGAAAACAAACTAAACTCAAGCAAATAAATATGGAATAAGTAAGAGAGAAAATCGAGTGTGATTTCAAGTGTAAAGAATTGCATTAGAAACCAATGTTACAAGAGTTGATTATTTATAGAGTTCTGGCCGAAGTGGTTGCTGTTAGATAGGAACCAAGGGGCATCATTTCCCAGGCCGAAGCCTCACACCGTTCAATCTACTATACATTTAATACATTGGCAATGAGTCAACCACTCTATACTTTAGGCTGAAAATCCTAACATTTACTATTACAAGTGTTACATTAATCATTCATAAAATTTGCCTACATATCCTATAAAAGACAACAAGGGTTTGGCAAAGAGAGCCTTGGATGGGGCGAGGGCCTCGGCTGTAACACTATGTGCTTCATTCTCGTAATTATCATGTGTATCTAGATTATGTATTAATGTTATATTTACTTCTTAATTATTATAACTATATTTCTCGTGACTAATCATATTTCGTAGTGGAATGTAACTTTGACATCCTACAAGATTGACGTGGTTAGCAAAGTTAATTATAATGTGCATATAATTATATTAAATGAAAATAAATTATATGATATATTCATTTAATCGTATGATTATTGTTTTATAACTTCCCACTTTTATACGAATAAACCTAGACTTTTACTTGGAAACTTTCATAATTTTATATTAAGGCCAGGTTTGATTTAACATATTTTCCATGGAAACCAAATGTGGTGTTTGATAGCAAACTTTTCATTGGAAATAATTTTCCCACTCATCCCCTCACGCGCCCCATTTCTTGCTTTTCAAGGAAATTGTTTATTGCCTTTTTAAGATAAAAGTTTTTTCTAGCTTTTTTATTTATTTTTATTTTTTGTTTTGGCATTTGGAAAAAATTCTAGATACAATGGTAAAAAAAATTATCACTTTTATTGACAATTTGTATGCAAAACAAAGTCAAACGAATGTTATTCGGTATGATATTTTTTTTATAAATTTAAAAAACAAAATTGGCAATTGGAACAAATTTTAAACCTGATGATAAAAAAAAGTATCACTTTAATCGACAATTTTCACGAAAAGCAAAGTCAAACGAACACCAAACTTTCAACATTCTCGAGGTGGAAAATTATACCAATAAAACATAATTAATTACAATTCACATTAAAACAATTTCTAGACAATTTAATTCACTGTAATTCATTTTCTTTCTACCCATTTTTCACATTTGTAATTGAACGGTCCCTAAGTAAATTCTATTTGATTAATATTTAAGCAATAAATTAAGTTTTGACCAGCAAATGAAATCTGCCAATTTAGATTTTATTAATTATGTACCAAAAGTTTTCCCCCTTATTAGTGGACTTATTATTAGAATGCAATACCTTTCCTAATACTAAGCATCTCATTACAAAATACCCATATTCTTCTACTGTTGCATCTTTTGGGATTTTAAGACTTGCACACAAGGTTCAATTCAAATTATTAATCTTTCTTGTCACCTTTCTTGTGCTTGAATTTATGCTTTATGTAATCATGAATTCATTCTTCATTGTTTGAATAATATGAATACTTATCTGCTCTATTTTCACACACTCGTATATTGTGGATGTTTGGTGGAGATTAAAATTAAATTTCTAGTAACTGTGATAAAAGTTTTTGAAATATGTAGTTGAAAAGTCGTGGGATCCATGAAGTATGTGGTTAATATTATTAATGCGATGAAAAATATTATTTTATTGAAGAATGTGTGATTGAAAATGAGTAGAAGAATGATAATGAAAATTTTAATGTGTACCAAACAGGGACTTAATTGAAAAAATATTCAATTTCCATAATTTTCCTCTTTCTTTGACTTCCTTGTCCAAGAAGCCTTGATAAAATAAAAAATAAAAAAAATGCATAGGAACGTATTTATCATATGATCCCTCAATTTTATGAAAACATTGAGCCCATGTTTGGTTTGGACTCAAGTCAAAATCAACTTTTAATTTTAACCATATATTTATTTTATAGGATTCATATTTTTTTAAGCATATATTTTATCGGATCGCTTCCGACATTATGGATTATTTCGTGGGATCCATGAAATATGTGGTTAATATTGATTGTTTGACTTTGACTCAAATTAAAATATGATTTTAATCCGAAACAAACGAGGTATATTTTTGTGTTATTATGCCTTTAGGTATTTAATTAAACCACATTGCTAATGTATTGAATTGAACATTACCTATTACTTTCTTCTTTATTTTCTAAAAAATCTAATTTTATTAATTTACTGCTTCGGTTACTGATTTGGTCCTTTCTTGTGTCTATTTTGTCACATTAGTGTTTGCTATACGATAATTCGTCCACTTAAAGACAAACAAGTAATTAAATAGAGTCAAAGTCTTTTATTTATTTATCAACTTATATGTATATAGGATAAATATAAATGTTTTATTTACAAATATTGAAGTCATCTCAATTGATTTCTACACACTATTGTCTTAATCTAATCTTGATAATATGTATAAGTACTTATATTTTATTTTTCAAAACTATTAGTTTATAAGATAATTTTTTTGGATTAAATTAGGTTGTAAGAATTCTTTAGAATAGATATAATGCTTGTCAATTTGATTAATAGTAATGCTTACCAGTTAAGTTTTTAAGAGTATGCAAACATGCCCCTAGTCGATTTGGGTTTTACACGTAAATTCAAAAAAAAAAATTCTACTTTTTAATTACATATTTTCAAAAAATTCACTATTACAAAACTCATTTCTCTGTCTCCAAGTCACCATTTTTCTACATGCGTCAGTTAACCAACACCATAACACTTAGGGTGTGTTTGAATCACATTATTTTGGAATAATGTATTCTGAAATAGTAGATTGATGAAAAATGTGTGGTTGAAAAAGAAGGAAAAATTATTGATGCGATGAAAAATATTATTTTATTGAAAAAAGTGTAATTGAAAATGAGTAGAAGAATGATAATGAAAATTTTAATGTGTACCAAACAGTGACCTAATTGAAAAAATATTCAATTTCCATAATTTTCCTCTTTCTTCGACTTCCTTGTCCATGAAGCCTTGATAAAATTAAGAAAAAAAAAATGCATAGGAACGTATTTATCATTTGATCCCTCAATTTTATGAAAACATTTAAGCCCATGTTTGGTTTGGACTCAAGTCAAAATCAATTTTTAATTTTAACCATTTATTGTATAAGATTCATACTTTTTTAACCATATATTTTATCAACTTTTATTAAGATCTACTAAAAATTCGATTTCAATCCATACCAGACATGGACTAATTATTACAATCTCTTTCATTTCATAAATTTGGTCACGGCGTACAAAACACATGCTAAACGTCTCATCGCGTTGCGTGTATCCATCCGTAGATAATTGTCTTTGTTAGATTTGCTTGAACCCCATTATCAAAAAAAAAAATTATTCTTTTTTAAATTCATCTTAAAATCATATTTTATCAATAAAATATTTTGCACGTTAATTCAAAATTCTTTTTCTACATTTCAATTACATATATTTTTTTAAAAAAATCACTCATAAAACTTTTTTTTTTTTTTTTTGTCTTTTTGTGAGAAATGGTGCTCAAAGGAGGACTAGATCAGTCAGCAAGTAATTGTCGTGGTTGTTGGAGTATGATTATATATCACTGAGAAATGCTGTAAGTATATATATTTTGCACAGGAAGCTGTCTTCCCGTGATTTGCTGGCCCAAAAATGATTTTTTGACAGAAAGATAGCTGTGGATATTTCCTTGTACCTGTAGATTTATTCTTCGATACCAAAGTCAATTACATTACAGCTCATCTTTGATAACGATTTATTCTTTCCAAGGAATTTGATGCAAAGGTCACTAATGATCTTGCTTTGGCTACTTTTTAATTTTAATAAAAAGCGTACTAATTATGAACCCATTTAAGTGCTTATTTATTTTACTTTTAAATTTATAGTATTATTGTATCGTTTCATAATATAGAACCTATTTGGTACATATTAAAATCAGATTAAAATTGAAAAATTAACCGTTATTGTTGACTTTTATTAGACGAGTGAAACCCAATAACGATTATATTTTCAATTTTGATTGTTACCAAACATGCTCATAATTTATTAACAGTCGAGAACATGTCTGGCTCACTTCATCTCATGACGTTTTCATCATGCTATTTTTTCCAATCCTTCTCAATGGTAGTAGTTTAGATGCACAAATATTCACAAGCCACTAGCAAGGAACTCAATTTATTCTTTTGCATTAAAATCTAATTATTAATATTTTGATTATGATTTTAGGAAAATTTATTCAGAGCCGTTTGATTAGTAGATTGATAGAGAATGTAAAGTTGAAAAATAAAGAAAATTTTTGATTTTACGTATAATATTAATTTGTTGAATAATGTGTTATTGAAAAAAAGAAAAAAAAAATAATGAAGATCAAACAAATGCTCAATATTGTTAATATATCAATTGTAAATAAAAAAAATAGTTTTCAATTATGTCCCATGCGATTGTATGAATTTTTTTTTACTCGTACATAAAAAATATATATAACGGATTATATAATACGACGTCGAAGGAAAATATTGAATAAAAAAAGTTGATTGTATTTTAAAATAATAGATTATGTATTCATTATATAAATATTAGTATATATTGATGTGCAGACCCCCACCGTAGGAGTATCATCAATATCATGGGTCCCACGTTGGTCTAATAATTAAATACCTTCCAACTAGCCATCATTTTGTAACTACATTAATTAAACAATAAACTAATAGGGAAATTGTATTATTAGTACCTAAACTATTGTTTAGTAGCAAGTTACATTTCAATCTTTAAAATGAGAATATTTGAACCTCAATATTTTATTATACTAAAAAAAAAAAAATCAGATTTCACTCTCAAAAACCACTACATTACAATCAACCTCTCAATAATAGAACTTCTTTAAATATAGGAAAATTCTACTTGTACAAAATTCTTTACCTAATTGGTGCTCGAATTGACAAGTGACGATCCCCTATTGGGGGGACGCCTATATTATCATGTGAACCTCATGTGTTAATTTTATGAAGTCGAATTTCGCTTCTCACTTATCTAAGATATTTAAAATAAGAAATGTTATTATGATGGTCACACAATAATTTAGCCCTTGCATGGATCCAATTTTTAAATTTTTTTTTATCAAACTCATTTGCAATTACGTATTCTCTACATAAAATAATTTTGTACGTAACATAAAATTTTTACTTACATTTTAATGACATATTTTTTTTAAAAAAAAATCTATTCTAAAGAAATTGGATCCCAATTCCCAAACATGAACTTAACATAAATTTGGATGATTTCCAACTTTCGTCATTTGAGAGGAGTTATCCAGTTACAGCAAATAATTCGAAACAAAATTGCTAAATGTTACAAGTTAAAAGTCAATTTGTTTCCATGCAAATACGTTGGGGGCCGAGATTTAATTTCCTCCTAAACTAATATTAGAAAATACACATAATTTAAGGTTAATTATTGTCTGAATCTCTCTCTCCATTTTTCGTCACCGACAGAAATTTTTCCATTTGTACAAATATCCCGTCTCATTTTGGTAATCGGCCTTCATATTGTCTTTTCCCCAGATCCCAGCCTTCGATAATCCCTCAAGAAAAATCTTCAAGAAAATACCGAATCTCATTATTACATTATTCCCTTTAATCCCTTGAGACGAATCCAGAAATCTTGATTTTCAGCTTCATACTCGCTACCCAGTTCGGGTTTTTAGCAAGAAACCCATTATGCTAGATCGAGTCCTCAGTCCCCGCCGTGCCCGACAATTCCAGAGGCTTATACGCAATGGGAAGCTTACACTTCTTTGCCTTTTCCTTACAGTAATTGTTTTGCGCGGAAATCTGGGAGCCGGAAAATTTGGCACGCCGGAGAAGGACCTGGATGAGATCCGGGAAACGTTTTCTTACATCCGCCGGCGGTCGGAGCCCCGCCGAGTGCTGGAAGAGGCGGAGACTGTTGTAAAAAATACAGTCCCAAAACATTCACAACCAAAATGAACACAGAAGATTTTTCGCCCTAAGGCCCGGATGTTCACCCTAATCTGGGCTAGTCACCCGTTGAGCATTCACCGGAGTGATTATCGCTCTAATCCACTAGAATCCAAACGAAAGTTATCAAGTACAGATCAGAGACCCAAAAGAATCACTCGACACAAAACCCTCAGCCCAAACCTCTCTATTTCTCTCTTTTGCAGATTACACACAGTAACCCATATCTATGCTCACCAAGAACACAAGAATCACACCAGAACAGTAATCTAAACAAAGATATCACCAAGATTATCTAACCTAAAGATTACAGACGAAAACCAACAGTTTTCTTCAAGAGAGAATATACAGAGAGTCGAATGTCAAGGAGAGCAAACCCTAGACCCAAAAGTCGATTTCTACCAGAGGCAATGGAAGAGTCTCGAATATGTATAGTCACCATGCATCCAGCGGTCTAGCCACGGCCACGTGTCTCAATCTCACCCAGCTTACTTATCAAGGCCAAAGTCGCATAACAGAAACACGAGATTGCACATTGGGGGCCAAAGGACCGGGTCACACTTATTACAAACAATGGGCTGTAGTGTTGGGCTTCATCATTGGGCTTGACTGTAGATGTTAAGCATATATATACTAACAATCTCCACCTTGCTTGACATCTTCGGGTTTCATGTGGATTAGAGGTTAACTCCTCATCCGGTTTCATATGCTCGTGTACCTGCAAAAGGATTAGTCAGTAATGATATTTAAGAGATTCAAACAATCCCTAAATTTATATAAAGGAAGTATTTTGGTTCCCATATCTGCAGGATTACACTTAGTAGAAATCTTCTCAATTTTAATGATTTCCTTTTCAATAATATCTCTTATGAAATGGAATTTAACATCACTATGTTTTGTCCTATCATGAAAAACTGGATTTCTACTGAGATGTATTGCAGATTGACTATCAGAGTAAACAGTAGCATCATTACCAGAGAAGCCAATTTCATCCAATAAATTCTTCAACCAAATACCTTCCTTTACAGCATCTGAGGTTGCAATGTACTCAGCCTCAGTGGTGGAAAGTGCTACAATTTTTTGCAGCTGAGATTTCCAGCTAACACAGGCATTATTCACAGTAAAAACATAGGCAGAAGTAGATTTTCTATTGTCACAGTTACCAGCAAAATCAGAATCAACAAAGCCTTTAAGTTGAATTTCAGTTTCACCTTTACAGAACATTAAACCCAGATCAGAAGTCCCTTTTAAGTATTTCAGTAACCACTTTAAGGCTTCCCAATGATATTCTCCAGGATTGCTCATATATCTACTTAGAGTACTTATGGCAAAAGCAAGATCAGGTCTTGTGCAGACCATAACATACATAACAGAACCAATAGCATTAGCATAAGGGATTTTATCCATTCTACTTCTTTCAAATTCAGATTTAGGACATTGTTCCACAGAAAACTTGAAGTGACTTGCAAGTGGTAAGGTAACAACTTTGGCCTCATTCATAGAAAATCTAGTTAACATTTTTAAAATGTAAGTCTGTTGAGTTAAGAACAGAGTTTGATTAGACCTATTTCTTTTAATCTCCATACCTAGAATTCTTTTGGCACAACCTAGGTCTTTCATTTCAAATTCTTGTTTAAGCCTTTGCTTGATGTTCTTAATTTCATTAGCATCATAACCAGCCAGTAACATGTCATCCACATAGAGCAAAAGGTAATAAGAATTTGGACCTCCTTTTCCTTTATAGTAAAAACATGGGTCATATTCACTTCTATTGAAATCAAGACTTTTGATAAAGGTATCAAATCTGATATACCATTGTCGAGGTGCTTGTTTTAAACCATAGAGAGATTTTTTCAAGTAGCACACCCAGTTTTCTTTTCCTTTTTGTTCAAAACCTTTTGGTTGACTCATAAAATTTTTTTCATCCAAGTTACCATGCAAGAAAGCAGTTTTCACATCTAATTGTTCCAATTCAAAATCATATTGAGATACAATAGACAGCAAAATTCTGATAGAGGTATACTTGACTACAGGAGAAAAAATTTCATTATAGTCAATTCCCTCCCTTTGGTTAAACCCCTTAGCAACCAGCCTGGCCTTGAATCTAACACTATCATCCTTAGGGTCTCCTTCTTTGACCTTATAGATCCATTTACAGTCAATGACTTTGGCCCCTTTTGGTTTATTGACTAAAACCCAAGTATTATTCTTCTCTAAGGACAACATCTCATCCTTCATGGCTTCAAGCCACATGTTAGCATTTTTTCCTTCAACAGCCTCTTCATAAGAGGTAGGATCACCTTCCAAAGGTCCTATAACACTAAGGGCAGTGATGAAATCAGGTTCACTGTACCTAGCAGGTGGTCTTATTTCCCTTCTGGTTCTATCTCTGGCCAGAAGGTAATCTTCTAAAGGGTTAATGTGAGGGTCAGGTTCAGTTTCAGAATTAAGATCAGGGGTATCCTGCTCTGGTGCATGCTCCACCTGAAACTGATTTTCATTTTCAGTGTTAAGTTCAGCTGGAGTAAGCTCTGTTTGAATAGTGTTTATATTTTGATCAGTTTCAGTTGGAGTAGACCCTTTTTCTTTGAGACAGGGCATGTCTATCTCATTAAAGACAACATTTCTACTTATAGTGACTCTGTAGCCTCCCAGACCCTTCAGCCAAACTCTATATCCTTTAACACCTTCACCATACTCTAAGAAGACTCCTTTAATGGACCTAGGTTCCAGTTTTCCTTCATTTTGGTGTACATAGGCAGAACAGCCAAAGGTTTTAAGTTTAGAATAATCAGCAGGCTGTCCATTCCAAACTTGGTCAGGTGTTTCATAGTTCAGGGATTTGGTGGGGCATTTATTTATGAGATATGAGGCAGTTTTGACAGCTTCCCCCCAGAATAGTTTTGGAAGTCCTGAACTAGTCAACATACACCTAACTCTCTCTAACAGAGTCCTATTCATCCTCTCAGCTAGACCATTCTGTTGTGGGGTATATACAACAGTTCTATGCCTGAGAATCCCATTGTCTTTGCAGAAATTATCAAATTCCTCATTGCAGAATTCAAGGCCATTATCAGTTCTAAGGGTTTTAACCTTCTTATTTACTTGATTTTCAACAAGAGTTTTCCAATTGACAAAATTTTGAAAAGTATCAGATTTATTTTTCAAAAGTAAGACCCAACTCTTCTTAGACAAATCATCAATAATCAGAAGGTAGTATTTAAAACCAGAATAGGTATTCACAGAGGCTGGTCCCCAAAGATCAGCATGAAGATAATCAAGTATGCATGTAGATTTGTGTGTGCCTGCAGAAAATGGCAGTTTCTTTTGCTTACCATATATGCAATGTTCACAAAAGGATACCTTTTCAATTTTTTTCATTTCCCAAGTGTCCTTGTTTCTTAAGAATATGCAGATTCTTATCACTTAGGTGTCCTAACCTTTTGTGCCATATTTCTGATTTATCTGACAGTGTGACAGCAGCAGCAATGGACTGATTCTTTTGTTGTAAAGCTTTCAGAATATAAATTCCATTTGATTTTAAAACTGGTGCAATTTTAGCAAAATTCTTTTGAAGAATCAAGGTACCTTTATTTATAATTGTGTTAAAACCTTCATCATCAAGAGTGCCTAAAGAGATTAAGTTTCTCTTCAGACTGGGAATATACCTGATCTTATTTAAGGTCAGTACATATCCATTTTCAAGTTTCAAAACAATTTTCCCAATTCCTTTAATTTTTCAAGAAAAATCATTTCCCATTATTACTTGTCCTCCATTTACTTCCATGAATTCAGTGAAATATTTTTTACATGGTGTCATGTGAAAAGTACAACCTGAATCTAAGATCCATTCATCTTTTCCAGATGAATGGCAAGTCACATAGACTTGTCCATTAGAGGCTGCAGCTTCTTCATAAGCTAGGGCAGCTCCACCTTCAATTTTATTTGAGTTTTTCAGTTCATCCATTCTCTTGATACAATCTTTTATAAAGTGACCCATTTTACCACAGAAATAACATCTCTTTCCTTTAGCCTTACTATCAAACTTATTGAACTTATTTTTGTCTTTTGAAAAATTTCCTGAGTAATCTTTGGGTTTTCCAAAGGTTTTGTTTTGAAAGGAGTTATTGTTCTTCTTATAGGAATAGTTTCCTCTGATGTGATAACCAACTCCAGCAATGGAGGTTTTTGTTTCACTTTTAAATTCAAGTTCTTTATTCCTTAAGGAAGCAACAATATCATCAACAGTGACAGAAGTCCTACCATATTCTAGAGCATTTTTAAGTTCCTTATACTTATCAGGTAAAGAAGATAGTAAGGCTACAGATTTTTGGTCACTGGATAGAGTCTCACCACTATTGGTGAGATCTTGTGAAAGTTTGTTAAATCTGTCAAGATTTGTTTCAAGATCAGAATTGGATTCAAATTTGAAACTGAAAAACTGTTTCCACAAGTAACATTTGTTGGGAAGAGTTTTGGTTTTGTATAAAGATTCAAGTTTAGTCCAAATATCAATTGCAGTAGTGGTGTCACCTACTTCTCTAATCACATTGTCAGATAGATGCAGGAATATGGTGCTCCAAGCAGTTTCCATTTGCTCAGTTCTCCTAATTTGGGTGACTTCTTCACCCCAAGATTCATCTAAGGCTTTTGCACATTTTTGTTGCATTAGTAATGCCTTCATCTTTTTACTCCACAGATTAAAATCACCTTTAGCATTCCACATTTCAACATCAACTTTAGTGTTTGCCATAGATTTCATATAGAAAGGTATGCAAAGATTAACAAGTAAGATGAGCAAAGGCAGGAATGTATGCAGACTGAGATCACTTCAGATATTAACGTGCAGATAATGTTCACACAGAATTATATGTGCACTTAAATCAACAAGGATCAAATAATATCAGGTAACTCAACAGTGATAGGTAACAGAAAATTCGAAAAACAGAAATTAGGGTTTTTCTTGAAGAAACCGTTAAACATGTCCCCTCAGATTCTAGGGTTCTCTTATGAAACCCTAGACAAAGGAAGATTAAGGTGGGTTTCAACCAAGAAAAGCATAAAGGACTGAGTAGCTCGAAAATTGGTAGCCAATAAGGGTTTAAAACTCGTTACCAGATGTGTCTCAGTGCAAGATGTAAAATAGTGAAAACCAGACTATTTTACTTTTACTCCCAAAAACAGGATCAGTTCCAATATTGCAGATCTATGAAGATCAGTAGCAAGATCGTCAAGAAACCAAGAGTAAAACCAGATCGAAAGCCTCCAATAACCAGATCGAGTGCTCTGATACCACTGTTGTAAAAATACAGTCCCAAAACATTCACAAACAAAATGAACACAGAAGATTTTTCGCCCTAAGGCCCGGATGTTCACCCTAATTTGGGCTAGTCACC